>JAZAYU010000018.1:4625628-4716702 GCA_038501625.1 Corbicula japonica | reverse complement strand
ATCTGTACCAGAAGGGGAGTGGAATCAGCAAAATTGTCAATTTTATGATTTTCAGTACTGTATCCTCGAAGTAATGAATTAATTGCAGGCACTACAAATACTTAGTTAGTAGTCAGTGTAGGTAAGACTTTAATATATAAATCATTCTCTACAAAACTGAAAAGTTACCATTTATGAAATGTTTCATATTTTTGCTAAAACACATTTAATAAGGCTGCAATACCCTACATATCCTGGTGTAAGAGGAATTGAGAGGGGGAGGGTTTTTTTAAGCCCGACCTTTAAAAAAAGTATCTCGGAAATTTAGTCAAACTCTGTTAATAATATACTCTATCCTTAACACCACCTTTAGGTTAAGATAAAATCAATTTTTAACAATTTTTGTTTTTACCACTAGCAGTATGCCTGTTAACCCTTTACTCCATAGGTACGACTTTCTTTGCCTGGATGAACAATTTAGATCCAGATCAGCTGGAACATATGTCCCAGCTGATCAGCATCTAAACTGTTTGCTTTTATATTAACTAGATTATTTCTGACCAGGAGGCAAACACCGCAGATCCTGATCTGATGGCACAGATGTGCCAGCTTATCTGGGTCTAATCTGGATCTAAACTGGTCACCCATGTGGAAAAGGCATATATAAGGTGTATATGACTAAATTCCTTCAATGCTACATTTCTAAGAAATGATGGTTTAATTTTTTGTATTCTTTTATGAAAGTAGAGGGATTTATTGTATTCTTTTATAAAATTAACAATTTACACCATAGATACTTTTTTTATTGCATGAGCAGCCATGTAGAGCCAGATCAGACTAACTGACACTGACATAACAGACAGAAAAGTGTAGGACCCGATTTGAAGGCAAAATAGTATTATCATTTAATAGGTTGTTGGCACTTAAAGGTTACATGTTAAAGCCACAGTGCAATTTTCTCAAAATGGTGAATCTAAATGTTCATCATTGTTATGACCAATATAAGAAGTTGAAAATACACAAGTGCACACATACGTAACTTTACCTCTCTCTCTAGTTTCTGAAAGAAAATACTTCACCGTTCAAATTCTCAGTCTCTAGAGATTCAAGAAAAAGCTTCATAGTTGAATTAAAACAAAGAAGAAACAAACATTGTATTTTAAACGTTTTCCATTTTGTTCTATCCGACTCTGTATGAACTAGTATGGCATCTCCTTTAATAAGTAAGAAAATTAAAATTATCAACAGATGTATTTAATCTGTCTGAGAATGAAATATTTTGATATTTGTCATGTTTAGTGGCTTTTTAAGTTCCTTTTCCACCTATTTAATTATCACAGTAGCATTGTTTGTGTCATGTAAAAGTCGTAAAAAGTAGCTAGTACATTCAATCAGTGCTGTTATCAGTTGCTCTCTTTGAGGGCCTTTAAGCTTGTACATTCAATCAGTGCTGTTATCAGTTGCTCTCTTTGAGGGCCTTTAAGCTCGTACATTCAATCAGTGCTGTTATCAGTTGCTCTCTTTGAGGGCTTTAAAGCTCGTACATTCAATCAGTGCTGTTATCAGTTGCTCTCTTTGAGGGCCTTTAAGCTTGTACATTCAATCAGTGCTGTTATCAGTTGCTCTCTTTGAGGGCCTTTAAGCTTGTACATTCAATCAGTGCTGTTATCAGTTGCTCTCTCTTTGAGGGCCTTTAAGCTCGTACATTCAATCAGTGCTGTTATCAGCTGCTCTCTTTGAGGGCCTTTAAGCTCGTACATTCAATCAGTGCTGTTATTAGTTGCTCTCTTTGAGGGCATTTAAGCATGATATTTATATTTGTGAACATGTTGAGTTGTATTCAGCCCGGGGCTGGCCAAAGTGGACATTAGTATTCCTTTTCATTTCTGCTTATGGATTAAATCAATGAATTGAAAACCAAAGGATGTAGATCCCGATCACATGGCATGGATATGCTAACTGATCTAGATCTACATTATTCAACAAAGGATAACAGCTATCGTCACCTTAGTGCATTAATGGTATATCTCCTTCATATTTTAATAGTACTTATAACATTATTGCACTAAGGTGACGCAAGATCCTATGGAGTAAAGGGTCAAACATTTTACTGACAATTTCTTTTTTCCAAAGAGTTTTTAATCCTGTTACCTTAAAGTATCTTCTGAGATCGTTCACGGTAATGTAGCCTTTGTTGTCAACGTCCAGAGATTTAAACCTCTTAGCGTACTGGTTTATCTCGTCCTTGGTGAAGTTTATCGGCATGTTCATACTGACACGACCCAGATCGAGACCCATTTCGTTCCGCAGAAAATTCTTGGCACGCTCATGTTCCTCCTGTTGCTTTTGTTTACTCCATTTCAATTCCTCCGCCATGATCTGTATCACTCGAGGCAGAGCCTCCTCCGCAGCGTGAACGTTACAGAATGCCAGTCTTGTACGTCTAGCAATCACATCAATGGCAGTGCATGCGTACTCCCGAACAGCGTATCTCACCTGTAAGAGCAGAAATGTATAAATTTTTACAGCAATGTAGAATATAAAAATAAAGTTGAGCCGATAACATTGTTTATAATATGAATACATTTCATGTTAAAAAGAACATTATATTTCACTTGGGTTTCAATTTTATGTCTTTCATGCTAGGGTAGATGCATGAAATTAAATCCTACTGAAATAACCACATGTAATAATATCGGTACGTCTGAATGGAAAAATATAATTTCGCAAATTTATGCCTTTGTGAGGATATTACTTGCAAAATTGCAACAAAATTTGGTGATACAACAATTTTTGGTCAAAACATAAAACAAGATCACCTATTATTTATGAAAAAATAGTAGATAATGCAAGTTATTTCCAAAAATAGTAACAACTAAAATGTTGGAACATAAAAAAACAGATATGTATTCCTGGGACATTCTCCATTTAATTAGACAAGAAACTTTTATCACACCATATAAGGCAAGCAAGGATCATTTTGGATCAAATTTTAAGAATCTTTCACATGTGCCAGGTTTGGATAGAAAATGTTACAGGCCAGAACTGTGTTGGAGTGTAAACAAATCTCTGCCAAGTGCCTAAAAAATTGTTGCCCTGGGGCCCTGGATTTTCAATTCAAAATGAACATAAATGACACATTTTCATGCATGCTCCCATTTCTTTTTATAATTGATTTTGATTTCCAACTTCACTTATGGTAATTAATTATGATTTTTTTTAAACATTACAGGTTAAACAGGTGTTTGACGTAACTATTGTAAAAAAGGTTTTATGATGAATCCATCTAAGTCCAGACCTGTATTAAACTTTACCAAACCTGAGCAAAGAAGCTTGCATCAAACCTTATAACCCTTTATTGATACGGTTAATAGCCCATGGTTGAAGGTTATAAAGCTGAGATTGGAAACCAGTCTCAAATCTCAAGCATCTGATTGGCTGAAATGGCGACTGGTCGCCATTTCAGTCAATCAGATGCTTGAGATTTGAGACTGGTTTCCATGCTCAGTTTTATAACCTCTAGCCCACGTGTGACCTGCGGATATCCAGATAAGCCTGCACATTCCTGCAGTCTAATCACGACATGAAAAAGTTGCTTCTTGTGCAGAAATAACAGAGACTATTGTAGATCCAGATCTATCTGCATAGATGTGAAGGCTGATCTGGATCTATGATGGTCACACATAGGATATAAGCCATGTGTATAGATTAACCCTTTCCTGGATATATACGCATTTTTACGCATGTGCGACCAGTGTAGATCCAGATCAGCCGGCACATCCATGCCGTCTGATCAGGATCTGCACTGGTCGCATTTTGGTCAGAAATAACCTAATGAATCAAAAAGCGAACAGTTTAGATCCTGATCAGACGGCACGGATGTGCAGGCTGATCTGGATCTAAACTGTTCGCCCTAGCAATAATGGTGTATCTATACAGGAAAGGGTTAAATGGTTGACCATAAATTACTGTGTTATCATTTTATTTCGAGCTGAATTAGTTTTCACATAATTCGCGCTATGACAAATGCACAAAATTCAAGCCTAGCCAAATTAAACCATTTAACAGTGTGTCTTAATGGAATAATACAATTGCCAGAATTCATGCCTCCGTGAATTCTTTTTTTTTGTGAAACTTCGTCCCGTTGAAATTAAGTGATATAACATTTATCTGAAAGGCACAGATACGTTACCTCAGCCTCAATGTAAGGATACTCCTCATGTATTCTTTTCCCGACCACCGGCCATCTTTTTCCAGTCATGGTTGCCATCTTCGCCACCTTGAAAGCTTTGTCCCCGTAAGTTCTAGCCAAATGCTGCGCCACCTGTAAAAATCAATTACTAACGTTTTACTATCAACAGTGATGTTACCATTGTAGAAAATTTATCAAAATATGCAAAGATATTAATCATTTGCACTGAATGAATGTATTGCTTTGGTGGTTACTTTCTGTAAAACTCATGTTGATTACAAAATAAGAAATAATTTAATATTAACAAGTTTAGTCTCCAGGAATTCCTGATATTGTTGACTTAATTATGCTGCAATTTAATTTTTTTTCAATGTATCTTGAAACTTATTTACAAAGATGAAATTAAAAAATATAAGCATCATTAACTCTTATTTGTCCACACAACCACTTTTATTTCCTGGATTAATCAGAGAGGCCTTAATGATCGGAACAACCAAACCCTTAGTTCAAGCAAGAATTTCCTACAGAAAGGAATAGTTGGTAGATAACACCCGAGATTCTTGAAGATCAAACACTAACTATTTTTCAAAAATTGTGACATTCTTGAATTATTTTGAACAACGGCAAAAGGGAGCTAATTTACCCTTTACTCCATATATGGGCATTTAATGGATGTGCGACTACAGTGTAGATCCTGATCAGATGGCATGGATGTGGCAGCTGATCTGGATCTACACTGTTTGCACATGCGATAAAATGTGTTATATGGAGTTAACAGTTAAACTACACTTCTTAATATAGAAAAATATCAATTAACATTAATGGTTTGATATCCTAATCTATTGATCCAACCTATAATATGGATACTGTTAAAGTAGAGGGGAACTTCAACCTTTGCATACTGTAAAACGCTTTCATTTAGATCAAATTTTCAAGATTTTTGTCAAAAATCACGTATTTATGAATTTGCGGTGGCCAAAAAGGTTTTATATGTCACGTGTGTTTGATAACAGTTCTTTTCAAAGTTGCCTATTTTCGGATATATGGAAACACATATTATATTTGCGATATATTTGAATTTGCAAGATTAATGATATGCGAATATTAGCGAAAATAAAACTAACAGGAAAAAAACCAGTTCTACAGAATTCATACTTGCACATCTTAGATAGACCACTTTCACACTCATGTTTGAAGTCACATTCTCGGAAAGCACCTTTATGAAATGCCTATTATTATTCCACATCTGTCGCAAAGTACCTCATTTTCTAGGCCAAAATCTTGCACCAATCTGATGAAGAGTGTTGGGGACCATCCGTGTGCCCCGTCCAGTAAGAGACCTTTAGTCCTACAACCTGATGTTGGTCTCAGATTACATTCCTTTACTGCTCGATCCACTGTCTCCTCAGCCATGTGTCTGTATGTTGTCCACTTCCCACCTAGAAATAGTTAATGTTTATCAGCTTTTTTTTCTGATACTATAAAGGTTATAGAGGTTTGCTCTGAAATTAAAGGTTTTTAAAGGTTTCACTACGAGGTCTGTATTTACAAACTAGAATCAAAGCTGATTTTCAAAAAAGTTTAGGCACTCAATTCTCAATAAATCTTTATTTGCATTGTAACAAAGCAAGAAAGAGGTCTTACGATCAGGTACCTGCTATACTTATGAGCTTATCAGGCCCAAATTCAATGATATGGTTCCTGGCTATATGATTAGGTACCTGCTATAGTTATGAGCTTATCGGGCCCAACTTCAATAATATGGTTCCTGGCTATATGATTAGGTACCTGCTATAGTTATGAGCTTATCGGGCCCAACTTCAATGATATGGTTCCTGGCAATACTCTGGGTATCTTTTTTGTTCGGGTCGCTGACGAGGGGTCGTATACCGCACCATGCAGAAAGCACATCTCCTCTTCTCACTGACAAAACAAAAATACCACCAGTTATATTCTTGTTATGTTTATTGCATTTTAACCCTTCCCTTGATATATACGCATTTTTACGCATGAGCGACCAGTGAAGATCCAGATCAGCCGGCAAATCCGTGCCGTCTGATCAGGATCTGCACTGGTCGCAATTTGGTCTGAAATAACCTAATAAATCAAGAAGCGAACAGTTTAGATCCTGATCAGACGGCACTGATGTGCTGGCTGATCTGGATCTAAACTGTTCGCCCTAGCAATAAAGGTGTATCTATACAGGAAAGGGTTAAAGGCCCTATATAATCAGGCAAAACTTTCTTATTTGTTCAGTAGTTGAAAGTCTTATGAACCATTGCACAAGCAGTGTGGGTTGGGTTTTTTTTCAGGTAATTAGGGGCCTAAAAAGACTCCATTTCCAATCACTAAACATAAACATTTTTCTCAAAGTTTAAATTCATAAATTCTTTCTTAAGGAAAATTTGATACAAAAAACATTAAAAAATCTTGCCATTCAAATTTACTTTGTGGAGAACAATTCATATTTTTATTTAAAAAAAACACAGCCTCATTTGGATCTGCATCTACACTGGTCGCATATGCCTCAATGAATTAGTGTAATAATATATGGAGTAAATAAATGATTAAGAATGATATGAAATTACCGTCATTGTTTGAATATAAGCCGCACTTTTTCCTCAGGATTTGGTAGAAAAAATTTGGGGGTGCGGCTTATACAAAGGTTTGGCTGCTTATACTTTTCTTTAAGCCATTTTCATCTGTTCTATCACGTTTGGGGGCGGTGCGGCTTATACATGAGTGTGGCTTATATTCGAACAATAACGGTATATAATCTATAAAGAAAGTACCTTCAACGTCTGGGTGCAGATAATTCCTCACTTCATTCAATATGAACTGTATCTCTTTCTCCGTTGGGGTAGGTCGAAATGTCAACTCACAAGCATTGTCTGTGGTGCCTGTTACAAATACAGCAAGTACTTGTGTTTTTTCTCTAAAAGTTGAGAAGATAAACTTCACCCCCAAAATTAAGAATTTTATTGTGTTTTTGTAATTTTTTTCATTTTAGGAATATGAATGATAAATCCACATTGAAGAATTCACAACAAATTGTGAACCGGATAAAACTGACAATAACAATAAATTCTTCCTGCTAGAAAGGATTTTATGGATTAGTGTCAAAATTTATATTTGAGAACAAAACAATGGATTAAATTACAAAATTACAAAATAGAGTTTTCTGCTCAATCAACTATTTCCTCCATAGATACGCGTTTTTTAGGCATGTGCGACCAGTGTAGATCAAGATCAGCAGACACATCAGTGGCGTCTGATCAGGATCTGCACTGGTCGCATATCGGTCAGAAATAACATAACAAATCAAAAAGCGAACAGTGCAGATCCTGATCGAATGGCATGGAGTGCTGGCTGATCTGGATCTACACTGGTTGCCCACGCTATAAATGTGTGTCTATGGAGGAAATCGTTAAATGACACATTTACAAGAAATGATGTTGATTTTGATGCTGCTTGTATTGTATACCTGCTAGGGTCACATTCTGCCATGGTAAAAAGAAAATCACTCTGCCATCACTGGTTGCAGGATCCAACAGACCCATGTTTTTAGGACTGAAAAGATAGAAAACAACATCATTCCATTTTCTCAACAAAAACAACTGAGATATTTTTTTGTGTTGTATGAAAGGCATACAAATATAAAATTCATGTTCAAAGGTTTCTTATTTAGCATTGATAGTTCAACAGTACCCAATTGGAATGGATGGAAAGCCCCACTACGAATGGATAATACATGGAAACCACAGTAGACCCATTGCACATCCATGCAGTTTGATCTGGATCTACACTTAAAACATTAAACTTCATTAGGTTATTTCTGACCACAAAGCAAAGAGTGCCGATCCAGGTCAGATTGCAGTAGTGTGACCTGATCTTAATCTACACTGTTCGGCCATCGGATAATTGCCATTTCCATAAAGTAAAGGGATAAAATAATAAATGTCCAACCTGTAATAATCTGGCAGTACAACATGGACGCCTGAGCTTGGCTGGCAGATCTTTTTAATCTCAGGATGGCCCATTGTGCGTATTGAGTCTGTGTAAGGTCCAGTCGCATTTACCACACATTTTGCTTTGACATCAACTTCTTTACCTATTAATAAATAGCAGGAATTACAGAAAAAGTAACAATGTACCGAAATAGCAAGTTTTTCTCATTCAACATTACTGTCTGAGTTGAGCTTATAAACAAGAGCTGTCCGAGAAGACAGCGTGCTCGAGTATTCGCGTCATTTAAAATGAATGCAATATAAAGATTAAAAGAACAACTATGGCCAAACATAAATGTGCAATCAGGAAATATTAACAAATGAATAGTGGGAAAAAGTTAGTTTCAAATAACAGAAATATTTCCTAAATGTAACATAAATATTGAACTGAAAAGGGAAATAACTAGTAATATTTTTGGAAGAGTTCAAAAGATTTACTTCAAGATTCAAATTAATTTCTATGCACGCTTACTCCAGATAGTATGGGACCTACAAAAAGGAGGAAAAGACCTACCTGTGATTCTGCATTTAATGCGTGCACCAGTTATCACTTCATTTCCATCTTCGTCTTTTTTTCTATGCAGATCTATAACTTGAGTATAATTGGCTATTGTACCACCACCACGAGCTGTTGTTATGGCTAGTGAAATGTTCATTCTGGCATCATCATGCTGGCCTGAAAATATATCAAAACAGGTGATTGAACATAAGATCTGATGAGTGGCTCTAGTTTCAGATTCGCATATGCAGTCCGAGTCATTTACAGTAACAGCTGTTAAACAGATATTCAGTCACAAAGAAAATTAGCCCAATTTTACAAAAAGTGAAATATGAGTACCAGGAATCACCGTACCCACAAAATACCGCCTCCTACACAGCCAAGATGTAGAGGAAAAGAGAGAATGGCTTTATAAGAAGATCAATTTCAAATAAGACACCACAAACAACGAAAAAGAGAACCTTTGGGGTTAACACCTTGGAACATCTGATGTCTTATATAATTTGAATACATTGAAAAGTTTGTCTGAACATTTATATTTCTATATGGTCATAGTGTCATGATTTTCAACTTTCTACTATAAAGTTGACCGTATTTCTTGGAGTTTCTTTCATCTTGGTATAATTAAATTTATTTTAATTCTACTTAACCTTGAATTATTTTTACAGATTTATCATGTAAGTTGTTTCACAGATATGCCAGCTGAACTGAATGTAAACTGGTCACATAGGAGTTAAAATCCATAAACATGGAGTAAAAAGTTAAAAACAATTAAACATACCATCATAATACACAAGTGCTCCGACCAGTTTTTCTTTCTTCAACATTGGAAAAATTTCAAGAGCTTTTTTCTTCGAAAGGAAGTAACTGGGCTTTAATCGCTGTTTACCGGCTACAAAATCATATGCCTTGATCCCAGCCCAGTAATATGGCACCTGCCAGTATCTAAAAATATTAAAAGCTGACATGATACAAAAATGCAAGTCATATTTTGTGTTCAATTTTAAACCAATATGTCACACTGATTTTTGGTCAATTTTACTGCTAATTGCAACAGTGTCCATTTCACCCACACCCAAAACATTACCATTGTTTCCCCTTAATGTACATTTTTCCTCTTCAGACAGAATTCATTTTATTTATTCAGATTTGTTTAGTAATAAGCCATTTAATAAAAGACCACTACGGTAAATCTATGCTTTCACATACTCTCCTATTATGGTACAGTGGAGATCCAAATCAACGTGGTCCATGGGGTCCAGACCCTCAAACTGCGTTATTAACGGTGCGCACCGCTCAAAGATTGATTGACACATTGTACAAAAGAATTTCAACCCGTCAACAAACTAGGATGATTACATTTCTAAATCAGCTGATTGTTTGATTGACAGCGTATCTAGTATAATTATTGCTGATTTCTGATCAGGTTGTGTTTGTGTTATTTAACAACTATGGAGTTAATTGCTTGACAAAGGTCAGCAGAAATTTCAAAGGAAGAAACGTCTGACAGGTGTTGAATTATTCTCTGCTTACGTTTACGGACGTATTAATTAATGTACATGTATCTAAATGTTCGGACAATCTTTCTTTAAATAAAACTTTTCGTCTCTAAATATTCGTTCAGCCAGAAAAAATTTTCCGTTTGAAAACTTAGACAAAATATGTGTATTTTATGGGGAAAACGGGGTCCAAGGATCGACCGCGTTATATTGGATTTCGCGATATAGCGGAACGGGATATAGCGGAGCTTCACTGTATATGAAAAAAAAGCAAGAGCTGAAAAGTTATATTTCAGCAAACTTATCTTATAATAATGCCGTAACTAAATGGAACAACAGTAAGATGTCCAAAAATATAAGTTTGCTTGGTTGTATTGTAATTTGACAAACTATAGGGTGACAAAATTGCTGCTGCTTCCGTAAAAATCATACAGCTATTACACTGAATGCTCATTTTGGGATGCCTTCTTCACTTGGCTGTGGCCATTACGTAAGCAATCATGGTTAATATGACCTTGTGCTGCTTGATTTCAAGTAAGCAAGTACTTACTTGTAAACTGGTAACATGATTGGGAATGGATACGCAAGGTGAGGAGCAATTTCTATCAAGTTCGCTCTCTCTACTAGAGCTTCTTTCACCATTCGGTACTGAAAGTAAAGTGCACAATTTTGTTTAACCCTTCATTCCATATATATGGGTTTGATTGCACATGCGATCACTGTAGATCCAGATCAGCTGTCCCATCTGTGCCATCTGATCGGGATCTAAACTGTTCATATTTTGGTCAGAAATAACCTAACTACTCAAAAAGTCAACAGTGTAAATCCAGATCAGATGGCACTTATGCCGATAACAACCAATGGAGTAAAGCGTTAACTGTTTGTTGGATTTTGAGTCAGTTTCCAACATTTTTTTCCAGAACATGTTGATGTTAATTAAGCTTATTGATTTATCAGTTACTAACTGATGACTTACCCACATGAAACCAAGCTAAAATTACCAACTGCTGTCTTCACTTTAAAAATTGTAAACATTTCATGCCCCTCCCCTCATTCCCCCCCCCCCCCCCACTGGCAACAGCCCATTAGTTAACAAATTATACATTTAGCATGTAGGTCACAGTGATCTTGATCCTTCACCCTTTGACTTTAAGTCATTCCTGGATATATACGCATTTTTACGCATGTGCGACCAGTGTAGATCCAGATCAGCCGGCACATCGTGCCGTCTGATCAGGATCTGCACTGGTCGCAATTTGGTCAGAAATAACCTAATGAATCAAAAAGCGAACAGTTTAGATCCTGATCAGACGGCACGGATGTGCCGGCTGATCTTGATCTAAACTGTTCCCCCTAGCAATAAAGGTGTACCTGTACAGGAAAGGGTTAAGTCACATCCTTTTCATGTCTTACCAACCAGTTTTAGTTTCCAATTAATCACACAGAAGTCAAAGACTACAGAACAAACTCAGCACTCTTTTAGATTGTTACTTTTATCTTTTTACACCAGTTTTCACAAATACTGATATCACCAACTACTGCAGAATGCTTGAAAACTATAAACATTTTGATGAAAATCAAAATTTTGTGTTTTGATATCCTGGAACACAAACTGTTCACAAAAGGTGGCAGATTTCTCTATTTTAACTGAATTCTTCATGCAAGATACTTTTTCTTGTTCTTGCACAAATAGTTTTACATAAAACTTCTTTTGTTAAGACAACAAATCCGAATATGTAAGCAAAATACTAACCTGTTCTACGTCTAAATTGAACACCGCTTTTTGTAGATACCGTACTCCGCCATGAATGAGCTTTGTACTTCTGCTGGACGTCCCCGACCCAAAGTCATACATCTCCACCATCGCTGTTTTTAAACCTAGAAAGAAACAAATGCATGGTTGTCTGACATACTAAATGTTTAGAGTACTACTGACAGAGTTAGATGATTGTTAAAATTAGAGGAGTGTGTTTAATGAAATAGAACAGGGATTGATTCTGAGCTCAAAACAAACAAAATGGCAGCTGTTCCACAAAGTAACTGGGTCATATGGTCAATTTTGCCAGAGAAACCACTGCCCCTGCCTCATATTAAGCTAACTCTGTTTAACTCTTACTTCATTGATACAGCTAATGTTCTATGAGCAACTAGCACTGCTTCGTGGATATTTCTTATATGACATGTGACCAATGTAGTTTAAGATCAGCCTTCATATCTTTGATCAGAATCTAAATGCTTCACTGTAGATTTCTGAATTACCTTTTCTGACCAAAAAGCTAACATTTCAATCCTTATCAGAATGCAGGAATGTTATCTTCCAGAAACAAGAAAGTTTAACAAATTCTTACCTATGAATGTGACCTTGACCTTTAATACAGTTTTTAACAATTGTCATATATTAAGAGAAATACTTTTACTTTTGTCTTTCTTCCACTTTATTCTCAGTAAGATATTAATTTAATTTTAAAGTTTTTTTTAATATACAATAAATTAATTCAATAAAGAGCATTTTAGGCCATGGTTTTGTCTTTAACTCATGTTAAGTACTTCCTAATACAGACCTCTGCTGACTGCATCAAGCGCCACCCCACATCCTGTTGCTCCACCCCCTATCACTAGAATATCGAATTCATCCTTTTCAAGACTCTCAAAATGTTGATCTCTTGTTGGCAGTAGGGCCCATCGAAACTTGTCATCATCTTGAGTATTTATGGCTGCTGCCAACTGCATTGAAAAAAGAAAATTGTGAAACGGAGAGGAAATATTTACACTTCAATTTTTTGTCCTCTACAAAGAAGTCTTATTCATCTAACGAATCATAATTTCTAATGGTAAACAGTGTGACGTAATAATTTGAAAGGCGTGGCTAAAGTAGAACCGTTCACAATTTATTGGACGTTGCACAATGTTGTGACGTGTGACTTCGATGAGCACGCACGTTTTGCCACAAGTTGCTGTGAAACAGAATGCTGTCATTCACTTTGTCGTCAATGTTGCTGTTCCAACAGCCATTCGAAAAAGCCATAATATCACAAATTCTTCTAATAATTTCTGTATAAAAGAGAGTATTAATGTGTGTAAATATAAGGATTAAATCGATATTTGATGGTTTTCATTTGGGTATGAAAAACAGTTGGATTGTTTAAAGTACGTGTGAAGCCCAAAGGGCTTCACACGTACTTTAAACAATCCAACTGTTTTTCATGCCCAAATGAAAACCATCAAATATCGATTCAATCCTTAAATGAGCAGAGGAATCACAATCATTGGATGACTATACAGCACATGTTCATTTAACCCTTTCCTCCATATAAATGCCGTTTTACACATGTGCGACCAGTGTAGATCAAGATCAGCCGGCACATCCGTACCGTCTGATCAGGATCTGCACATGTCACATTTTGGTAAAAAATAACCTAACATACCAAAAAGCTAACAGTGCCGATCCAGATCCAGATGGCACTGATGTGCTAGCTTATCCGAATCTACACTGTTCGCCCACGAATAAAGGTGTGTATATAGAGGAAAGAGTTATTATCATTTCAATTTATATACTTAAACCTTTCATAGAGAAAGAATACATGTAGATGAGAAATTAAAACAGTTGGTAAATATGATATTTAATTTATTGACGTATTGTCAATATTACTGAGCTTATATCGATAAAGAAATCTGAATCAATGACATCCAAGAAATAACCAAATGGTTGATACATTATCTGTCTAACTAGAATGTGTCCTCAGACACTGATGCCCCCACTGCTGCAACAACATTTGTAATAACTAACTCTGGTAAAAATGGTTGCAGGAAAATATCTTTTCTTTATGATCACCTATATATCCTGCTTAATCATCTGTGCAAGTTTGAAAGAAATCCCCCCAGATAGTTTAGGAGGAATTGGTGCCACAAGATTTGGAGGATGAGTGCAACTTCATATCCCTCCCACTATATTTCTCCCAATTTGTGGGCCATAGAAAATACTGATTTATTATCGTATATTGGCTTACTATGCAACACAGGGCGAGTGCTCTCCCGACTGAGCTGTCCGGACGGCTTATACATCTTCTCCCTAGATTCATACCCCGACACATTTTTAGCACTTATAAAATTATGAGTCAACACTTTCCTCCATAAATACACATTTTACACATGTGCAACCAGTGCCGTCTGATCAGGATCTGCACTGGTCGCATTTTGGTCAGAAATAACCTAAATAATCAAAAAGTGAACAGTTTAGATCCTGATCAGACTGTTCGCCCTAGCAATAAAGGTGTATCTATGGAGGAAAGGGTGAAATAAATCTTACATTATGATTTCTTGGATATACATATGTCCACACTACAGCCCCTCCTCCTACCAGCACACCGGCATACACCAGCTTCTTTAATATACCCTGAAACTTCCTATATGATGCCATTCTTCTGTCAGTAGTTACTTGTCTTGAAGCATAACTGAAAAAGATTATCTGTAACTCGTTAATTGTAACCAACACTATATTCATTTATGTCAATTGACTTATTCTGCAAGTCTGTTAAAAGTATTGTTGCCAACAATATAAAAGGTAGATACATAGATCATTTATACCTTTTTTTTAAAACAAAATACTATAAGTTAACAGGCTTCCCGAAACTGCTGAAAACTTTGCCTGACATTCGGTCAGACAAACTTCTAATTCTTGTCTGACCGAAAGAACTTTTGTCTGACCGAATTTTTTTTCAAATATATATTTTTTAAAAATAAAGTCATCATCCTTTAAAATTTTCTTTAACATTTTAATTCTCTTCTCCTCTTAGATAAAACATCTGTTTATCCATATTGATTGACTCAAAACATTTATTATCAAAATCGTCAAAATATCAGAGTCCTTATCACACAAAATTTTAATGGAGTAAGTGGAACAGGATGATCTGAATTACACTGGAAGAATATCATGATCAAAACTGGGTACAATTTCTTCAGTATCATCAAATACTGTCTTATCAAAAATATTTTCTTTTAAAAGTAACCACGAGCAGCCATTTCTCAACAAATTATCTTGGCGGGCACTTGGACTCGTCACTTGTATAATTTCCTTTTGTTTTGCTTTTTTTCTTCATCAGTTTCTTTTGGCTTGGTGTAGTGCCATCATTATACCGCAAGAACGACATTTTCTTTGTACAAGGTCGAAGGTTGCAGATATGGTTGCTTTATCTAGATTTTGATTGGAAACTTAAAAAGAAACAGTGAAGCAAAACTTGTTTTCAATATTCTCATATTCAAGGGAGAAAACTCAGTCTTGATCGGACTTTATAAATCCCGGTATTCGTGCGGAACGGATAGACTCTTACTTACATGTAGTCATTATCAGTAAATAAAGGACTGAACTGGGCCGGACATAAGGTCCGGAACCATGGAAAAAATTATCGGACCGGAATGATTTTTGCCAGACATATCCGATAGTCCGGCAACTTTCGCAAAGCCAGAGTTAAATACAAATCATACACTTTCACTCAGACATCCTGAAAGTTGTCAGATAGACAGACCTGTCTGGTAAAAATTTGGGCCGATCCGACGAGATTTCTTATCAGACCGTGTGTCAGACAAATTTGAACTCCTAATATTTCGATCAATCAGATTTTTACATATTGTCTGACCAAATATCTGACAACTTTCTGGAAGTTTGTACACTGAACAACAGCATTTTCTAACATCTTAACATTTTGTAGAAAGGAGTTCATTCAAGATTTTAATAATATTATCAGTCAATATTGCTTTCCATAATACTTCATACTACGAAGCAATGTATATGTAATTTAATTAATTACATGAAACAAAGTAATCATAATTTAATAAATAACAGTTATTGTAATGTTGTTTTTTTAATTGAAGGGTAGTAATTTAATCAATAACATTTCAATATTTCAAGTAATTGACCCCATCCCTGTTAACTTATATATACCTTTAATTAATTCCATGAAACTAAGCCATTTCAAATTTCGGTAAAAATCGAAATGGCATGGCCTAGATGCGTACATTCACTGTGATTTGTGATATGCTATTATTTCGACCAGCAAGCCAAAATAAAATTCCTATCACATGACCGTTACATTTTTTAAATTTTTTTTAAAACAATCAGAACCAGTCAACCAATCAAAATCACTTTACAAAATGGAAGAGTCCTGACAAAAAGTGAAAAAATATTACCGCAGAGATTTTGAGTTGCTTTCTTTTTTTCCTTTTTTTTTTTTGGGGGGGGGGGGGGGGGGCAGAACAAATTTTGAATGAAAAGGTTTATTCTTTATTCTAATGGCATACTTATCAACTTGTGTATTCTATCCTATTCATTGAGGGACATGGAATAAATCGAAGGAAGTTTCTCCTCGACCGGCTGCCGTCGAGGAGACTATACAGGTAGGACTGTCTCTTCGACCGGCTCCGGTCAAGGGGACTATACGGGTACAATTTTCTCCTCCTCCGGGCCCGATCAGGAGACACTTCCTAAATCGAAACGCTCCACTCCTTCGTAGGGTCGAACATTCTAGGTACGAAAGTAAGTACATTTCAACAAAACATAAGAACCCTTAACCATGTAACGAAATTTCTTACTTTGGCTTATCAAAATGTGCCGAAACAAATAGTTAGATGTTGGAATTTGTCTATTAACAACCACAAAGGATGTTTAGAAATGACCCAACTGCATCTGTCCTGTTTTTGTTGACCTTCACCTTTCGCGGGAATAGTTTGACGGAATTTTTTACACGGTCAGATATATTTTATGTTGTTTTTGTGCCGATGTATTTGTTGTAATATTCTTTACACTTCTAGATACATTTATAGATGTATCCGATGAATATTTTTGAATAAATGATAATTAATTTTTTTCGTCTACAATTACTGATAGAACCGGTGAAGGGGTCAAATTTTCTCCCTAAGCACATTTTTGCACACAAAACTGAATGATGGTGATTTTTAGAAGGATATCGGGACTTTTACATTTGCAAAGGAAGCTTTTCAGTCCAGCAAATCCCACTCGTGCAGTGAGCTTAACTGCCAACCCGAAATTAACCCAAGAAACCCTTGGAACACCCGATGATGAGCAGTTTGAAGTTCAGGAACGACCACCACTTCCGATTATGACATCTAGAAAAATTGAATTTCCTAATCCATTCATAGCTCCTAAACAGTCATGGTTAGAAAATATGGACACTGTTCAGTCAGAGAAGTTGGGCATTATTGACTTGCATCCTGATATATTTGGTGTTCCACCCAGAATTGATATCCTCCACGACAATGTAAAGTGGCAACATTTATACAAGTATATCAATTACAAGTGTGCTCCCACAAGGGCTGAAATGCCAGGAGGTGGAAGAAAACCATGGAAACAGAAGAAAACTGGGCGACACCGTGCTGGGAGTATTCGTGCTCCACAGTGGAAGGGCGGTGGCATTGATCATGGCCCAAGGGGACCTTTGTCAAAGTTCTACATGCTAAGTGAAATGCGGCGTGTTCATGGGCTTTGTAATGCCTTGTCAGTGAAATTTGCTCAGAATGACCTGCATATTGTAGACAATTTCTTTATTCCATCTGATGAGCCTGAATACATTCAAGAACTTATTGACACTCGTTTCTGGGGTTTCTCGGCACTATTTGTTGATGATAGAGATTTTATGCCGCAGAATATTGCACTTGCTTTAAGTGAATATGGACATTTTAATTTAATGCCAGTTTATGGACTGAATGTTTACAGCATTCTAAAACATGAAACTTTAGTGTTGACATTGGCAGCTGTAGAAAAAATTGAAAAGAAGTTGCTTGAAAAACTGCACAGCCCATGTCCAACAGATCAAGAAAAGGCATAAAATAAATCTAGCCAAAGAATTTGAAATAACTGGTCATTGAAAATCAGAAATATGCAATTTTGAAAACTTTTGTTGGATGCAACTAAATAAAAAATTGTCATTGTATAATTTCATTGTGAAAGATCATATATGAACTATGATCACGAACTTGATTAAAGTAAAAATGATTTGTCTAGAATATTATACATTTTAGGTTTAGAAACAATTATGTGTTTTATCTGTTTCTGGAAACGGTTTGAAAGATAAAACTATTAAACTTAAATACATAGATATAAAAATTAGTGTCACTGATATCAGAGTTCCTGTATTGATAATTTCATAAATTGCCAAATTTTTTGACAAATATTATAGAAATTTACAAAATAACTAGATACATGTCTGTAAAAGCTGGAGAGTGCTTTATAATTTATTAGTTATATTAGCAGACATACTCTTACAGCCTCTGACTGCTAGTTGCTTGACTGTTTGAAAAATGGCTCTTTGAACAAAATAAAGGAGAGCGACAGTGTGCCTCGCATTATGGTAGCTTGGTTCAAATCTTTATGCCAACAAACTTAATGCATATTTCTCTGTAAACTATTATTAAATCGATAATAAAGATACATAAAGGCGACAAGAAAAAATATGTTAGATTTGTGTTTTGTTTTTATCTACTAAAATCCGCTGGTCCTAGTGATTGGTGTTTCCCTTTTTTTTTCGGTAATAATTGTGTGTAAGTGTCTTAGTGATAAAAAAGTGAAATATGCATATCAGGAATTGCCAAACTAAGAAAACCACAAAACGTTTGTAAACTTATATATTTTGGCAATCTCTCAAGGGATTCCAACCAAACTACACAAGTGTTTACCTAAACGTGGCAGCGTCAGATCGGCATACCACGGATCAACTTGTAAGGTCAAGGTATTACTTTGGGTTTAAAGACCCAAATAAGGCAAATACTTGGTGTTCACAGCATAACTTTACTTGGCAACAAATAAAGACAAACTGCACAAAACATACAAAAATATTATATACTAAATATAGTAGAGTATCTATACTCAATAATATATTTCTGAATTGCAAATTAGAAATTTAAAGATTAAATTACAGGTGGAATTATCTCTCCTTCATATTTGGTCTTTAAGGTAATTCATACTTCCAGATAGTACAGTTGTACTAATGATGAGCTGTGAAAATTAAATTATCATTTTTTCAACAGTTTCCAAACAATCTTTTATTATATTGTTACAAACAGATGAATATTGATAATAACAGGAGACAATTGTTGAAAAAAATGAATTTTGTTAGAAAAGTAATAAAATGTGGTACCTGCTATGTTGTCTAATCTGGGTGTCAAAATAAAGCATTTTCCACTCAAATAAATCCAAAACAATTAATTACAATATCCAGTTCAATGTTCCCTCTAGGGCCAACCAGTGTTACTTTTTAAAAATAACTTTTGAAACATTGACTATAATGAATTTCAAAACAATGCACAAATACCACCACCCAAGATTTACATTGTTATACATGTAGAGATTAAACTGTCCTACAGGTAAACTCAAGTGGGCATGATTTGCATGCTTTTTGCATGGGTGAGTGACCTCATGGGACAAAGGATGATGTGTTTGGATTTTGATTTATAAGAGCAATATTTTCAAGTTATTTTGAAAAAGTAACACTGGTTGACCCTAGAGGGAACATTGAACTGGATATTGTAATTAATTATTTTTGATATATTTGAGCGGAAAATGCTTTATTTTGACACCCGGATTAGACAACATAGCAGGTACCACATTTTATTACTTTTCTAACAAAATTCATTTTTTTCAACAATTGTCTCCTGTTATTATCAATATTCATCTGTTTGTAACAATATAATAAGAGTTTGTTTGGAAATTGTTGAAAAAATGATAATTTAATTTTCACAGCTCATCATTAGTGCAACTGTAATATCTGGAAGTATGAAGTACCTTAATGGTAATAAAATGTTAATAAGGGCTCAATGAGACATATTTATTCAGCCAATCCAAGTAAGTCATGTGACTAGGCTTGGGTATATAAGGTGAGTAAGCAGTTTAAATTTATCAAGAGCGGATCAGTGGTTAGCGCGTCTGCCTCTGAGTCCAGGGATCGCTGGTTCGATCCCCCACTACTCCAACTAAAATTACTAACAGTCTTTCGGAAGAGACGTTAAACCGAGGTGCAGTGTAGTGGTGCTATACACCGGGCACTTAAAAGAACCAGGGACGATTTTGGATTTGGAGAGTCCTCTGTATCTTGCACTATCCTCCAAAAACCTAAAATGACTAAAACTCTTCTGGAGGCGTCGCTCATATGGCCTTCCGGTAGCGACGATAAATAAACCTAAAGAATAAATAAATTTATCAGTAGAGCGGACAATGCTATTAGCATCTTATGATTTATATGTTTGCATACAACATTGTTGAGCTGATGGGTGGGTTGGATTTATTTCACCAAGACAATCTGTACCTTTTTGTTAATGGTTTGTGGTGTCTTATTTGAAATTGATATTCTTATAAACACTTGCTCTCTTTCCCACTCTTCCTTTTCGCTCCGTGGGGAGTCTATGTTTTTTTAATGTGGCGATTCCTAGTATGCATATTTCACTTTTTTGACATTGCTAGAATATCATTTCCAAGGCAGGAAATGTAGCACACAAACCATGATAAATTTTCATTAAACATAGTTTCAGTATGTCCTGGTTGTTGCGCTCCGCAACTTATTTGCAACAGTTTAAATTAGTACGTTTAGAGTTTTTGGTAGAGATGTCAATGGATACCGAATTTGGGATCGGGGTATCCTTTAAACGATTCAAACGGATATCGTGATATTCGAATGCAAACACTTTGTTAATAGTTATATGCTGTTTTCATAGATATAAACGCTTTATAATTTTAATATTTTAATTAAAATACGAACAATAAAAGCATTTATGTCATCTAAAGTTAATGTACACGTATGTTCCTTTTTTTTCAGTTGTTAAATAAATATCGCAAAAGTTTGGAATTAAAACAATCAAAAGCTGTGTGAATTAACTGTATATTTGATGTGTTTTTTTATTATCATTTTAATTCCCAAAATGTCTCGAACATCGAACTATAGAAAGAAAAGCACAACAAATAATTTGTTTAGAACATAAATTTAAATAAATCAAGATCGCGAGATCGAATTAAAATGAATTCATCAATAATTTAATAGATAGAACCAAACTGACCTAATTAAACGTAATTGATTTTTGGCCGTCAAACCTGTTGTCTACAGAATCATTGCTCTATCCCTTCTCAATAAAACCGATCAAACAAAATTAATATAAGATAATTTTCTTTACTCAAAAGGGAAAAACTTCAAACCTTGACTATTAGTGAGAAAGTTCTTATACATACTATAACACATTTCTAAACATGTGAAGTCCAATTAACTGCGTGTCATCAGCTCTCGACAATCCGTATAACATGCTTATGCTTAAATGCACACTGACAACAGAAAGATTATTTAGCCAAATAAGTTATATATTTTTTAAACGAATATCCGGATACCAAACTGATCCGGATAACCGGTGATCCAAATATACGGGTATTCGGATATCCGTTAACATCCCTAGTTTTTGGACATAAATGGTTCAAATTTCCAAACAGTTAGCCACTGATAAAAGTACTGTTTAAAATGTCTTCGTCTAATGATATTGCCTCTACCTGGGAGCGAACCCGCACCGTCACGACGACAGCGCCTAGCCCTGCCTAGACCCCCCCCCCCCCCCCAAAAAAAAAAAAAAATGATGATCGGATAGCCCTGATATACGTTACCATCACTGCATGGCATCGGTAACGGGTTATTTTCCTGATAACAGTAGTGATTATATGAACGGAGAGACTTTTTACGGCCGCCACACTGCACAATAGCGCTACTGTGAATTTCAAATGATATTGCCTCTACCTGGGAGAGAACCCTCACCGTCACGGCGGCAGCGCTTAGCCTGGCAATTCCGACGACGCAACCAATTGAGCAAACTCCACAAAAAGGTTGATCGGATAGCCCAGATATACGTTACCATCACTGCATAACATCGGTAACGGGTTATTTTACTGATAACACTACTGACTGTATGTACGGGGAGACTTTTTACGGCAGCTTTTTAAGGTGCAATTTAATAAGAAATGATACACTGTTTCAAAAAAAGTGTCAAAACGTCTTATATAATTCATTAAATTAGCTTTTACCAAACAATAGCACGAAAACGATATGTTGGTTGAGATCAGGTGTTCTAGCCAAAAGGCCATTTTCTAAATGATTTCAATCCGTAATGAAAGCAATTAAGGACGATTACTACCTTTTATTTCCTTCATAGATTTTTTTCCTTTTCTCAGGTTTTGTAGAAAAAAAGTATGCTGAACACAAATTTGAACAGAAAAAAGGGAGTCTACGTTTTATTTTTTGTGATTAAATAAGGTGCGACTCTTTTCCATAGGTCACAGAGTCACTGTGGCCATAGCTTTAAAATTTTTATTGTCGAAAAAATAAAAACACTGCGATATAGGATGTTAAGCTTTTGCGGCAAAGATAAATATCACATTGATTTATGCATATTAAAGTGCTATAAGCAAGAAATACGGAATGAATCTAAAGTTTATAACGGGACAGCCTTTATCCAAAATCGAAATTTAGAGGTATAAAGCCTAGACTATGGCCTACAAAAATATGGGAAAGAGTGTTTCCCGATTAAATAACCCATAATTTTACCCCATTGTCTTAGGCAGAAGCTCAGACTATTTTAAGAACGTGCATATTTGACAAAGTTTGTGAACACAAAGTAATAATGTTAAATCATTTTTGTCGGTCATCCTGATGACCGACATATTATAATCGACCAAACTTGAGCACTTTAGCCTGAACACCGGTTAACAGTGACTCACGGTCCAAAACGGATAATTTAGACTATGCCACCTGTTTCTAAGACTCATGCAAAAGGATAGTGTGTAGAGGCTGATGTTTGATTGCTTGATTTATAGAAAAGACGTTTACCGGAAAAGACATTAATGTAGATAATCATGTTTCTTGTATACTTAATTTATAATTTTATTCACGACGTGAAGAAATAATACAGTTGTTTAAGTATCGTCAAACTGGATGAATATGTACTAACATGAATGCCTCCTAGGTCATAGCGGTACCATAGAACTTTCCACACTAGATGCGTATTTGTACACAAAGCAGACAAGCGATTTCGAAGCTTATTTACACTCAGAATCTAAATTTAATTACCAACGTTCGTATTGTATAGGTCTAGTTAGGCCCGCAAATCGGGTCAAATCAGGTCAGTGACCGTTTCGAGACGGTATGAAATTTATTCGTATGTTGATGCCTTTATGAATTTCATTTTGTGCTGATCACATTGTTTTTGTTATTCTGATTTTCTCTGAAAATGTTGCAACGAAAATTTATTTCTTTCTAATTAATTCTTTGACAAAAATATTGGCATTATGTCACTGTTCTAAAGGTGTTTCACGAGTACTCCTTCAAAAATTACTTCAAAGGGTGGTGGTCATATAGTATGTGGGGTCAGACATAAGGGTTAGGGTTTTCGCGGGAAATGTTTTACAATTTTAAGCTCAATTTTGATTTCATTCATGAGTACGTTCATGCAACTCTCAGTAATAGACGATCCATAATTCACGAATAACAAAACTATATAAGTTTCGTTTTAACAGGGGGGAAATAAAAATATTTAAAGTATAAAGGTGATTGGGCTTCATTTACAAGATGACGAAACAATTCAAACAGAAAACTGAGATAAAAACATTTATTTTTTGCAAGTTTGCGTCTCAGACAAATATTTGCCAATGGCAAATCAAAAACTGTCTTAATTTCGTTTATGTTTTGATGCCACCGGAAATCCATATCAGTGAAGCCTGCGGAATTTCCATATTTTATCAATCATGAAAAGGGTATAACCTGGAAGTATTCCATGTGAGTGATAAGAAATTACCGGTAAAGTCGGGATCCTTAATGGCTGAGTCGGGACTGGCCAGTTCGCGCCGCTCCCTGTAAATCAAAGACGACCTGCATATACCTGCTTGAGAAGACCGACAATGCTACTGCAGCTTTTAAAGAGATCAGTTTATAAATTGCCTACAGCAAAGATTAAGTTCATGATATGGTCCGAAGACCAGGTCGAAGATAATGAATTCCATGAAAAACAATTATTCCAAGTATTCTAAAGTTTAAACTGATATTGCTATTCACTTCAGCTTTATTTCCACAAGTTAAAACGGTTAACCATACTTTTTGTGTTTATCGGCATCATTTCTCCAAGTATTATCCAAGTGAAATGGTAAAACTGCGACATTTTCAACAAACTAACAGTCTTCAGGTATAAAATTGTGAATCAGTACCGTGATTTTTCGGCTTTGTTTGGGATGCATTATTTAAACGTATGTTGGAGAAAAATTTGAACTAGCAGTCGAGATATAAGATTTTAAAACGAAAAAGGCACGTGTAAAATGCATGCTTTGTTGCCAGCTTGTAAAACAAACACGTGCACTGGTACTTAACCAGCACTACATCGTGTACTGTATTATTCGTTTTGCTGAATGAAGAGGATTTTTACATAGAATTTTCAGTTAATGGTTGCATGACACCAAAATAACGCAGTATTCCTTCGTGGTCCATATAGTCCGTTTTAATATAAGAGAACGTTTTCTCTTCTTCCGATGGCCTTTTGTTTGTAGGAATTACATGTCAGGAAAAGAAACTAAAGCAATCTCATTCCTATATCTTGTTTGTTCGAGATTATATCTTGTATTATAGAGATGGACTAGTGCCGGAACCGCGGAGGTATATTTGTGCATCGTATTTGCGATTCCGCGTTTAAAGTATGGGCTGTTCGGTTAGAGATCAGTAATTTTCTTACAAATAAGTTATTCCCCTGTGTGTGTTGAATAGATGGAATGCAGATATATTGTTGTTTAGGAATTAAGTTAATAGGTCTAATCTTACAAACTTATTGGCAACATTAAATTTTACATTTAAGTGCTACAGGACAACGCAGCCGCCAATGCAGCGGCCGACGTCGCCGCCGCTGGACAATAGGATGCATACGTGTCTACCTGGTATTGCAAGTGACACAATAATAAGCACTGTCATACAATGAATTTTACATCATTAAAATCGAAACAAAATGTGTGACGAGAGCGAGCATATATATTACACGACGAAAATTCTAAATAAATAACATGCTAACGAAATTTTTCTAGAGAAGTTTAAATCTCAGAGCCGTCTTTTTGTTAAAAATGACATGCTAATGACCGACTAGCTTTTTGGAAAGCTAAAACTTGTGTTTCCAATACTCGTATTAATCTGTTTGAATCCGATCATTTAACTCTTAAATATAATTTCACAAGAAAGAAAATGAATAACAAAAAAGATAAAACATAAAGTAACTTATGCTATATTCAATGTAATCTGATAATCTGACCCTATTTCAACAGCAAACCATGGTTATATTACTTTTTTTTTTAACTTTCTAAAACTGTTTCAAAGAATTACCTTTTTATGCCTGATTTTAATAGTTCCGTGTATTCTTAACACAATGAATGCAAAAATCATATGGTTAACGATTTTTTTTTTAATTTGAAAACATAATTTTTTAACTAGGAAAAAATGGTAGAAATAGACAAATACTTAAAGAATATATCTTAAACTCAAATTTATGAAAAAGTAAACATGTATAATACATGTATAAAGATATGTTTATTAAATATAAATTTAAAGGAGATATTTAAAATATGCTTTACTTGTAAGCTAGTGAGCTTTTGTTATGAATGTAATTAATATAAAAATGAAAAATTCTCTTATTATCTAAGATTTTTATTTCGTGCAAGAGCTGTCCCCACAAAGGCTCATAAAACTTCCAAAAAAGCATCATATAATTCCTTTTAAATTTTAATTTCATATACATTGGGTATGTTTCAAACAATCTGCAAAATTTCATTAAAACCGAGAATGCTAAAAACTGTGGAGTTTTTTTAAATTGCCGTGATCGAATATAATGTCTATATTTATGTCTAACGCACATATTCATTACACATATCTGACACAGATCCTTGTATTTTGAATGTGTTCAATAGTTTTAAGCCTGACATTTTAAAGTATTACAGTTGTTTTTGTTCACTTCATGTATAATGCCGTTCGAAGCTAGACGAATGTTATTGCCAATCCAGAACCAAATGCATACCGAACCTTAAGGTCTCATAAATTATTTTATGCAGGTCCCTGACGGACAACCAATCTGGGGCTCAGATGAAAAGCGCAACCGGGATTTCAATGGGTCCTCGTGGGCTTGGATACTCTATTTTAAAGAAAGTGGGCATTTTTCGGTGATTTTCATCAACTGCTTTTCTTAATGAATAAATATTTGAAGTAAATAAAATTGAGTTAAGAGCTTACATAGTTTTACATTAGAATTTAATAATTTCAGATTGCTGTCTAAGCTGTCTTTCGACCTAGTTTTTCAACAATTTAAGTTTTGTAAATACTATGGGTATTCATTTATTATGCAGAGGAAAAATTAAATAAACTATTTCGATTTGGGTCTATTTCTACTAGAGAGGCTCTAGCAGAGCGATTATGTACCTAATGAAAGCAAAAGTAAGTGTAAGAAAGGACAACTCTGCAATACAAAATATAATCTCAATATTTTCACGGTGAAGCCTAAATTTAAGTAAGAAGTATCTAGCAGCTAACACTATGGATATATGTGTGGATTGTTAGTTGATGGAAATTTATCCCACCCCCATCAATTATCAATTTTTACGATGGTTTCACCTATGTCTTAAATCAGGGTGTCAAATATTTGTAATATTCTAATGCATTACCCATCCTTTTAGTAATCGATGCATCACCTAATATTATGCATTATGCTTAAGTTAAAAATCAAAGCATTGAAAGTACTGAGGGGTCGGAATACTTACTGTTTAACTTTTGAAAATTAGAATTACTTTTCGGCTGTTTTTAGGCATGCAGTCTGTTACTATTTTTAGACTACTTGAGACTGTCAAGAGTCAGAAAACAGAAACTCTGGGTCTGCCGACCCAACAAATCCAAGACCTTTAAAATATTTTTTTCACATTAGATTCTCATAAAGAAACGTACCAAAACCTATTTCTCTGTTTTCTAACGTGTGTTATGTAGCTTTACACTGAATGCTTTGCGTGATGTTAGGAATCTCATTTATTTATTCAAGTGAAGGTGGAATATACCTTTAAAAATATTTTCTAGAAATCTGTGGATTTGGTATCAAATGAAAGTTAAATATATTTCTGATAGGAATTGGACATTTATTTTGACAATTATTAATCATATTACTATACGTTAATTGATATGTTGTATTCTCATTACACGAAAACCAAGATGAAGGAAACTAAAGATGCCCGGGAATCATTGCGACCACGACATTCCTGTTATGTGATAAAATATCCACGAAATTTCCAACTTTTCTCTCGTAAATATTGCACTCCAAACGTTCTACACGGTCCTATTTTGTATCTTTTGAACTTTAAGTAAAGCGTGTACATATCTGGGTCGAACTTCATTGCTTGATTTTTGAGTTTCCTGCTGACGAGTATCTAAACAGCGAAAAAAAGGGTCATACTCACCGTTTTCCTCCATTTTCATAAATTGACACCACGACGGAAGTAGCATTGCGAGAATTTTAACACGTAAAATGATTGTCGTGATCGCAATTATTCCCGGGCGTGTAAACTGCAACTTCTACATTATTATCTGCATTAACATCTTTGTTTATCTTTTCAGGCTTAATTAATGGGATGTTTGCATCATTTTTAATCATTTTTTATTTTGAGTTGAATCGTTATGTCACAAGAAAGTTTTAACGATACCATCACCGAAACTTTCTTGTCAACCCCCAGCTTTTTCATTAAGACTTTTACAAAGGTCTCAGAAAGAATAAAGGCGCTACTGTAATGTATAAAATATCAGTAATTAAATCAGCTCTGACAACAATCGCATAAACCTCACAGAAATGGATTCAAATAGTTCCGTAGAGCTGGTTTATGATTCTAAAGCAAACGAAACTTTGGCGGTGTTTATTGAAATCCATCCTTTGGAAGTGAAACTGTTGTTTTTCGGCATTTCTACAATAACACTGCTAACAATAGTTTTAGCAATGACTGTGATGAATAGAACAAAACGAGTGCCATATGCCTCCAAATTCTTGTCAACTGGACTTCTTTCCTTCGACGTTATTTTTATAGTTTTATCAACAGTACGAAAGTTTGTTTCACATCCTGTTGCGAATCTTCAAATACAAAACCTGGTTACTCTGTTTTTAGGACTAAGTCACTTTACCGTTGGACTCATGTCATTAGAGAGGTATATCTTAATGTTGAAGCCAATACTGTACCTCAAACACTTTTCTGACCGGAGAATAAGACAAATATCATTTGCTTTATGGATTTGCGAAGCAACTTTGAGCCAGTTTTTCCGGTTTGGAGTGTGTTACGCTAAGCGGAGGAGTATAGCAGTTTTCACAGTGGCAGGAGAATGTAACGCAATCACGTCTTCTTTCTACGCATGCTTGACATGTTTAGTTTTTGTCACAGCATGTACATGTTATTGGAAAATCTTTAAATGTATTCAATCAAAAATCACGACAGGAAAGACAATGAATTTTTTCGACACAGCAAGGGTAATGAAAACATATCGCTCTACGTCATTGGTGTTTACATATTTGCTATTGATAATTCCAACATTTTTGGGATACGGAATAATTATTGTTCTCCTTCATGTTGGGCATATAAGCGAAACTAATATACGACTTGCATCGGAAATAATCACATTTTCAAACTGTATCTGCAACCCGTTCTTGTACGTGTTCTGGTTCAAGGAATGCCGTATGTATATTCTGGAAAGTTTGTCCGTTTACTTCGAAAGGTTCCAACCTTTAGTTCGTGAAATGAGAATGGAAATTTACAATATCCCCATGGCAACGAAGTTTATGTCTGAAGAGGCATCTTTAAATAAAACAAACCCGTCTCTAATGGATGTTTGAGCGAAAAGTCTTATAACTAAGAGACTCCAAACCAGTGTTGAAATGAGCAACGATGTCGGGATGTCGATGTTGAAGATTAAATTTTATGTTTGGGTAAGCGTCTTTAAACGGCTAAACAACTAATCCGCTTCTTTTGGATCTTCGAATTCCAGTATATCAAAACTGATTTTAGATAGATTACCCAAATGATATTTCCTAATATGCTCGCCAAATGGCGTACTGGCACTAGTATGTGAGTCTATATAGTGGAGAATATCAGAGATCGTGTCCAAGCTGTAAATAGCCTACGTACAGGAATCGAAATAGTACCTTCTAGGGAGTTCGATCATTACATAGATATTCAAGAACTTGTACAGTCTCCCCACTCGGACAATCACTTTTGGTTTGAAGCCAACAAGTTGGCCTTAATCTGCGTCGCCAAGTGTTCACATACAGAGACATTATATGCATAGCCAAATTATGTGCTCATCTGTAACATTGCGATAAGTTTTGAAGCCTTCATAAAACTGAACATGCGGCTAGATATTTCGAATGGTAAGAGCAGACATTTAAAATAAAATGGAATTCCCATCTTGTCATTCTAAGAAAACACTACACTTAATGTAGGGAATGTAGGGTTTATAAATTATGATAGAATTTCCGTCGCCCTCAGTTTCCCTACGAGATAAGTGTACTTGAAACCATCGCAAAACTAAACATGCGCTAGATGGGCGGAATGGTAACAGTAGAAATTGAAAATAAAACGGAATTCTCATCTTGTCATTCTAAACAACACTAGACTTAATGAAGAGAATGTAAGGTTTATAAATTATGATGTTTCCCTCCCCACCCCCAAGTTTCCCGACGAGATAAGGGGACTTGAAACTTTTGTAAAACTGAACGAACATGCGCTAGATGACCAAATTAAATGGTAATATTAGAAATTTATAATAAAACCCCATTCCCATCTTGTCATTCCAAGATACCCTAGAAACATAGTGTAAATCTCATAATAGCATTAAAGCTTGACCACAAACACCTGGTTTTAAATAAGCCAGAAATACCTTTAAATCATCATTTTTGACAGACTGCTTCCAAATGATAACAACGCGAAAATTTAAAATGAGTCTATTTTCCTGAATTATAAAGTCTAACGGACAAAAGTAAAAGCATGCAACATCCAGAAAACACAGCATCCCCACACAAAGGGTTGACTTCATTAGTGAACATTGTTCGATAAAATTTCTGTCTAACAAACCTTACAACAACTTCTGCTAAATCTAACAAATCTGATTTATTAAAAGATGTTGATTGAAAGACTGGTATTGATTGTTAATAAGCTTCACGCAAACATTGAAACGCAGCCTATTAGGGAATAAGTCTTTCAAAATCAAGATCGACTCTTCTTCCGCCATCAGTAAAATAGAAAATGAATGATACCTGGAAAAAAATTTTCTAATTAGGAACTCGAACATTTTTTCGATTTTTTTTCTGTCTGAAAAAAAAACTGGAATAGCTTTGTCTGGTTCTAACAAAGCTGATTTGTTTGTTGTTTTTTTTTTGGCTTAAAGACTCGTGTGGGTTGGTAAAAACTTCTGAAAAATAACAAGGGAAACTGTGTTCTTATTTATAACTCAAAGAATATTGTATTTTTTGAAAGCTTTTCGTATATGAAAGGTATTTATGCATTCACCTGGATACCGACGATTATTCTTTTACGTTACTCTCCATTCAATTCAAGCAATGGGTACTAATTGTGCACCCCTTGTGGCTGATCTGTTTTTATACTGTTATGAAAGAGACTTTATGTTATCTCTTTCTGCTGAACATCAAGATATTATCATTACAGCTTTTAACAACACCTCGAGGTACCTTGATGATTTATTAAATATAGATAATAACCATTTTCCATTACTTGTTAATAAGATTTACCCTAAAGAATTACAACTTAATAAAGCGAACACTTCATAAAAGCAAGCAAACTTTCTCGAACTAACTCTGTCAATTGAAAATGGTTACGTCACTACTAAAATATATGATAAAAGAGATGATTTTAATTTTAATATAGTAAATTTTCCGGGGTTTATATTTCACAGCTTGTTCGCTTTTCAAGAGCTTGCAACGATGTTAATGATTTCAATAAACGTAATCTTTGCATTACAGAAAAATTTTAAAAACAAGGTTATCGGTATCACAAATTAAGGAAAACATTTTGCAAGTTTTATCGTCGATACCTAGATCTAATTCATAAATACAGGTGCAGTTTAAAATCACTATTGCAACACTGTATTTCACAGCCAATTTTTTTATGGAGATTTAATTTACAAACTTAAGAAGATAAAGGGCAATGTTAATTTCTCCCGGTTATTCGTAAAAACCATCTGTAAATTTAAAAAGAAAGGTTACCAACATGATATTTTACAGCGCTGTGCATGCCTGGTGATTCTACAGTTGATCATTATGCTTACCTCTTTGGTTGCACGATGGTGGCAGGGGTTTAAGAGTTTATGAAGGTTTATGGGGAAATCTTTTCTTAAAAGAACCTAGAAGCTCGATTTGTTTCTTTATCCATGTCATCGTGTTCTTGCTGATTTTACTCAGGTCTCGGTAAGATCATCGAGTACATTCCCTATGGCTTTGCAATGCTATTAGATTCTTATGTTTTACATGTATATGTTTGTGTGCTTTTGCATGCAACATTGTTGAGCCGATAAGTGGGTTGGAGTGGTTTCACCAAGACAACTTGTATTTGTTTTGTGATATGAGAACCTGTTGGGGCAAGTGTGAGGGTGGTGCACCCTAGAACCTGGTTTAAACCCCCAGTGGAAATTTGATTTGCCACTGACCGTTCCAAGGCGGTAACCCCTCGGGTTCTCATTTTGTTAATTGTTAGTGGTGTCTCTTGAAACTGATCATTTTTATTAACAATTCTCTCTCCCTCTCTTCTTCTTGACTGTGTGGAGAGGCTGTTTTTTCTGAATGTGGCGATTCCTGATATGCATTTTTAACCTTTTTATAAACCCAATACGAACAAACCTTCAGATAAAGAAACAGATCCAAGCACCAGAAAGGGCGACATCGCCTAGCCAATAGTGCCATAACTATCTACAAATGACCTTCCGACTGCTTAGAAATTTACATACACACATTTTTACATATATATACACGTGAAACAATTACATATACATATAAGAAGATATTCAATTTAATGCTTTATATGCTTCATTTTTTTATCAAAATTAAAAGTTTAACGTCGTTTTAAAATAAAAAAATCCTTCTCGAGTTGAAATAATTATGTCTTAAGGAAGTTTTATAGACACCGTCACCGAACCTTTTAAGTCAACCCTTTTATATCGCCCAGAACGTTTCATTGTTTAATTGGAAGATCTAAGAAAGAATAAATACAGTTTGTCAACCAGTTCCGGTTATGAACCAGTTCCGCTTAACTTTTTATTTACTTTCATATGATAGAAATATTTCAGAGGAATGAGTGAAAATGCTTATTAAGTAGAAACGAATAGCATTTGAACTGAACATTGACGAATTCTAACCTTTGCTGTACCGTTTACTTAAAGTGAAGTGACGCGCAACGACAAAAAGTAAATTTCAGACGCTTACGTGCCAAATTTGGCAACGCGTATCAGTTCAACGTGACATTCATTGCAAAAACTAAACTTAAATGGCCCCTAAACGAAACAAATCTACTTTGCAGTATTGCACTTTATCACGGCCTTAGCATCGCAAGCAAAGTCGTGTGCATAAATATTTGCATTCTGTTTTTGTGATGGTTTCTGTGAGGCAAGCGTTTCAACCTCTTCCGGATCAGTTATTGTGGATTTCAGAGTTGAAATTATTTTCAAAGGATAAAAGGGGAACTATAACTGATGAAAAGAGACACTCGAGGCTAGAGGATTTAGGCTGTAAGCCATTTAGTCATGTCCCAATGTCATAAGGACCTTACTTCAGAGATATCCAAGACCAAAATGGTAAAATGTGTTCCTAGAAGTTACTGGGTCACCAGTATCTAGCAACCCAACATGGCCAGCTCCACATAATGAGGGTGTTGTTGTGCTCCTATGTGATTATATTATTTTTTATCCCAGGCTTATATGAATATGGTTGTATCAGATGCACTTAATATATCTTAAGGCTGTGCCATGGAACTTGTGGTAATACCTTAATCAAACTTACTTATTGCATAATTATATTATTTTATTTATTTTACAATATATTCATATTATTTCCAAACCTAAGACAGAAACTATTTGAAAATCGATTCGGTCTGTCAATACCATTACACAGCTGTCAAATATGACAGCCAAAAACACATTAAGAGATGCCCCTTGATTTTTAATCGGAACTGATTGAATTAACCGGAACTGATTGAAATAAGTATCAATAATTCCTACATTTGTGAAAGTAAACATATGCGAAGACTTAAACAATTGCAACATAATTATTTGGTAAGTTATCTTGCATACTATAAACAAAAAGCAAAATTCATAATACTGCTTAAAAAAAATTTTCACAACGGATAACAAGCTTAACCGGAACTGGTTGACAAACTGCAATGCATAACGTGTCAGTTCTGTTATGATTTCTAAGACCAATTCTATGAACCTCACTGACATGGATTATGTTACTACAGGAAATGAAACGTTTGTGGTGTTTTTTGAAACCCATCATTTGGAAATAAAATTGTAATTTGACGGCATTTCTACTATAGCACTGATAACGAGTGTTTCAGCAATGGTTGCGATGCATAGAACAAAAAAATCCATAAGCCTTGAAATACTTTTCAACTGGACTTCTCGCTTTCGATGTTATTTTTATAGTTTTGTCAACAGTTTGGTAGTTTGTTGCGAATCTTCATATACAAAACCTGGTTTCTGTGATTTTAGGACTAAGTCACTTTACCATTGGACGAATAATTAGAGGTATGTCTTTCTACTGAAGCGAATTCTGTATCTCAAACACGTTTCAGACAGGCAGACAGGAGGATAAGACAAATATCATTTGCTTTTTTGATTTGTGAAAAAAGTGAATTATGCATATCAGGAATCGCCACACTCACAAAATACAGCCTCCCCACGCATCAAAAAAAGAGGAGAGAAAAAGAGAGCATGTAGTTATAAGTATGTCAATTCAAATAAGACGCCACAAACAATAAAGGACATAGGGAAGCCCATGGGTATACCGCCTTTGAACGGTCAGTGGCAAACAAATTGCCACTGGGGTTTTAAACCAGTGTTGAAATTAGCAACGATGTCAGGATGTCGATGTTGAAGATTAGATTTCATGTTTCGGTAAGCGTCTTTAAACAGCTAACAACTAATCCGCCTCTTTTGGATATTCGAAATGCAGTATATCAAAACTGATTTAAGTCAGATTACCTAAATGATCTTTCCAACTTGACTTGCCAACTTTCGAACTGGCATTTGTCTGTGCGTCTTTATAAAATGAAAAAAGAGATCGTGTCCAAAGCTGTACATAACCTACGTACAGGAATCGAGATAGTCCCCTCAGGTAATTCGATCAACACCTAGATATTCAAGTGATTGTACAGGCACCCTCTCGGACTTAATCGCATTTGGAGTGCAGCCAGTGTTTAACAAGTTAGCCTTAATCTGCGTAGCCGTTCACAGACTAAGAAGTCATGTGCATAGCCAAAATGAGCAAATCGATAAACATTACGATAAGTTTTCCTTTGATATAACAGGACTTGAAACCTTCGTAAAACAGAACATGCGCTAGATAGGCCGAATGGTAACATTAGAAATTAAAAATAAAACGGATTTAACGATCTTGTCATTCTAAGAAAATGTAGGGTTTATAAAATATTTTGTTTCCATTTGCCCCAAGTTTTCCTACGAGGGAACTATAAGGGGACTTGAAACCTTCGTCAAACTGAACATGCGCTAGATAGGCAAAACTAAATGTAAATATTAGAAATTTATAATAAAACCCCATTCCCATATTGTCATTCCAAGATACCATAGAAAGGAAGTGTAAATTTCATAGCTTTGAAATTTGATCGCAAATGGCCAGAAACTTCCTTTAACCTTTAAAACATCATTTTGACAGGCTGCTTTCCTGAATTTTACAATAAAACAGACAAAAGGAAAACATGCATATCCGGAATAACCACACCTAGAAAACACAGCCTCCCTACGCAAAGGGTTGACTACATTAGTGAACATCTTTCGCTTAAATCTATGACTAACAAACCTTTACCAACAACATCTGGTAGGGGAGACCGGGGATAGTTGTTAAATTTCTCACATTTTTATGTATAGCATCAAATTTAAAGTTCGATAACTGATACAACTCTTTCCTGTTTATCATTCTGTATAGTAACTTTGACTGCTAAAATATTTATACTAGAAACAGCCACTTGAGTGGTTAGTTAAATGTAATAACTTATAACTTACCCCAAGTTTGGGGAAGGTTGTTACGCTGCGCGGGGTGAATTGTTACAATTTCTTCCTGTACATTTCTAAAAAGAAAAGCATCAATGCAAGAACAATTTAATCTATAAATAATGATTGTAATAGTGAACGCAGTTCATTGCATCTTTTTTCAAACAATTAAATTTCAAAAAGAAACAAACAAGAAAGGACATTTAAGCCACACAAGGAAGATTAAACGAGATATAAAATAAACAGATTAGTTTCTTAAGAATTTATGAAGGTTTGTGGGGAAATCTTTTCTTAAAAGAACCTAGAAGCTTGATTTGGTTTTTTATCCCTGTCATCGTGTTCTTGCTTATTTTACTCTGGTCTCGGTAAGATCATTGAGTACCCGCCTTTTGGCTTTGCAATGCTATTAGCTTCTTATGTTTTATATGTTTGTGTGCTTTTGCATGCAACATTGTTGAGCCATTGGGTGGGTTGGAGTTATTTCACCAAGACAACTTGTACTTGTTTTGTGATACGAGAACCTGTTGGGGTCAAGTGTGAGGTTGGTGCACCATACAACCTGGTTTAAATCCCCAGTGGCAATTTGTTTTGCCACTGACCGATCCAAGGCGGTATCCCCAAAGATTCTCTTTTTCGTTAATTGTTTGTGGCGTCCTATTTGAATTGACATACTTATAACAAACATGCTCTCTCTCTCTTCCTCTCTTCTTTTTCGCTGCGTGGAGAGGCTGTGTTTTATGAGTGTGGCGATTCCTGATTTGCATATATTACTTTTTAACTAGTACGTTAATGGTATGTGTACATTTACTAGACCGTCATGAAAATAGATCTGCTTCGCCATCGGATTTACGGTTATGACAGATGTACACATTTTTTAATACATTTGTTCACTCCTCGTGTAACAAACCTTTACACCCCTGACACTGGATCCACGCCTCCCTTGCACGGCTTTTGGAATTTGGCTCAAACGCAGACTTGACATAACCATTCTTCTTCATCGGAAGAAATTATATCACTGGCAACTAATTTACTGCGTTTTGTTTTCTTTTTGGATTCTTTCTTCTTCGGTCTTGTGCTAATAACGGACCTTTAAGGTCGTTGTCCACGATATTTATGTACTATGTCAATAGTACATCTAGAAAATTAATGCTTTATATCTCGGCCAGTTTATAGATGGGTGGTTTCAAGATCCCAACATATAAAGCTTCGGATATTGTTCAAGCACCCCAAGAATATACTTCCTTCTTTTTTAACTTTTGTCTGTGATATGGTATCTATTTCGTCGACCACATTACCACCACTGGAGAAATGTCTGTAATAATCAGTATATTGTGCTTTCGGTACTTAAAACCTCGCTTCCTTCTTCTTCTAGACTAACAGATACAGCGTGAATTAGGCAGTGTCCATCTCCCGGAACTGTTGCAATCTCACGATTGATATCTCGATGCTCTGCGTTGATTGCGTCGAACGAGATGGTCACATTAATCGATTGATTGGTTTCATCTCGCAAATCAATTTTTTCTAACGGCTGGGAATCTTCTTTTCGTTGATGACTGGCAGTATGTGCATTATCGGTCTGTCATGAGCAGAGCCAGCATGGTTTGAAACGCCATTCCCATTGGTTGCCATATTTCTCGGATCAGGGCGATCCGTCACAAATGCTGGGGCGAAATCAGTGTCTTGAAATACGCGGCTGATTTTTAGGATAAATGCTGGACACCTGTAATGTAGAGTAAATAGTGTTCGTAAGTGGAATAATCAATGTTTGGTTATTAAGTTTGTGGTTTTTACACCAATTTCAAAATATTATTAGTCATATCTAGGCGTAGGTCCACCTATAGGCGGTTTTTCTGGATATCTAACCAGTCATTACCAAATTCAACTAATCCGACATAATTTGCTCTTATCGCAGACGAGAGCGAAATGGCCATTGAATCACTGCAGAGCAAGTATCATGTTGGTATCCTTTCTTTTTAAATTTACAGATGGTTTTTACAAACAACCGGGAGAAATTAACACTGCCTTTTATCTTCTTAAGTTTTTAAATTAAATCTCCATAAAAAACTGGCTGTGAAATACCTTGTTGCAAAAGTGATTTTAAACTGCACCTGTATTTATGAATTAGATCTGGGTATCGGCGATAAAACTTGCAAAAGGTTTTCCTTAATTTGTGATACCGATAACCTTGTTTTAAAAGTTTTTCTGTAATGCAAAGATTACGTTCATTGAAATCATTAACATCTTTGCAAGCTCTTGAAAAGCGAACAAGCTGTGAGATATAAACCCCATAAGATGTTGCACGGGGAGCATCGCCGTCTAAAAACGGAAAATTGACTATATTAAAATTAAAATCATCTCTTTTATCATAAATTTTAGTAGTGACATAACCATTTTCAATGGACAGATTTAGATCGAGAAAGTTTGCTTGCTTTACTGAAGTGTTCGCGTTATTAAGTTGTAGTTCTTTAGGATAAATCTTATAAACCAGCAATGGAAAATGGTTATTGTCTATATTTAATAAATCATCAAGGTGCCTCGAGGTGTTGTTAAAAGCTGTAATTATATCATCTTGATGTTCAGTAGAAAGAGATAACATAAAGTCTCTTTCATAACAGTATAAAAACAGATCAGCAACAAGGGGTGCACAATTAGTACCCATTGGGATGCCTATCACTTGTTTATAAATAGAGGTACCGAATCTAACATAAATATTATCCAGTAAGAAAGTTTGCGACTCTATTAGGTCTTGACAAGTCCATAAGGTATAGTTATCATAAGAACCATCTGTAAAAATGCCCTTTGTTGATTACAAGCGATGAAGGTTTTATTTTCTCTAGCAAACGTTTTTTCAATGAGACTGGTTAGCTTGTCTCTTATTAAATTATGAGGGAGCGAAGTGTATAAAGTTGAGAAATCATAAGTAGACAAACAGAACGCCCGAAAATTATTTGATTTAAGCTTTTTCAATACGTCATTTGAAATTTTAATCGACCAAAATAAATTTTTGCCAGAAGTTTCAAAAACCTTATCACAATACCTAATTACATGTTCTTTTATAGCTGTAAGACAAGATGTTAAGAGCACGGATAATTTAGTACTAGTGCAAGAACTAGAGTTAGCAATAAATCTTGATTTGTACGGTGTTTTATGCATTTTAGGCAACCAATACATAGTAGGTACGTTGTCTTGTTTCGGCTCAATACTGATTCTAAATTTTGTAATTTGTAGAGTGTGTGCAGTAACAATATCACTCTCAGATGTAGAAGTCAGTATATAAGCATTAGTGCTGTTCAGTTCTTCAGTTTGTATGTTAAAATAGTGTATTCGTCACACTTTATTTACATTATTAGAAGCCTTATCAGCAGGTGTTAAAACAAAACTGTTATGAAAGTCTTGAATTCCTTTTTTCAAATGACGAAAGTTAAAACGAGGTCGAGGTGGTAATAAAGCAATGTTTCTTTCATAAAATGAACAGATCCGAGCACCAGAAACGAGGACATCGCCTAGTTAAGAGTGCCATTACTACCCACAGATGATCTTCCGAATGCTTAAACATCAGTTCTGCTATGATTTCTTAGACCAATGATATGAACCTCACAGACATGGATTTCTCATATATTTCAAGTTTCTTATATCGTCGCGTTCTAAACAAAACTAACACGCCCAACAACATCTTATAACTTTTAATTAATTTATGCGATCAATTTAAATAAGTGTAAGGTGTGAATCATGTCACCCTAAGCAAAGCTACATACCATCTCTCCTAATGAGAATGATTTAATTATGTCTATCGCCTTTTATGCACGTAAAATCGCCACCTCTTATCCAGTCCTTAATAAAGAAATACACAATAAAGTTTAAGCAAACAAACTGGAGCCTATCTCTTGATTTAGCTGCATCTAGATCGATTTTTCTATCACCGACTAAAACTGCCCATACCTCTCTCTCGCTTATCCACTTATCGTGACTCCTCTTTCACTCCTCATGCCTCCTCTTTCACGCTCTATGCCTCCTCTTTAACTCCTCATCCCTCCTCTTTCACTCCTCATCCCTCCTCTTTCACGCTCTATGCCTCCTCTTTCACTCCTCATCCCTCCTCTTTCACTCCTCATGCCTCCTCTTTCACGCTCTATGCCTCCTCTTTCACTTCTCGTTCCTCCTCTTTCACTACTCATGCCTCCCTCCTCTTTTACTCCTTATGCATCCTCTTTCACTGCTCATGCCTTCTATTTCACTCCTCATGCTTAATATAATTAAGACATGTCTAAAGACCTGTCGGAGTCCATAACGCAGGTATGCTACTGTTTCTTGCACTCTTGCAGATTTCTAGGATCGAGGTTATGACATTTTTGACTTCAGTGGACTCTCCCCAGTCTATTGCATTTGTCTGCGACTATTTCGGAGACCCTCGCAGACTTCCAGGAATCCCGTTGCAAATAGAATTAAGAACTGTTTTAATGTCAAGAGACCCTCCGGAATCTATTACATCGGTCTGCAACTGTTTCTTAGACACTCGCTCACTTTCAGGAATCCTGTCAAAAATTATCAAGCTTATCTCCTCTATCAAGCATGCGCAGTAACGCAAAGGGGGAAATCAAAATAATAGTGGTGATTCTCCGACTCCCCACCACCCATTTTATACTGCCACTATATATATGGAAATTGAGTTTCTTCAAGAAATAACATTTTAATATACACTATTTTCTTCACGTAGGTTTTTTTTAAATATATATGTAAATTGAGTTTTTGGTTAAGAGTCTGCTTAAACACTATCTGAAAAATTGTACGTCTTCCACCCACACTTAATGGTTACATGTTCCGCAACAAATAGTTGAAGCTATCTGAGTAAATGTAAATATCCATTTATGACACGCGATCCACATTATTCGTACATATTTGGTGTCTAAAATGTTTAAGCAAATACACCAGCTTAACAATCGTTCGTTTAAAATAAAACGAACTTTACAAGCAAGAAGGAAATTATGCGTGATTTTCTAATTAGGAGTTCGGATATTGTGTTATGAAAAACTGCAATTACTGATTTTTTATGAACAAAAAGAACAATATGTAATAAAGTGCCTTGTTGTTTGTTTGTTTAGTGTTTTTTTTTCTGAAATTCTGTATAAATGTCTTAGAATTTCAGTTTTGAAAGTCATAATAAGTCTACTACAATTCAACGTTGAGAATACACTGCTATTATTAGTAATAATATTATGCAAACGAGGATTTAATTCTGAGTTTCGTTCATGGTAATTCGTATTTATTTAAACACTGCGTTTTATTTTCTAAATGTTGAACAGTCCATTTCAATCAAATGTAAACAGATCTCTGTTCAACCGTAGTCTGTATACATGTAAAATGATCAAACTTTAATAATACATTAAGTATTTTTCGAATGTCAACGGACGAAATACTCGTTATAGTTGATAAGGGGAATCGCTCCTGCTCGTATATAAGCTCACCGATAATAACATTTATTTCCCTTGTAACATGCGTTTGTTTTTACTCGGCATCAACGCTGTCTCCGGTCGAGATTCAAACCCCCTCAGCGCGGGCTCTGCTCGAGGTTCTGCCAACCACCGGGATTTTGCCCACAAGCGGGGTTTTGCCTACAAGCGGGGCTTCTGCCCACCGACGGGGCTCCTGCCAGGGGTTTTCCTCCATCTATTTACATCTACTGTTAGGAACTAATCGATAAACATTACGATAAGTTTTCCTTTCATATAAGAGGACTTTAAACCTTCGTAAAACAGAACATGCGGTAGATAGGTCGGCTGGTAACATTAGAAAATATAAATAAATAAAACGGATTTCCGATCTTGTCATTCTAAAAACCACTTGAAACTTAATGTAGGGTTTATAAATTAGTATGTTTCCATTCGCCCCAAGTTTCCCTACGAGACTTGGAACCTTCGTCAAACTAAACACGTTCTAGATAGGCCGAATCAAATGTAAGTATTAGAAATTTATAATAAAACCCCATTCCCATATTGTCATTCCAAGATACCATAGAAAGGTAGTGTAAATTTCATAGCATTGAAACTTGATCGCAACAAGCCAGAAACTACCTTTAAAACATCATTTGTGACAGGATGCTTCCAAATATGCTTGTTAACAACGCGCAAATTTAAAATTGGTCATTTCTTTCCTGAATTTTACAGTAAAACAGACAAAAGGAAAACATGCATATCCGGAATAACCACACCTAAAAAACACATCCTCCCTACGCAAAGGGTTGACTACAGTAGTGAACATCTTTCGCTTAAATCTCTGACTAACAAACCTTCACCAACTACGTCTGGTTCTAACAAAGCTGATTTATTTGTTGAAAGACTTGTGGGTTAGTAAGAAGCTTAAGCGTCACGCAAAGATTGAAACGCAGCCCATTAGAAAATAAATCTTTAAAAATCAAGTACGAATTTACTTCCGCCATCAGTAAAAGCGAAAATTTATCATTTAACTTAAGATTACAGAAGTATAGACAACAAATTATGAGTATGGTGCATACCAGTTAAATGACTACTGTGCAATATACAGTATGAATATCGCGTGCGAATCCGATAACTTAAAACTGCCACATGGCGCTTCATTTCAAATAAAGTATTATTTTCGATTATATTTCTTTCTGAAAAAGCTTTGTCTGAACAATATCTGGTTCTAACAAAGCCGATTTGTTATTTATGCTGAAAGACTCAGGTGGGTTGGTAAAAAGGAGAGCTTGAAACTTGTGGGAAAAAAAACCAAAAAAAGTGTGTTCTAACTTATAACACAAACGAAGAAAATTGAATTTTCTAAAAACTTTCGATGTATGAAACGCATTCACAATTCGATTCAACCTTATTTACCGAATACTAACAAACCTTCCGATATAAAGGAACAGATTTAGCTAAGCACCAGAAACGAGGACATCACCTTATCAAGAGTGCCATAACTATCCACAAATGACCTTCCGAATGCTTAGACATTTACATTACACACATTTTTGCATATACCAATATACATGTACATACATTAGAAACACTTACATGTACACAATTCTCTCTCTCTCTCTCTCTCTCTCTCTCTCTCTCTCTCTCTCTCTCTCTCTCTCTCTCTCTCTCTCTCTCTCTCTCTCTCTCTCTCTCTCCCTCCCTCTCTCTCTCTCTCTCTCTCTCTCTCTTTCTCTCTCCCTCCCTCTCTCTCTCTCTAACTCTCTCTCTCTCTCTCTCTCTCTCTTTCTCTCTCCCTCCCTCTCTCTCTCTCTAACTCTCTCTCTCTCTCTCTCTCTCTCTCTCTCTCTCTCTCTCTCTCTCTCTCTCTCTCTCTCTCTCTCATATATATAAATAATGAAAATAAAAAATCCTTTATCTCCTAGTCAACCCCTTTATATCTCCCAGAACGTTTCATTGTTTAATTGGACGATCTCAGAAAGAATAAATAGCGCTTCTGCAATACCAAACGTCAGTTCTGCTATGATTTGTTAGACCAATTATATGAACCTCACAGACATGGATTATGTAACTGCAGGAAATGAAACGTTTGTTGTGTTTATTGAAACCCATCCTTTGGAAGTAAAATTATTATTTGTTGGCATTTCCACCGTAGCACTGATAACAAGTGTTTCAGCAATAATTGCGATGCATAGAACAAAAAGAGTTCCATATGCCTCGAAATTCTTGTCAACTGGACTTCTCACTTTCGACGTTATTTTTATAGTTTTATCAACATTACGGAAGTTTGTTTCACATCCTGTTGCGAATCTTCAAATACAAAACCTGGTTACTGTGTTTTTAGGACTAAGTCACTTTACCGTTGGACTAATGTCATTAGAGAGATATATCTTGCTGCTGAAGCCGATTCTGTATCTCGAACACTTTTCAGACCGGAGAATAAGACAAATATCTTTTGCTTTATGGATTTGCGAAGTGATTTTGAGCCAGTTTTTCCGGTTTGGAGTGTGTTACGCTAAGCGGAGGAGTATAGCAGTTTTCACAGTGGCTGGAGAATGTAACGCAATCACGTCCTCTTTCTACGCTTTCTTGATATGTTTAGTTTTTGTCACAGCGTGCACATGTTATTGGAAAATCTTTAAATGTATTCAGTTAAAAATCACAACAGGAGAGACAATGAATTTCTTTGAAACGGCAAGGGTAATGAGAACATATCGCTCTACGTCACTTGTGTTTACATACTTGCTCTTGATAGTTCCAACATTTTTGGGATACGGGATAATTATCGCTCTCGTACAAGTAGGAACTATTAGCATACCTCGACTTCGACTTGCAATGGAAATTGTTACATTTTCAAACTGTATCTTCGACCCGTTCTTGTACGTGTTCTGGTTCAAGGAATGCCGTTTGTATATTATGGAAAGTTTCTCCGTTTACTTCAAAAGGTTCCAACCTACAGTTCGTGAAATGAGAATGGAAATTTACAATATCCCTATGGCAACGAAATTCATGTCTGAAGATGTACCTTTAAATAGAAATTATTCGTCTCTAATGGATGTTTGACTTTGAGCGAACAGGCCTTATATATTTCAAACGAGTTGATTGACATCGTCCATGTTGAAAGTTTATGTCAGACGAGGCTTCTTAATAAAAATATACAAATTGTCTCCATTATGCGCCTTATACCAGAACTGCGGGATCTTGCTTATCTACAAAGACTCTGGGAATTAAAATTACTAACCGTGAAATTTAAATGACAAGGAACATCCTTCTTCCGAAATGTTTTTCAAATGCTATCTGTTGTGTTTTTGTTGTTGTTGTTGTTTTTTTCAGAATAACCGTTTCGAATCGAAGTTGTTAGTCTTTTAATTTATCTAATTCAACAGCGTTTTATTGTAATTACTTCCTATAACAACGGTTGGTTTCTTTCCCATCTGTTCTGTCTTCATTTGGTTGTTCTAAGCTCCACGGTGTACTCAGATCATTCAACTTCCCTTGCTATTGGCAAAAACTGTGATATTTTATCTTGTTTTTATATAGGGTTATGCTTGTGCCCGGCGATCAAAACTTTACTCTCACTTACACATAACGTTACATATATCAGCAACTTTAAGATGGGGTTTAAATATAAATTCACATAATGTATAGGTGATTTTTATTGACTAGTTACGGGTTTACTTGGGTTCATTGGCGTTCGTAGTATTCGAATTCCCGGGGTCTGCAACGCTCGCGCGCGCATTCCCTTCCTGAAGTTAATTTTGCTTGCTGACGTCATAAAGCGCTTAACGAATTTACTATAAGTAAGTTACTATAAGGTATATAAGTAGACTTCCATTATATAACTTTTTGACTTGAATCCTTAAGGTTATACCAAAGAGCTGAAGTGGGTTGGGTGTGTGAAATCATGATTTTATAAATGCTAATTTGTTTTCTGACTTGTAAACGTCTTGTGGGTTAACAAATCATTTATTAAGCGTATGAATGTTTAATGTCTAAAAAAATAACAGTGAAATATGTAGTAATTTCTTACCTTGAAAACAGACTTTCTGTGGGAGTTCGAACTTCCGATACTTCCACTTTTGTCAACAATAAAGGTAATTCCTTCTTGTACATCATACAGTTTTAATGATGATGAGCTGTGAATATAAAATTATCATTTTTCTTGACAATTTCCCAAAATACTGTTATTATATTGTTATAACCAGATGAATATTGACAGTAACAGGAGACAAAAGTTTGAAAAAATGATTTTTTTAGAAAAGTAATAAACTGTGGTACCTGCTATATTGTATTAATCGGGTGTCAAAATAAAGCACTTTCCACTCAAATATGTCCAAAACAATTAATTACAATATCCAGATCAATGTTCCCTCTAGGGCCAACCAATTTTATGTTTTTAAAATAACGTTTTAAATCTTGGCTTTAATGAATTTCAGAACACTGCACAAATACCATCACACAAGATTAACATTGTTGTACATGTAGAGATTAAATTGTCCTATAAGTAAACACAGGTGAGGATGATTTGCATGCTTTATGCATAGGTGAGTGACCTCATGGGACAATGGATGATGTGTTTGGATTTTTATTTATAAGAGCAATATTTTCAAGTGATTGTTGAAAATTGTTAAAAAATGATAATTTTATTTTCACACATGATCATCAGCAAAACTGTATTGTGTGCAAGAAGAATTTACCTTAACGGCACAGGAAGACAGTCCATAATAAGGACAACAATGTCTTAGAATATTATTCGCTGAACAAAAGCAGAAATGTACAAAAACAACACTCTCGAAGTGACTGTACAGTATAATTTGGCATCCATGTTTGTTTACTAATTTCTCAAAATGCAAGGTATATTGTACAATGTAGGACATAACTTTCAATGTTATTGTTGAATTATCTGCCTTTAGAAGTGAAGGTTGAAATAATACTTATCTGCAAAAAATGAGCTATTCATGACTAAATGAAATGTATTTTATAATAAGGAGTGTTTTTGAAATGTGTAAAAAGACAAATAATAACATAATTAGTAAAAATAAACAAGTGTAATGTTATTATATATCCATATGTTGACTTTGTTATTGACTGTTATCAAGGTAATAAAATTGCCACATATTATACTTATATACTCAGCAAAAATAAAAAGTACCCACTTTTCTACCTGTGATTTTGTAAAACTAGAAAAATAAAATAGAAAATATCTTCTTTGAACAGATCTGAATTTCTGTAATCATTACAAAGAAATAAAATGTTCTTAAAATCTGCAGTCACGACTTAGTTATCTTTCCCTTTGCTATTATTGGGGTTTAAGGAAGAAGTAAGTGATTCTAAACAATATTCACATTTGTTGGAATTAAATCAATTTTTCCAGTTCTTGATGTCAATAAAATCACAAAAAATCATTAATAAAACAACTCGTCCTCTATAAAAAAAAACGCTAGAAATCCCAAACATTTCCTATTACCTCCCTTTGAATTGAATATATAGGGGTTTTTAATCCATCATTAATTGTTGTCTGATGGGCATTTGCTCAGGTGTAGGTGTGGAAGATTATGTTCACGAACAATTAAACTTAAAAACAACTGAGATTAATTAATAAAACACCTTTTGAAGTGTTCGTAATTAAATGAAAATATGTGAATGAGAATATAAGCATAAAAAGTGGGTACTTTCTATTTTTGCTGAGTATATTTTGACTTTTGCATGACATTTACCTGCATGTGCTTTATAAATAATACATCAAGCTAAAAGAAGCTTTGAAATCAGATAAACAAATTTACTTTTATCCCACATCCAACCTATTTTGGCTATTCCATAACAAGTAATCACACCTTAAAAAATAAAGTTCAAAGCCCGTATGGTATTTGAATGGTAATTCAAATTTCAATAAAATATCAAAGAACATAAATTTTCACATTCCGCACCTCAGCTACATACTTTTGTTAAAGTTTTTTCTGCATCATTTTTACTTGTCACGTATAATGATGACACTTGATTGCCTTGCCTAGAAACACGATCAGTTTCTAACGTATCTAAAACCTCAGGCAAACATCGAAGTTTTGTCTATTAAAAGCTCAGATGACGTTTGAAAGAAGCTTAAATCAAATAATTTTCAGGCGATCTCTGTCAACTTATGATTTTTACATGGTAAATTTCTCTGCCTCAAATTCTAGAAAAAGAGACAAGCTCACCAATCTCAATGAAATAAAACCGTTTTCAAGAGAAAATTCAACTTGATCGCTATAGGGCTTTTTACAGATGTTTCTTATAATAATTTTACGTAATGGACTTGTCAAGTCCTAATCGAGTTATTCTCTTTCTAACTGTATAATTTTTAGCTTTGGTACGTCTATTTAAAACAAGTAATTGGTATCCCTTTGGGCACTTATTCTGCACTTGGTAAGATGACTGGTTTTCCGGTGTCCAGAGCGTACCGCACATAGCCGAACCTACGAAAGCAAAACCGGACAAGCTCGACTTAGGTCATAGTTCTAGAAAAAGAATCCCAAAATAGACGTAAAGGTACGAAAATGCTCTCCATATTTTCTGAGCAGTATGGTACCAGTACGCGAGGCCCCTAATATCAGTCAACATACCGATATTTGGATTATTGGATGTTGCTCGTTTACTACTGTTGTTCATGTAGACTATAATTAAGGGGGCACTAACATTGCAAATGGCGAAAACTGGCTTAAATTTCAAAAATGAATATTGGGGAAAATACTAATTGCCACCTAGATTTTAGTAAAGAAATGTATTTATCAAAGGATGTATTAATGTTTGCAAGCTCAGTTTAGTTTAACTTATGTTCTTATTACCAAGCGCATACTAAAACAAAAGAAAAACCGTTTGCATGAGAACTCTGAAATTCATGGATAATATACCAAAAACAACTCATACCTGAAAAAAGTGTATGGTGGTCTACAATCATAAGTGCCAATTCGTCAAAATAATGTTACGGTTTTCAATAAATTCAAGATTTTTTTCTATGTAATCTTATAAGAAGTTCATGAGAATATATTTATTTACCCAGGATGAAAAATTGTTAATAACTATACGGAACAAAATAGAAACTTCCGATTGGATAAATTGAATAATCTTGTTCAATGATGATCAATTTATTCTCAATTAAAGTATTTGAACCTGTCTGGACATTTTATAAAGCGGAACGATTTCGAAGCTCACGGCATGTACAGAAGGGAAACACAATTGAAAGATTGAACCGACGCAAAGAAATAAGTAAAGTAACTTTAAAATCAATTTTTGGAAATTACCTCTGTTGGACAGAACAAAAATTAACTCTGAATTCGCCACAAACGAAAGAGTTTATGAAAACTTTTTTTAATTGATAGATACTAAACGGCCAACTTCCAAAATTTTCTCTAGACATTTCTATTAACTTGCATTTATAACTTTAAAAGAGTTTCCATGTTATATTGTGGAAGTTTCTTCTTTTATTCTCTATATAAATTTAAACTTAAAATTTGATCAAAGTGCCATATGATAGTCAAGATAACTCAAGGTGTTGTTAGGCGGTAATGCCATCTTGATGTTCGATTGTGGGAGATAACAGAAACTCTATGGAAGTGTTCAGCATACAGGTGTTGTTAGGCGGTAATGCCATCTTGATGTTCGATTGTGGGAGATAACAGAAACTCTATGGAAGTGTTCAGCATACAGGTGTTGTTAGGCGGTAATGCCATCTTGATGTTCGATTGTGGGAGATAACAGAAACTCTATGGAAGTGTTCAGCATACAGGTGTTGTTAGGCGGTAATGCCATCTTGATGTTCGATTGTGGGAGATAACAGAAACTCTATGGAAGTGTTCAGCATACAGGTGTTGTTAGGCGGTAATGCCATCTTGATGTTCGATTGTGGGAGATAACAGAAACTCTATGGAAGTGTTCAGCATACAGGTGTTGTTAGGCGGTAATGCCATCTTGATGTTCGATTGTGGGAGATAACAGAAACTCTATGGAAGTGTTCAGCATACAGGTGTTGTTAGGCGGTAATGCCATCTTGATGTTCGATTGTGGGAGATAACAGAAACTCTATGGAAGTGTTCAGCATACAGGTGTTGTTAGGCGGTAATGCCATCTTGATGTTCGATTGTGGGAGATAACAGAAACTCTATGGAAGTGTTCAGCATACAGGTGTTGTTAGGCGGTAATGCCATCTTGATGTTCGATTGTGGGAGATAACAGAAACTCTATGGAAGTGTTCAGCATACAGGTGTTGTTAGGCGGTAATGCCATCTTGATGTTCGATTGTGGGAGATAACAGAAACTCTATGGAAGTGTTCAGCATACAGGTGTTGTTAGGCGGTAATGCCATCTTGATGTTCGATTGTGGGAGATAACAGAAACTCTATGGAAGTGTTCAGCATACAGGTGTTGTTAGGCGGTAATGCCATCTTGATGTTCGATTGTGGGAGATAACAGAAACTCTATGGAAGTGTTCAGCATACAGGTGTTGTTAGGCGGTAATGCCATCTTGATGTTCGATTGTGGGAGATAACAGAAACTCTATGGAAGTGTTCAGCATACAGGTGTTGTTAGGCGGTAATGCCATCTTGATGTTCGATTGTGGGAGATAACAGAAACTCTATGGAAGTGTTCAGCATACAGGTGTTGTTAGGCGGTAATGCCATCTTGATGTTCGATTGTGGGAGATAACAGAAACTCTATGGAAGTGTTCAGCATACAGGTGTTGTTAGGCGGTAATGCCATCTTGATGTTCGATTGTGGGAGATAACAGAAACTCTATGGAAGTGTTCAGCATACAGGTGTTGTTAGGCGGTAATGCCATCTTGATGTTCGATTGTGGGAGATAACAGAAACTCTATGGAAGTGTTCAGCATACAGGTGTTGTTAGGCGGTAATGCCATCTTGATGTTCGATTGTGGGAGATAACAGAAACTCTATGGAAGTGTTCAGCATACAGGTGTTGTTAGGCGGTAATGCCATCTTGATGTTCGATTGTGGGAGATAACAGAAACTCTATGGAAGTGTTCAGCATACAGGTGTTGTTAGGCGGTAATGCCATCTTGATGTTCGATTGTGGGAGATAACAGAAACTCTATGGAAGTGTTCAGCATACAGGTGTTGTTAGGCGGTAATGCCATCTTGATGTTCAAATAAAAGAGATAACATAGAAATTCTCTGGAAGTGTACAGCATATAGGTAATGTTAAGCGGTAATGCCATCTTGATGTTCGATTGAAAGAGATAACATAGAAATTCTCTGGAAGTGTACAGCATATAGGTATTGTTAAGCGGTAATGCCATCTTGATGTGCGATTGAAAGAGATAACATAGAAATCCTCTGGAAGTGTACAACATATATGTGTTGTTAAGCGGTAATGCCATCTTGATGTTCGATTGTAGGAGATAACAGAAATTCTATAGAAGTGTTCAGCATACAGGTGTTGTTAGGCGGTAATGCCATCTTGATGTTCAAATGAAAGAGATAACATAGAAATTCTCTGGAAGTGTACAGCATATATGTGTTGTTAAGCGGTAATGCCATCTTGATGTTCGATTGTGGGAGATAACAGAAACTCTATGGAAGTGTTCAGCATACAGGTGTTGTTAGGCGGTAATGCCATCTTGATGTGCTTTTAAAACAGATAATATAGAAATTATCTGGAAGTGTACAACAGTAAAATATTCGGCAAGTTTTCACGATTGCATAGTTGCGTAATAACTAATTACCCCAAGTTTTGGGACAGCGCAGGCCTGCCAAAACGTTTTAAAAATCCGGAGATTTTGTCTGATTATGTCAATGATGAAGACGACGATGATGATGATGATGTTGTTGTTGTTTTAATGTCTTGTTGCTGTTGTTAATAATGGCCATGACTAATCACAAATGATGATGATAAAGATGATAACGATGGGGTTGTCTTAATGTCTTTTTGCTCTGATCACTATGATAGTGACTGAGAAATTGAAGATGATGATTATAATATTTTTCTCATATTCTTCTTTTTAATTATATTCTTCAAAGAATTTTATAAATGTATTTTGCCGATTTTGTTAGAAATGGTTAAAAAGACTTGTTTAAAATGACTACTGTCTATTTTTAACAGTATCATTCGTTAACAAAGAGCTGTTTCGTTAAGGTACTGTCTAATTTAGTAGAGTGAATATGATCTAATATTTAAGATCCACTGATTGGAAGCCAATTACAAATATAACTTGCATGTTACGATTACACACAAAAATGAGAATTATCTCTGTTTAGTTATCAAAAATATTACATATTTAACTTGACTTGGCCGCAAAACTTAATGGAGCTTAATGTGTTAACGCAAAACGTTTTTCGTTGTTAAATAACCATCTGAGATCATTGTATAACGTTAGATAGCAATGAGTCTGAATAATATTATAATATTTTTATTGGCAATTTTTCATCATTCACATACCGAAGGCACGGTAGATATATCTCTGTAGCGCTCATTCCCATCTTAGACAGCGTGGACTGTAATAATGCATTTCCAGTTGTGCATATGTACAGGCCCAGTCAAACCGAGTCAACAGCCAAACCGAACCTGCAATACGTATTTTGAGGTTTGTCGGTAGCTTTCAATGTTCTTTTCCAACAATTTGTATTATGTTTGATATATATTTTATACGTACTCTGATGGGTTTTTTTTGCACGATGTATTCTAATTACATATATGATTCGAGAAATAATAATTTTGCTGAAAATAGGGTCTGTTGTTACATGTAGCACGTTAATTAGGAGGCAATTTGATTTTCCTATTGAATAAAGGTCATACATAGATTTTTACTGTTGGGTCAAGCCCTTAAAATCTTACATTTTTCAAAAGAACCAAATAGGAGACACATTAAAATATTAAAATCTCACTTCTATTAAAGCATGACAGATAAACTTGTTTCGGCATTTTTTCGAAATTGCATCACTCCAGTCTCTGTGGAACTTTGTTTGCCATCTTTAAAAATACTAATTGCTACTTTTAAACGCTGAAAATTTCTGTGGCTTACTTCTTACTACTCAAACCCTATATTTTCTCAAAAATCATTTTCTTTTTAAAATTTCAATGTTCATTTTCCACAAATCAATTATGGTTTTCTTCTTGTTGTTGGCATCCTTCTGTCTCTAGAGACAATACAGTCTGCATCCGAGCGTTTGACCTCTCCAGGTGTAGGCCTGGACGAGTTGTATGGAGATCCTGTAGCGTCCAGTGCCAGGATCCCCCTCTCGGTGTTGCTGGCAGTCCGGCGGAAGGGCAAGCCGATACGGCCGGTGCCAGCGCAGCTTCAGATGCCAGAAGTCATTGAAAAGCCATCTGCCTGCGGGTCTCCGTACCGGATTTTCTGTCTGAATTTCCAATTTAAGTTTTATAATCTACAACCTGGATTGTGCTTGAACTGCTTAATGAGTGTATTGTACTAATAGGTCTTTACCGGCTAGACTAATTTTATGTTTAATAAATTTATGTCGTTTTAGGCAGTTCACAAATAAAAAATCGCGTAATAATGTGTAATAATTTTGCGAAGTAAAAAGTTCAAGAAAACATTCAAGAAATGGTGCGAAGGGTCAGAAAAAAGGTTTCACATGGTCGAATAGATTCTCTAATAACTTTCTTGTATGTGTTAAAACTGTGTTTTAAAAGACAACTCTTTGTTCTTTGTAGTATTAAGGTAATTCATACTTGCTCATAATAAAGTTTTACTGATGATGAGCTGTGAAAATAAAATTATCATTTTTTTTTAAATTTCCAAACAAACTGTTATTATATTGTTATAAACAGATATACTGAACCAAAAAAGAAACTTTCGCCAAGTTTGATTGTAGATATGTTAGTACAGTTTCAATACTTTCGGCCGAAAGCTTACATTTTTGTAAAATAATGTATTGTGGTTCTTTTAAAATCGTCATTTTGGAGGAAAGTATCAGATTGATTGTTGAATTTTAAATTAAAATAAGGTAGGGGTCGTTTCTAAAGTTAACAATCAGTAGCGTGTGTGACCGCCGTGTGCGATGCTGACTGCCTGACAGCGACGTCGCATTGAGCGCACAAGTTTGTTAATGTCAGCCTGTGGAATATTATTCCATTCTTCAAGCAATGCTGCTCGAAGGTCGTTGACGTTGTTTGGAGGGTTCGGACGTCGACGTACGCGTCTATCCAGATTATCCCAAAGATGTTCAATTGGGTTCAAATCCGGACTTTTTGAGGGCCAGTCGTCGATGAAATCAACGTTATGATTTTGTAAATACTGTATATTGACACGAGCAACATGGGATGTATGTGTGTACATCTAAGTGGTACCCTTGAACAACTGGCACATACTTTGCGAAAGTTTCTTTTTTGGTTCAGTATACATATTGAAAATAACAGGAGACAAAAGTTTAAAAAAAAGTGCAGTTTGTTAGAAAAGTAATAAAATGTGGTACCTGCTATGTTGTCTAATCCGGGTGTCAAAATAAAGCATTTTCCACTCAAAATAAATTAAAAATAATTAATTACAATATCCAGTTCAATGTTCCCTCTAGAGTCAACCAGTGTTATTTTTTTTAGTCTGACATCCCGTCCCTACCCCTATCCCTATCCCCACCATCTTCCGCTCCCCTTCCCTCTTACCACCCCACCATCCTCCCTCTCCTCACCCTTCTTCCCACCTCACCTCTCTTTCCTCACCCCAACCTGTCCCCTCCCCGACCCTCTTTCCCCATCCCACGATCCTTCTCCCCTACCCATCCTCTTCCCCCACCTGCCCATCCCCATCCTCTTTCCCCACCTACCCTCTTCCTTTTCCCCACTCCACCCTCTTCCTTTTCCCCACCCCACCCTCTTCCTTCTCCCCTACCCAAGGGGAAGAGCCCTTCCCCATCCTCTTCCCCCACCCTTTTTCCCTACCCCACCCTCTTTCTTCTCCCCTCCCCATCCTCGCTCGCCTCCCCATCCTCGCTCGCGTCCTCATCCTCTTCCACCATCCACACCCTCTTCCCTATCCACACACTCTTCCTTCTCCTCTCCCTACCCCACCCATATCTCCCCAACAGGGTGAGGTTTCAAAACATGAGGAACAACATAAGGCAGGACCACCTTAACCCCCTTAACCTGTGGGCCTTCAGTAGTTCCTCTCACTGAAGTACCACAACCAAGTTAAAATGCTATCTTATATCCAACTCTTAAGACATTTCAATGGGTTTGAATTCAATTATCTTATTTCTTCTTGGTAATCGACAGAAAAAATTTCCAAATAAACTAATTGATGGGAAAAAAGTAGAAACGATATGATGATGATGTTAATTTACCTCAGGTGCTGCAGATTCTGTATTTTTTCCGATTAAAGGGACTTAATTAAAATAATTTAGGTAATTCGTCTAGGCTATATTGGGTTAATAATGCTTACGAAGTAGGGACCCGCAATAGCTCAGTCGGTTAGACCGCAAGTTAGCAAGCTAGCGGACCTGGTGGTCAATGGTTCGATTCCTAACAAAGATTATGAAATATTAATTAATAATATATTAAATACACATAACCAATCTTCTAACTACACCGATCATATTTTTTTAATTTCTCAGCAACTATTCGGGATATACACTTCAAACTTGAAATATAATAAGAACCATCATTTTCCACCATGAACAATTCCATGCAATTCTGTAATAATGCGATTGTTTAGCTGTTACACAGAAGATTTTGCAGCACTTTTTGCCGGTTTCAGTATATCCTCTATACAACAGCTTCGGTCAATTTTGTGACTTTCGGTTTTGCCCTCACCTCGATTAAATGTCCTTCGCTTAAGAACGCAGGGAGGATTTTCAAAGGAAATTTCAGAAAAAGAAGTGTTAATGATGCAGCTTATTATGTTTCAAATTTGAAGACTGTACTCCAACTCCATGCGGAGAAATTAAGCTTTTATGATCGGTGTAGTTATGAAATTACTTAAAAAAATTAAATAGTAAAAATTTTAAAGACATATACTTTACTGTATATCAAACGACTTCTAGCCATTGCAACTTTAGTTCTTGATGATATAACTCCTGCTTTTTTAGAGTTTGACGTCTGCTGTTTGTCGAAATTCATAATTAGGTCTACCAAATCATGCAATCTCTTTAGATGAGCAATGTGTCAACAGATGTCCATACAAGCAACAACTGTAACTCGTGACGGTAGTAGTTTTGTTGCATCAAAGCAAATGATATTTTGTTATAGGTGAACGCCATCTTACACGACAAATACGGTATATCGTAGGTTCGCTTTGATTAAGCCTGTTCATGAGCAGTAATGAAAGGCAAGTACTGCCCACGCAGACTAGCCATGGGTTGAGCACAACTAGATATTTACACAAGTAAACAGTACCAATTTCGATCCATCTCAAATGGTGTGTGTATGACAGTGATCATGGAATTGTCAATCGGATATTTCCAGAAAAATACCATTCCATTTTCAGCGGCGTTTGGAACTAAACAGAATAAAATTTTGACAAGGAATCTGAGAATATAACCCTGTGCATCACAGATAACGCCAAAGAAAACGTGATAATGCAGGAGAGGGGTGATTGAACAATATCCAAAGTTATGTACGCTGTAATATTGAAACATAGTCGCCACAAGGAACAAAACAAATGCGGAATATGGGACTTTGAAATGCATATTGTATGTACGGCTGTAATCATTTACAAAATCTGTTCTTACGGAATTCATACATTCATTTGATATTATCTGATAATATTTTAGTTCAGTTGATCATACTCATCTGTGTGACGATGGATTATCATAGATGGCAATGATTTAACACACACAAACCGTGCATGCTTCCAAGAAAAAGATCACAAATAATTTATTATTTTATAGCTTTTGTCTACGAAGTACAACAATATGCAAACGTTCTTCATCAGATCATCGCTTCATGTAATTTCAATATAAATCGATCATGAAAATGAAGAATTTGCTTTCATGCCTTTATGGTGCTATGTAGATCAAAGTACTGAAAGAACAGAAAACCAGCGAAGCGATCGATTTTGCTTCTTGAGAATAACCAGTGCCATGATTCTCATAAATGTATCCATTTACGAAAAAGCAAAAGAACTTTGTTCACTCGCAAAGACCTTCATCTTGTCTATACGCCTTTCCAATAATTCGATGAATTTATTTGGTTACCTCCCCTGTCCAGTCACGTGACTGCTTTACAGGAAAAATGATTGCTCGCTGTAATAACGTAATAGGGAATATGTACCTTCAACTTTCTTTTTTATCATAAAATTCTTTTTTGAAAAATATATTTTCTCTTTGAATTAGTAATAATACATCAGCGTCATGATATTTTTGAAAATAATTTATAAAACAATCAGGTTTCTGACTAAAAGTGTCAATTCATTATTCCCGCATTAAACACTAAACGACTTGAACTAACAGACAGTCGCAGTGTTCTCTTCACGGCTTAATTGAGTCTCGTTTCCGGATTAGCGTGTCTATTCAACTACTGACATCATGTTGTGATTATGTCGGCGGCGATTGATTTTGAAGGCGGCATGCCATAAACATGTCAAACTGTCTCGCACACGGGGTCATCTGTCAATTACTTAAAGGGGCAGATATCATTGACCAATAGAGATCGTGTAATTTCTATTTGCAAGGTATCTACACCTCCCAATTCTTAAGTATTTCGGATGCCATTAACTACTGGATGTGCCAGCAAACGTATTTGATTTAGCACTTAAATGGATTCTTAATCAACATTACGACACGTTATAGAGACAAAAGCCGTCAACAAGAAACAAATCTTGTAAAAACATTTTATATATGTTTAATTAAGAGTTTGGGCTTTTATGCCAAAATTACAATAGTGGAAATAAGGGTTTCCATGTATTATCTGGATGAAGGCTTCTGTTAACCCGTTACTCCATAGATATACCTTCATAGCTTGGGCGAACAGTTTAGATCCATATCAGCTGGCACATCTTTGCGATCTGATTTGGATTTAAAATGTTCGCTTTTAGAATCATTAATTTTTTTTCTGACCAGTATTCACAAATTTTAGATCCAGATCAGATGGCACTATGGTTCCAGCTGACTGGGACCTGAACTGGTCACCTATGTGATGAAAGAGGTGTATATATGGTGTAAAGGGTTTTAAGCAAGAAATTATAATAGTGAACTGACATCCCAAAGACAGAATGAACACGAAAAATGATGTAAAAAGTGAGACCTGATCGATGGGAATGATTATGCATTTAATTGAAATAAGAAGTTTATTATTGTTTCTTTCATTGTGAATAACATGTAAAGGAAATCATAGAATTGAGAATCCTACATATTAAGATAAAACAACCGAGAGTCATAACATTGCCGAAAGCATTGGAATTTAATGCTAGATAACACACACGTAAAATTGAAGACAATTTCAGCGGAATAAGAATTACTATAGCTTATACCATAAATTTCCATTTAATAACGGACTCGATGTTTTTTCATGTAGCATATTATTAGAAAAAGGTGCCAGATTCAATACATTCGTAAACATATCATTGAGTTTTGGTTGTTAAGGAGCTGGGATAAATGTCCATTAGCTTACAATCCGTTGATATAACATCAGTTTCAGCAGACAGATGTGTCGTTTTTAATTTTAGGCTTCATCGTGGTTTGTCCTCTATATTCACACGTACTTTTACTGTTATTTGGCTTTCTTCAAAACGCGAGAAATTGTGACGTCACTGACATTTGCATATTCATTGTGTTACTGCGCCTATGATTTCATGTACTCCGAACAATAATAGTAGTCATCTCTAGCTTAATCGAAAACGTAAACATCTTCACCTTTGGAAAAAATGTAAATTATGCATTATTCCTGAAACAAATCATAGTCCGATCCTTGGACCACTGATGGCCTTATTGTCGACGTGTCTCCTGCCACGTACGTGATAGCCGAACACGTACCGCGCTTGCTCGTAGCATGTTTCGAATACAAAGATCTGTAAATCTTACATGTTCCTATTTCTGTACAAATAATATACGGTATACTAGTTTTAATATGTAAAATTTTACACATCTCAATAGTTTACTGTTTACTGTTCACGCTTATAATATGTGGAAATCCAATATATAAAAATATTCAGCAATGATGATTGCTTCATGTTCAGTGATTTACAACGCTCGTGAACGCCTATCATCAAATAATAAACAAATGTTCGCAATATGTCTTGAAAACTTCAAGTGAAAGCATTTGCGCATTGATTTCATAAAGTGGATAATTGAAGAAAAATATGCTAAGATGGAAATTTATCATTATCGTTATTGTTAATGATAAAAATAATTTAAAAAAAATCGTGAAACAAACAGTTTAGCAGCGGAACAAACGTCCAATATTAAAATGGCTTTAAAATGACTAAATAAAGAAAATGTTTTCACTGTTTTTTTGAGCTTCGAGTTAGCAGAAAACATATATTAATTTTTTCAGAATTAATATTAAGCTATTGTAATATCCTAACATCGGGAATATCGTTTATATCTCTACCTAAAGGAAAGATATCTGTGGCTCGCTAAAGAATCCATGGCGGCTACAACCCCCAGATAAAATTGGTTAACTATTGTCGATTGTGTTCTGAATTAGGGACAGCGCAGTGAAGCAGTCAAGTATTCTTTATGATACTAACGTGGCACGAGCCAACTTTAACACGTAACAGGAAACTTGGACTACTTTGCTTGCTCTGATAACTCTATAATGCGTAAATCGCCGGTTGCCAGTGCCTCGTTTTGGTTTGATACCGGTTTCAGAATTGTGATTAGTAAAACCAGCTACGCTGATTAAAAACAGAAAAAAGAAACGCATACTGACGTTGTTTTCTGTGTATCTTCAGAACATAATTCCTGGCATCCTTGTGATAGGGAGTTCACTGTCAGGGTAGATCTTTATTCAAATAACTGTCACTGTTAGAATTTTGTTTCATTGGTATTGCTCTGCAACATTTGTATTTCAATGTGTGATATGTTTTACCTATGTGGCAGCAGGTATGTTACAAATTAAAAGGCTTCCGTAGAAGTGTTATTGGGCTAAAAGACTTTAGTGGCAAGTATATTACATAATTATGCAAAATGACATTCTGACACTAAACATGCTTGCTAATGTAGGGGTTTCATTAAACTAATGTCCAAAAATCTTCCTATCTTGGATTTAGCCATGCTCGTCTTAGCAGTAATGAATAACGACGGCTGCACTATATTTATTGCCAGCTAAATGGTGATCATGCATCTAAGACAGGCTACATTATTTCTAGACAACTTACGAAATAAAAAATATGATTATTTTCTTCAGTTAATCCAGATAATCCTGTCCATGAGCAGGCTCAATCAAACCGAGCCTGCAATATTTTCATATTTGTCGTGTTCGATGGCTTTCAAAGTTCCCTTTTCATCTTTTTGTACATTCACGACAGCATTGTCTCAATAAAGTGAAATATGCATATCAGGAATCGCCACATCAAGACAACACAGCCACCGACGCAGCAGCCAGAGAGTACAAAGGAAAGGAGACCATGGATTTATCAAATGATCAATTGCAAATGAGACACCGCAAACAACTAATAAAAACGAGAACCTGAGGGGTTACCGCCTTGAAATGGTCATTGGCAAAACAATTTTTAAAATGGGTCTTTTAACCAGGATCTAAGGTGCACCAAAAATCCCGGATTGAGTAAAATATGCCTCCTCTCAAACTATAGTGTGCATATTGATGGTGATCACCAGGCCTGCCAAAACTTCTTCATTAAATTTTCCGGAGATTAAGTCAATGATGAAGACGATGATGATGATGTTGTTGTTGTTTTAATGTCTTGTTGCTGTTGTTAATAATGACTATGACTAAACAAAAATGATGACGATAAAGATGATAGCGATGGAGTGTTTTCATGTCTTTTTGCTCTGATTGTGACTGAAAAAATGAAGATGATGACGATAATGATGATGATGATATTTTTCTCATATTCTTCTTCTTAATTATATTCTTCAAAGAATTTATAAATGTATTTTGCCGATTTTGTTAGAAATGGTCAAAGAACTCGTTTAAAAATGACTGTTGTCTATATTTATCATTTATTATTTAACTTCCTGTTAAACCTGTTAGATCTGTTTTGACAATTTTAGAATGAAAATGCAATGCAAAAAGATGAAGCAGGTGTAACATCGAAGGTCTTGTTTAGTTTATGACACGCTGCTATTGTATAGTTGTGCCAGAGGGACTGAGGCAGCATGTCACTGACCACGTTCTCGTTATCTCGGAATAAACAGGAAATGTGCGACTGCAGTAAAATAACTATAACGTTCTTTGCACAACTTTAAATTAGGTTGTATTAATCTTTTTTTGCAATATCATAGAAATCCGGAGATTTTGTCTATAAATCCGTAGATCCGGAGAAGTAACTTAAAATCCTGAGATTTCGGATAAAGTCCGGAGCTTTGGCAAGCCTGACAGCGTTTATATTGGGACCCCATTATTTTTCAAGAGATTATTTGTTTCTGTATATATTTTGAGACAATTTAAGGATAATTTATATTTTTCAGTGTTCTTATGTTTAGAGACAGGTTCAGAAACATTTAGTTTTCGTCTTAATATTGGGACACGAAATATTTAAGTCATTATTTATTAACCAGGTTTTCTTCAGAAAAATCCTGGTTATTAGATTGGGGTATGTCGTTGGGCGGGCGGCTGGGCGGGCGGGCGTCAACATTTTGTTAAGTTTTTTGTGAAAGTTGTGTTTTTCTCAGTAACCGTTCAAGGTACAACTTTGAAACTTAACGTAGTTGTCTGACATATCAATACCATTTATCAGGGCAAGTTTCATAATCCCTGACTGTATTTTGACAAAGTTATGCCCCTTTTTCACTTAGAAATTTTGTTAAGTTTTTTGTGAAAGTTGTGATTATCCCAGTAACCGTTTAACGTACAACTTTGAAACTTAACATAGTTGTCTGACATCTCAATACCATTTATCAGGACAAGTTTCATAATCCCTGATTGTATTTTGACAAAGTTATGCCCCTTTTTCACTTAAAAATTTTGTTAAGTTTTTTGTGAAAGTTGTGTTTTTCTCAGTTACCATTCAAGGTATAGCTTTGAAACTTTACATAATTGTTTGACATCACAGTACCAATTATCAGGTCAAGTTTCATAACCCCTGACTGTGTTTTGCAAAAGTTATGCCCCTTTTTGACTTAGATTTTTGTTAAGTATTTTGTGAATGTTATCTGTTGATGCCAAATTGCCTGTTGACGCTTAGCTTGGTTTATGGGTAGCTTATATCAACAGGCAGCTTGAGATTGCTACCCAGGTGTCTGTGATAAAGGTCAAGTTCACTTGCTAAAAATAGAAATTCAACTTACCCTCAATAACTTGAGTTTGCTTTTACCTCTGGATGCCAAACTTAGTATATGAGTAGCTGATATCAAAGGGCAGCTTGGGATTGCCACAGGTATCTGTGATCAAGGTCAAGGTCACTGTTGCTTAAAATAGAAATTCAGATTTCCCTCAATAACTTGAGTTTGCTTTGGTATATTTACGCTGAACTTAGTGTTGGTATCTAATATCAAGATGCAGCTCGAGATTGCTACCCAGGCGCCTGTGATAAAACACAAGGTCACTGTAGCTAATAATAGAAATCCAGTTTCTGCTCAATAGCTTGAGTTTTCTTTGGCCTATTGATACCAAACTTGGTTTGTTGGTAGCTTATATCAAAACACTACTTAGGATTGATACCCAGGTGTCTGTGATAAAGGTCTAGGTCAATTTTGCTAAAAATAAAAATTTAGGTTTCTCCTTATTACTTGGGTTAGCTGTGATCTATTGACACCAAACTTTCTTTGGGTAGCTGAGACGCAACTCGGGATTTCTACTCAGAAGTCTGTGATCAAGATCAAGGTCACTGTTGCTAAAAATAGAAGTTCAGTTTCTTTATATCAGATATTTTCTTTACAAAAGTATAAGTATTAAATGAAAACCTGGTTTTCGGTGCATGGCGACGGTTTTTTCTTGCTTTTAACTGTCCCAAAAATAAGGGTGATAACAGGTCACAATTTTAGGGAAGTTTCACCAACAAGAGCAGGTGTGTGCATATTATCAGCACTTTCTGGTTTATTGATTTTTCAGAGTAAGTGCCTTTTTCATATCCTATATGGTATAAAATAAGGCCATTTTGTCCAGAATATTTCTTAGCAACCACCAGTAGGAATTCTTCTCAGACACTTTATTGTGAGTTTCGCATATTATCAGCAGAACAAAATGGAAATATGACCCCTGTGACCTTGACCCACTGACTCCTTATACATCAGAAATCATCTATTCAAAGATTATACTGTCTAATCATCCTTCAAAGTTTGAAGACACTTGGTAAAAACTGTTAGAAAATAGTAGAAACGGATGTGACCTTGACGACCCTTGTGACCTTGGGGTTCAGCTACTCCAATAATTTGAATTGTTTAGACTCTGGCAGAAAGGGTTCTTGATTTTTTTTAAAGAGAAACAGATTTAACCTCAAAGGTCCCTTGACCTTTGTACCCCATAACAATAACTATCATCTTTGATGTTTTGAAGACTCTGGCAACTCCTCATTTAACCCTTTTCTTGACATATACGCATTTTTACGCATGTGCCACCAGTGTAGGTCCAGATCAGCCAGCACCTTCGTGCCGTCTGATCATGATCTGCACTGGTCACATTTTGGTCAGAAATAACCTCTTGAGCCAAACAGCGAACAGTTTAGATTCTGATCAGACGGTAGGATGTGCCGGCTGATCTGGATCAAAACTGTTTGCCCTAGCAATAAAGGTGTATCTATGGAGGAAAGGGTTAAGTGAAAACTAGTGAGTCAGAGGGACAGGGCAAAAGACCAAAATCACCAAAGAGGGGCAGTAGTCCTACTAAATATCATGTGAATTCTAAGCTATGTTCAAAATTTAATGAAAACTGTGTCAATAAATGTTTATGCCTTTAGATCTACTTGTGTTTTGTATAACAGTTACATAACGGATGACCCTCATTCGTCAAGACAAGTTAACCCTTTCCTCAATATACTCGCATTTTTAAGCATGTGCGAGCAGTGATGATCCAGATCAGCCGGCACATCTTTGCCGTCTGATCAGGATCTGCACTGGTCACATTTTGGTCAGAAATAACCTAAAGAATAAAAATAGCTAACAGTTTCGATCCTGATCAGATGGCACGGATGTGCCGTCTGATCTGGATCTAAACTGTTTGCCCTCACAATAAAAAAGGTGTATCTATGGAGGAAAGGGTTAAACTTGTATCTGCAGAATTGTAAAAATAACAAGACAATACATCACTTGTTTTATCGTTTACATTTTTATTAACAGGTTTGTATACAAAACAGTCAACTGTAGAAGACTGTCTCCCTATGTTCTAAAATATGATATGTTTAGCATCATGTTTCCATAGAAACCAAATAAATATTAATTATATGGAACACTCTAATTTATTAGCATGATTAACCAGAATGAAAATTACGTTTAAGCAAACCAGTCTTAAATAACCAGTCTTAAATAATTTGCTGACTTGGCAGTAATTCATACTATCACAAACTAGCCAGGCTCCAGGAAAACAAGGGTTAATGAAATATTTACCTGATTAAGCTTTAATTTTACTAAACCCTTTTTTCATAGATACACCTTTATTGCATGGGTGAACACTGTAGATCTGGATCAACAGGCACAATTGTGACAATTGATCTAAATCTACTGTTCACTTTTGGATTCATTAGGTAATATTTACCAAGATGTGACCAGTGTAAATCCAGATCAGCACCAAAGATGTACAGGCTGATCTGGATCTGCACTGAACAAACATGCCTTATCCCTTTCCTCCATAGATAACCTTTATTGCATGGGCGAACAGTTTAGATCCAGATCAGCTGGCTCATCTGTGCTGTCTGACCAGCATCAAAACTGTTCGCTTTTTTATTTGTTAGGTTATTTCTGACCAAAATGCTTCCAGTGCAGATTATGATCAGACGGCACAGATGTGCCAGCTGATCTGGATCTACACTGGTCGCACATGCATAAATGGAGTAAAGGGTTAATTATGTATGAATGGTTTTATTTTTTAACACAACAACAAAATAGGAAGTTCTCAGTCTTGTTGGAAATCGAAATTTTCTAAAATTAATGATGTCAAAATATTTCAAAGGGATTTATCTACAATATGATTTATGTCATTATATCTGGCTTTGCTGAAGTCTGGCTAAGTAATTTTGCCTTGGATTTGAGGAAATAAATGTAACCAGAAAAAGAATTAGTTCAAATTTATGTACGTTTCAATCAAACAACTATTTGGTAAGTCAACCCTCTGCAAACTAATCAAGACAAGATTACTTGATTTATTGACAAAAAAGGACAGGTTTTTCCTGAACCACCCGTAACTTTCTTTTGTTGTTGTTTGTTTTCGGACGAACTTTGTGTGTTACAACAAGAAGTGAGCAACTTATGTTTTAAGGCAACCAGTTGAAATGAGCACTAGATAAATGAAAAACTGTCAGCATCATTAAAGTTTGTTCCATATGAGCGTTTTTGTAAAGTGATATGTCGAAAAAGGAAAAGAAAATTTCCTCCCCTATTAAAATAGAAACAACAAACAACAATCTCAAAAAACAGCTATCAATATTTGTTTCCCATTTTATATGTAGAAATTACAAATTCAAAATAGGAATTAATTGCCTTCTTATTGCAATAGAAAATTCATTCTCAAAACGCAAATAATTTGAACTCCTTTTATAATACCTCAAACAGAAATGTTAAAATTACCCCCCGCCCCCATTATGATAGGAACAGGAGCTGTCAGCACTATTAAATCAAATATTACAACCTCAAAACAGCAATGATTTACATTACCCATTCAAATAGAAACTGAAAAATGCCTCCACTTAATAATTTGAAATAACAACCTCGAAAAACAGCAATTCATTACATCCCATAAACTTTAACAGAAACTGGAATAAATTGATTACTCTATTTATTTAGAAAAAACAAAAATCTCAAAACAGTAACTAATTACCTCCTGTATTATAGAAACTGGAATAAATTGCCTCCTCTATTTAATTAAAAAATTACAACCACAAAACATTAATTATTTAGTACATGTACCCCAATATGACAGCGAATGAAGTGGGAATACAAGAAATGCAAGACACACAAGACCATCCAATTTAGTATTGTTCTAATCAATGGCCCAACATGTAACGTCTCTCAATTTTATAAATCGTTTAAAAATATCTTGGATTAAAATAGTTTATTCTAAACTAGATAAAAAAGGCATTGCATTATAACTTTTGATATGTGTATGTGTATAAAAAGTGCATATGACAAAAAACAACACGACATATATAGCATAGAAATGATAAATGGCATAAATGAGTAATATCACTTTATCCAAAACATTTGACAAATTGCAGTATTTGCATATAAACACAAGATTTCTTAGCTGTTCTGACAGTGGGGGGTTTAGTCGAAGCTTTATACAGACAAGGCTAAAATAAAGCTGCGCGTTTCCAGGTATCAACCTCACAGTTTAACTCAACTTTCAACTTAGTCAAGATAAAATGGGGATATTTTAACCCTTTTCTCCATAGGTATGTCTTAAACCCTTTCCTGTATATATACGCATTTTTATGCATGTGCGACCAGTGTAGATCCAGATCAGCCAGCACATCCGTGCCGTCTGATCAGGATCTGCACTGGTCGCATTTCGGTCATAAATAACCTAATGCATCAAAAAGCGAACAGTTTAGATCCTGATCAGACGGCACAGATGTGCCGGCTGATCTGGATCTAAACTGTTCGCCCTAGCAATAAAGTAGTATCTATACAGGAAAGGGTTATAGCATGGGCGAACAGAGTAGATCCGAGTCGTCTGATCAGGATCTGCACTGTTCGCATGGTTAGAAATAACTAAATAAATTTAAAAAAACCAACAGTGCACATCTTGATCAGATGGCACTGATGCGTTTACTGATCTTGATTTACACTGGTCGCACGCGTAAAAAAGGTGTAAATATGGAGTAAAGGGTTCAAGTCATAAAGATTTACAGCTCCTTAAACTACCATCTGTTTTTACTTGCCAAGAAATGGAGGAATAGTATTTTCATCATAATTGTTCTCTTTCTAGACATGTGATTCTCAAAAAATAATCAGTATCTTCCATGGAACAGCATATAACTGGGCAGAGTTTTGACAAATAAGTATACATCTCAAATGCATAAACTTAAACTCAATTCTAAGATTTGTTCTTTCACTGTTACGGCAGACACATGGAATCAGGGCAGCCGTTTTCTACCAACCATTCTCAATCACTATGTTACCTTTGTACATATTTACATGACACAATCTAGTTAACACTGTACAATACACTAAGTTAACCAGGGCTGAAGGTTATAAAGCTGAGATTGGAAACCAGTCTCAAATCTCAAGCATCTGATTGGCTGAAATGGCGACTGGTCGCCATTTCAGCCAATCAGATGCTTGAGATTTGAGACTGGTTTCCATGCTCAGCTTTATAACCTTGGGCACTGTACCCTTTAACTGTTACTCCACATATACACATTTTATCGCATGTAGATCCAGATCAGCTGATATATCTATTTGGTCTGATCTGGATCTGCACTAGTTGCATCATGGTCAGAAAGAACCTTATGAATCTAAAAGAGAACAATATAGATCCTGATCAGACAGCAAGGATTTGCTGATTGATCTGGATCTACACTGGTCGCACATGCGTAAAAATGCATACATACGGAGAAAAGCAAGTTCTAACAATTATTCACTAACAACACAACTTTAAATGCATTACAGACAAGTACAGAATAATAAGTTCTTGCACATTTTCCTATACCATTTAATAATCCCGGAAATTGTGTACCAAAAAAAAAAACTTTCTATAGGAAATCTGTGTAAAAACAATGAACAAATGAAAGAACTAGGCATCAGGAAAACTGCTTCATAAAGAAAAGTTAAAAATAAATTCATAATTAATTGCTTGAATATATAATTTATTTTAAGTTGTTTTTTTAACAAAATATCAATTCTTTTTTATTTCAGTTGGTTTGAAAACTCAAAACAATCATTAGGATAAATACCGGTAAGTGGCTTTAAAAGGTATTGAAAATTCACAACTCATGACTGTTGTAATAACTCTTTAATCCATGTGACATAGCTCATATTCCAGTGTCCAGTGAATATCCAGTCTAGTCTGCTCATATGTGCAGTCTGATCAGGATCTATACTGATCACTTTAACCCTTTCCTGGATATATACGCATTTTTACGCATGTGCGACCAGTGTAGATCCAGATCAGCTGGCACATCCATGCTGTCTGATCAGGATCTGCACTGGTCGCATTTTGGTCAGAAATAACCTAATGAATCAAAAAGCGAACAGTTTAGATCCTGATCAGACGGCACGGATGTGCCGGCTGATCTGGATCTAAACTGTTCGCCCTGGATGTGCCGGCTGATCTGGATCTAAACTGTTCGCCCTAGCAATAAAGGTGTTTCTGTACAGGAAAGGGTTAAGTTCACAAGGTTAGTGAACAGTTAAGATCCTGAACAGACTGTGCAGATGTGCAAGTAGATCTTATCCATGCAGTCTAATCTAGATCTACACTAGTCACACATGGAATATTAGTTTTATCTATGGAGAAAGGGTTTAACCCTTTCCTCCATATATACACATTTTTATGTATTTGCGACCAGTGTACCTCCAGATCAGCCGGCACATCCATGCCGGCTGATCTGAATCTACACTGTTCACCCACACAATAAAGGTGTATCTTTGGACGAAAGGGTTAAATATGGATGGCTCTGTCTTCAACTTTCAGATTGTTTTCACTTTTACAGTCAAGATGGCAGTTTACCAGAATAAGGACCACATTAAAAATTGAACACTGTTACAATCACATAAAAAATCACATAATTATAAACAAATAGTATAACTTTTATGAAACTATGCAAAACATGTTTAAAACCTTAAATTGACTAGGAAATGTTACCTTAGTCAACTGTTCCAATATCTATTGTAAATATGAGTTCGATCAACAATTATAGTAACTAGTTGATGCATCAATGCTTCAAACCACTGTATGATTTCTCTTGTTATCTCTTCAATGAAGGAGGAATAAAAATTTGAATTTGTTCTGAATTGTTTTTCACACCTCCCTCCTTGAAGAGCGAACAAAAGAAACTGAACTCTAGTTTGGCTTATCAGCATTTGGGCTTCAGCCATAATAACGACAGTTTTAGATAGAAATCATTCATAATATGTGATATGTGTATAAATTTAACTCTAATACATTTATAAATAGGATCACAACCGGTTAGATTTACACAATTACAACCATTGAGACAAATCCTGAACATAAACAATGTTTAAATGACCTTCAAAAAAATCCGAAATAAAACTCCACTCCATTGAAAAACATTGTCAATTTCATCTGTTAAAACCCAGATTATTTTTTATAAAATAGCTTAGAAAATCTATGAAATCACATAACCTTAGAAATGGAATGATTGTTGAAATCACAGGAATGTAGAAAACACAGTTACTGTCAAATTTTTGAGACGCGGTTTGTGTATAGTAGGTTCTGCAAGCTGTGATGAAGTTTACTACAAATCTAGTACTGGCACTTTGTGAACTTTGTATCATTTTTATGTTTCCTAATAAATGCTATACTTTTGGTGTTTTAGGGGTAGTTGGGAGACGTCGAGGTCCATTTGACATAGTAGGCGTAGTGCGACCCGTTGGCGTGGGTGTAGTTCTACCACCCGATGTAGGAGTTTGTCGTCCAGATCTTGTAGGTGTGGATTTTGGCGTGGAAGTAGATCTTGGCACCGCTGACATGGAAGATCTAGGCGTAGTGGGCGTTGATCGTCCAAATGCTGTCGAAGGCTGAGGCGTAGTAGAGCGGCCATATGGCTGTCTGGGGCTCATGTAGCGTGGTGTACCCGTACCAGATGTGGATGGCGTGCGTGGCTTTGTTGGTGTTGTTATGTTTGATGATGAACTGCTCAGACGCTTGGATCTTGTCAAGCTGCCTGACGAACCTGTGCAAAAGGAAAATAGCTTTAATTAGAAATGAGTGTCCTTGAATGGCTATTGCACATAACACAACATACATTATCAAATCCTAATTAAAGACTTTATTATTTAATATGGTAATTTAACCTTTTTCTCCATATACATGCCTTTTAATGTGTATGCGACCAGTTTAGATGGAGATCATCGAGCACATCTGTGCCATCTGCTCTGGATCTGCATTTTCGCATTATGGTCAGAAATAACCTAATAAATCAAAAGCAAATAGTGCAGATCCTGATCAGATGGCCCTGATGTGCCAGCTGATCTGGATCTCCACGGTTTACCAATGCAATAAAGGTGTATCTATGGAGGAAAGGGTTAAGGTATGCACCTAAAGAAAGGTGTTGGAAGCTTAATAAAGATGTTAATGAATAATGGGAGCACGTGCGGCAGTCAAGAATACCAGCTTTCTTTAACAGAGCAAGGAAAGTAGGAAGTTATATTTGAATATATAAATACGATTTTTATATAAAAACACAGATAAAATATATGTTGTAAAATAGAATATGATAAATAAGTAGGTCATGCTTTACTTCATTCCTTAGGATATAGGTTTTATTCCATGTGTGACCAGCATTGTAGATCCAACTCAGACTGCACAGATATCCAGTGACCAAGATCATAAAACTAAATCTGGAGATCAGTCTCAAATCTCAAGCATCTGATGCTTGAGATTTGAGACTGATCTCAAAACTTAGTTTTATGATCTTGGGCCCAGGCTTATCTAGAACTACACTGGACACATAAGATAAAAGCCAAATCCATTGAGAAAAGTGTTAATGTCACTAGCTATTTCGCATATTCATGAATATCCTTTTGAGCAACAAATTGCAGACTGAAAAAACTTTTCCACAGCACACATTTAGCAAGTTTGGTGAAAATCAGAGAAAAAAAATCTCTGCTGTACCAAAACTGAGAAAAATTTGATAAAAACTTTTGATGACAAATACATTCTCAACCATACCAAGCAAAACTAAGCAACTTTGATAATATAATCAATTGAAAAACTAGAATTATCACTGAAAGTGATTAAATACCCCCACATGTATGCTTGATAATTGAACTGGGAATGCTTCGAATCAATGGCATAATGTGCCCCACTTTCAATCCAAAGTGTCGTCTTCACAGTAGCCACATATTCAGCAAGTTTCATCACAATATCTCATTCCTTCTAAATTTATTGAGCAGAAATGGTTTAAATATGTTAGTAACAGTGGCCTTTATCTAACTTTTATCTAAGAACTGTGTGCCAAACATTGTTTATGAGAAATCATCCAGAAACCATTTTTTCTATTTTTAGTAACAGTGACCTTGACCCCATCAGGCCCAATTTCAATACCAAGTTTCGTCTTCACAGACACTACCTATAAAGCAATTTTCATCACAATATCTCATTCTGAACCAAAGTTATTGAGCATACAGTTTATTTTCTATTTTTAGTAACAGTGACCTTGACCCCACAGGCCTTGAATCCCAAAAGTCATCTTCACAAAAACCATCAATACACCAAATTTCATTTAAGAATCTCATTCCAAGCTATAGTTACTGAGTGGAAACGAAGTTTTGAAGTTTAAATAACAGTGACCTTGACCTTGAACCCACAGGCCCCAAAGTCAAACCTAATCTTTATCTTGTTATGTTACATCTGTGTCCCAAAAAATAATTTTTCTTTTTTAAGTTACAGTGACCTTGACACTGACCCCTCAGGCCCCAAAGTCGAACTCGACCTGTATCTTCTGATATTACATATATGTACCAAAAAAGGATTTAATCTGTGAAGTTTTTCATGAGTTATTATCTGGAAACCCTTTTTCTATTTTTAGTAATACTGACCTTGACATTGACCCCACCAGCCCCAAAGTCGAACTTGACCTGTATCTTGTGATGTTACATCTATTTACCAAACAAGGATTAAATCTGTGAAGTGTTTCATGAGTTATCATCCGGAAACCATTTTTCTATTTTTAGTAACAGTGACCTTGACACTGATCCCACCAGCCCCAAAATCGAACTTGACCTGTATCTTATGACGATATACCTGTGTACCAAAAATTATTTAATTCTGTCAAGCCTTTCATGAGTTATCATCTGGAAACGAAGAATCCGACCGACCGACCGACCGACCGACCGACCCACCGACAAGCTCACTCCTATATACCCCCTCAAACTTCGTTTGTGGGGGTATAATAAACCCTTTAACTGCACCAAGTTTGGTAGAAATCAGATTAAAAGATAGATCTTGATTTTTATTATTTTGGCAACATTACAATCTTTTTTGTGGTAAGGATACATATTGGAAGTTTAATGAGAAATATTAAAATAACACATAGCTGAGGATGTTTACGTTATGGAGAGACTGGTTTGACACATAAGGGGATTCCTATGTTTCAACTTTTTTTTCTTCAAAAAGGGCAAAACAAAACCTGAGCATAATTGTGCCCAAGATAATATAACTGAATCTAGAAGCCAGTCTCAAAACTCAAGCATCTGATTGGCTGAAAAGGTGAGTCGCCATTTCCGCCAATCAGATGCTTGAGATTCGAGTCTAGAATCCAATTTTAGCTTTTATGATCTTGGGCCCAGCTCTACCTGAACTTCATTAACTCCATGGATATGCCTTTTATCAAATGGGTAACCAGTGTAAATCTAGATCAGCTGGCATGTCAGATTCTGTGCAGTCTGATCTGGATCTACACTGTTCTTTGGTCAGACGTATCCTTATGACCAGTAGCAAACTGTGTAGAGTCTGACCCGACGGCATTGATAAACACCGTTTGACTATGGAATAACAACCATATCCCGTAAAGAGTAAAATGCCACTTAACTGGATAGAATAATAAGAAAAAAAACCATTAATTACATTTTATAGCCCAAACGTACTAATACATTTCTACTCAAAAAGAAACAAACACTTCAACACACAGCTGCATGAACACAATTAATTAGGTGTGAAAAGTTCATTGTTAATAAACAAGTGAAAAAAAACACAACAACAATTGTTCGGTATAATAGTATTCTGAATAAACAGAACGAATAAGATATGCATTTGGCAGTTCATTTCCACCATCCTTCATTATATTACCTATTTGTTCATGAATATATTTTCTTTTTTAAGTTATTCTAAGTAATTGTATCCAAAACACTGCCTAACATTTCCTAGGATATATATTAAACAGTGTGGCAACTAAACAAAAAAATGAGCTTAGTTATCCCTTCCAATTACCGTAATATCCGACTAAATCATACTGTCACCATGACAACATTGTATTATATAATGTTTCGTAAGTAAATTACTGTATTTACAACAGGGTTCCTCCAACTAAAGCCCTTCATCATTAACAAACTGCGGATGAATTCTATAAAAGTCAATGAAGGTAATAATCATTACTGTGCTCAAATTATAGGAACCTTCCCATAATTTAGTTTATTGAAAAATTAATTCAAAGAAGAATTATACATAATTTTCAGAGTTTCGAGGACAACAGACGTTCTTAAATCTGAGAATTGTTTCTGCGAATTTTACAGAGGAAAGAAAATCCTATTGTTTTCCTAGAGAAAAGATAATGTTCACTAGCTTACATGAGTGAAATCACTTCATCAATGATTGATGTCACGCATTCAATAGTGAAGACATTTAGAAAGTAATTTTTATTAATGTCAACATTTCAGTGTGCTGGAACATATTTTGATTGTATAAAATATGGTAAATATTTTCACTTTATACTAAAAGTAAAACTATTCACTCCATTCTAATTTTCCCACAGCTCCCTTAATCATTTTTCAGCCATGAAGGAACCCTGTAAAACCCTGCAGGTATTTGAATTAACCCAACCAAAATTGAACGGAAGTGGAGACTTTTGTCGAAGCACATACCAAAGTCTGGATGTTTTCGCAAAGAGTTGACAAAGTTACTGTTTGAGTTGCCCGAGAGGTTAACCATTGATGATGTCATCTGTTTGCTACGTCGTAACGAGGTCTCGCCTGAACTGCCCGCTAAAATAAACATGGTGATCATGTGCAATGAAAATGCTATAAACAGTGAGCAAAACTGTGACTTATAACAATATTATATTTTCCTGATATATTTCAGTAAACAGATTATATGTAGAGTAACATCAGTGTTGGTAATCAATGTGACATTGAAGTTGGTAATCAATGTGACATTGATGTTGGTAATCAATGTGACATTGATGTTGGTAATCAATGTGACATTGGTGTTGGTAATTAATGAAACATTGGTATTGGTAATCAACGTGACATTGTTGTTGGTAATCAGTGTGATTTAAATAATGAGATTGCCTGATGAGTAAATTAAATAGTACATTTAAAGTCTGGGAAATGAAAAAAATGGTGTTTGTTTAGTGATACCCTCATGTATTACTTTTAAATAGTGTAGATTTTTAACATCTTAGTTGCTACAGGTTTTGTAACAAACAAATTCTAGAGTTTTTCAAGGACTTTTCAAGGACATTAAAACATAATTTCTGGGACCAAAGCAGTGATCCTCCTGCATGTTTCACTCTTAATGTGTTGCACTTACAGGGCTTTTTTTCACCATTTTGGGAATATGACCCATACCCCTGGAATTGGGAAATTTATCGTCGTTTTGCCAGAAATTAGTAATTTTTTTAGCATCATTGGGGAATAAGAAGTGTTACTGTTATCTGCTGTTTTTTTAATCATTGCCATCCATATTTAATATTGTCAGTAATTCCTGGCTTAAAGAGCAAAAGATGCAGTGCTGATGTTGTTTTTTTTTCATCAGAAATGTTTGTTTTGATTCAATTGGGAATTTTTCTTCTCAAATTGGGAAAAAAAGTATATCTTTTGCCATTGGGAACATGACCGAATAACGGCTATAAAATCAACTGAAAAAAGGCCCTGACTTAACACAGGGCTAGTTGGCATAACAGTAATATGCACTTCCATTTCTGCTCGTGAACAGGCTTAATCAAACCAAGCCTGCATTTTTTTTCAGGCTCCTCACTATGTAAAACAAAATAGGGTCTTAATTGGTCAATTACTATTTATAGTTCTGAAATAATGTTTGCCAAATGATTGATGAATGACTATTTATAGTTCTGAAATGACTATTTATAGTTCTGAAATGACTATAGTTCTGAAATAATGTTTGCCAAATGATTGATGAATAGTTATTTATAGTTCTGAAATGACTTTTTATAGTTCTGCAATGACTATTTATGGTTCTGAAATGACTATTTATATGTCTGAAATAATGTATGCCAAATGATTGATGAATTATTATTTATAGTTCTGAAATGAATATTTATAAATCTGAAATAATGTTTGACAAGTGAGTGTTCACCAGTTGTTAAATTAAATGTATATATTTAGATTAAGAATTTTATGCCCTCAACCACAAACCCATCACCAAAATACCAAATGTTAAAGACATGTCAACAATTAGCATATCTGTTAGTGAAGCCAGATACCGTCATCGTTTGAATATAAGCCGCACTTTTTTTCGAGGATTCGGCGAAAAAAGGGTTGGGGGTGTGGCTTATACATAGGTTTAGGTTCCCCAAGACATTTTTCCAGGCCTTCAAAACACCAAATTTTTTACCACGGCGAATGTGTCAAGTGCACCAGTATACGTACGCTGAACGAGATATTTGTCACGTCTACACATTGTTTTCGAAAATATTTTTTGATAGGAAAAAGAATGTACTAAATAATAAACTATTATTGTAATCTTTTACTCTTCTTTTTTATTTTGAGTACTGGTAATTACAGAAAAAATAATCTTCAGTTTGCAACTTGTCATGATCTCCAATCCTGGGACGTTTCTATGCAACGTGGTAATCATGTCGGACGAAATAATTATGATTGCAACAGGCAAACTGCTTAGAAATGCTGTCACAAACTCTACTGCAAATACAATTACTGGTACGTAAATGATCAGCAACATTTACGAACGACAAAATAAAATAATTATTATTTACTGAACGCTAACCTATTCCATCATTTAAAATAAATCCTAATCTTTAATTTATCGCCTCTATCACATTTCAGTAATTATTGCATCAGACAAGCTAAAAATGACACGCGCACTCTACCAGGTAGATCAAACGTTTTTATAGCAAAACCGAAATAAACACGGATGGTTGTTTTGAGCCGACAACGTCTTTTGAAGTTGCGTTTGATGTTTGGCGGTATCGATTTTTTTGCCTCCATACGAAATACACAGCATGGTCATGTTTTTGTAAGGGATACATACGATTTTTATAAGTTAACGGCTGTTTTTCAAATTATGCGGATTAAACCAAGAAAAAAATGACAGCTTCAATTTCACTTTGATGTTTATCAAATGCTTAAATGCCCTACTCTCAAACACTGTGTTCAAATCCGAGCACGCTTCGTAAATATCAATGTTTCTAGCTAAAAGGTAATTTTCAAATTTTAATCAACCAACGATTTTTTTTTCAAAATTAATTTGGACATTAAAGATAACTTCATTAACAGAAAGCAAGCAACCATGTAAACTAAAACAAATTCAAATTCTATCTATCCAAAGCCTCTTCAACAGTAAGCAAGCAATCATGTTTACTAAAACAAATTCAAATTCTATCTAGCCAAATTTTCGCCTATGGAAAACAGCACCTGTTTATCGGATTTTTAAAAAGTATAATGACGTTCTAATGATTATATCAACACTCACTTCTGGAAGGATAAACACGGTTACAAAGTATATGTCAAACAAACCTGAGGATATGGAAGATGCGTAACCTGTGTCATTTTGCCGAGATTTATATCCGTAAGTTCCGCTACCACTCCGAGAACGGAAAGTGGAGCTATCGTTTGGAGTTGTGGGTGTTTCAGCGCCCCCTAGTGATTTTCTGAGATCAATATTTGTTCTTCCTTTTGCTGTGTAAAAAAAGTTTAAGAAACAAGTGTTATGTTAATAGTGTAACCTGTCACCAACCAAACCTGCTGGAACAAACAATGTGAGTCATGCCATGCGGAAAATGTGTCTTCGTGACAATTTCATGTCATTCATTATTAAACATTAAGATAAGCAGATGACATTGCTTCTCATATAGAAATAAATACTCTAGTTAAATAACTATTTGTGGGGACTTATTTTTAGATTCCTTTCACTTATTGCAAGTAGGTATTCTGAAGTCTTATAACTATGAATTCATATAAGCACATAAGTGCCATTTTAATCCTTTCCTCCATAGACACACCTTTATTGCGTAGGCAAACAGTGTAGATCCAGATCAGCTGGCACATCTGTGCTGTCTGATCAGGATCTGCACTGTTCGCTTTTTAATTTGGTTAGGTTATTCTGACCAAAATGCGACCAGTAGAGATCCTGATCAGATGGCACGGATGTGCCAGCTGATCTGGATCTATACTGGTCGCACATGTGTAAAAACACATATTTATGGAGGAAAGGGATAATGAAAGATTGAAACATGTTCGGTCCCCAAAAAATAAATATCTCAAGAGTAAAATAGTTGAGTACCTAATTTGAAACAAATCCACATATTATTTATAAGAAAAGGTAAAAATTATATTTAAGGACACATTTTCCAATGGCGTTACTCACATGTAATGCAACAAATAAACCAAACAGCTTCGCTGTGGAGGGACTTCCATATTTCACTGTGATATAAAGTTTATAAACAAAAACCTCTTGGCAAACTGAAACTGCCAAAAATGTCAAAGAACTTTTTTTGAAATTCCCCCATCCCACCTCCCCACTTCCAAAATAAACAAAACAACAATAGCAATTTATTGCAAAAATACAAGAACAATTTTTTGCTTGCATATGAAAATAGATGAAAAGGGAACTTTGAAAGCCACGCCAAATATGACAATATTGCAGGCTCGGTTTAACTGAGTCTGTTCATGGGTAGTAATGGAAATTCATATTACTGCCCACATTGCCTAGCCCCAGGTTGAGCACATCTCAGTATTTACACTATAAACAGTACAATTTGATCCATCCCAAACGATGGTGTGCATATGTTGGTGAACATGGAGCCTACAATGCTGTATTTTTATAACAATTCCATTCCATATTCAGTGGTGTATGGTTCACAGACAAAAGAATGGGTTTGCTCTTAAGCAGAAAACAAATCAATTTTTGCCCACACATGAACGTATGAAAGTACCTCCACGACTCAGCCACTAACACAATGAACAGCGCTAACTATGTGATTGAGATACCATTTAGACTGAACGTGGAATCTTTGAACATGTTTTCCTTGTCATAAAATGAATTGTCTAAGCTCAGCTGTAAGCGTCTATTGCCACCTTGACATAAACAAAACAAAGTTACCGTAAAATTCCTTTTAAATGCCCTTCCCCTAACAAATGTCCCCATGTTATTTTTTTTAGGGAAAATAATTAGAAAATCCATATTTATTATCCAAAATCCTTTAGAATCTAATATTAGAATTGAAATAATTAAATAAAATATAAACAATATGTGCCCCCCCCCCCACTTCCAGAAAATGTAATGCCACCTTGGGCATTTAAAAGGAATTTTACGGTAAAATATATTCCTGCTTCTCGCAAATCTCTTCTCAAAACTCTCTTATGAACTACAATAATAGCAAGTAATACTCATATAATATTACTGAACTTCTTAGTTTTCTAATTTGTTGAAAACAGTTTAAATGGTTGTTATAATAGTTAAAGTCTTGATAACATACAGTTCAAATCTTCCTCCTTTTGTCTTTGAAAAATAAACCAAAATAACCGATCCAAAAAACTAAAGAAAAATAAAAAGTTTCAAAACCATTCAAAATAAACACAATGAAAAATAACTAAAGGCAGAATTATTCCATTTCTTTATTCAAGAAATCCATGCATGCTACACCAGCGAAAATTCCGAACCAACCAAATTTAACTTACAGCCAAAATTATGATTGATTTCCAGGACATGGTCAAATGCCCTTAAATAATTTGTTCTTTTCTCAGTAGCTAAAAAATAAGACCACTTTTTACATTCTATAACTTAGAGTAGTAAAGTCATCAAACACATACCCTTTTCCACTGTTAGCAAAAAAGACATGTAAAATTAAGTTTTTATTATACCCATTATGCATTTTACTTATTACTCCATATATACACCTTTATGGCATGTGTGAACAGAGTAGATCCGGATCAGCCATGCCGTCTGATCAAGATATGCACAGTTCACTTATTGATTCATTAGCTTATTTCTGACCAAAAAGCAAACAGTGCAGATTCAAATCAGACTGCACACATGGCTGGCTGATCTGGATCTACACTGGTCACACATGCTTGAAAAAGGGTATATATGGATTTTTATTCTACATCTAATAAATTCATCCAATTAGCGTCCTTTAATTGTACCACGTGACTGTCCAATATTTTCCCGTATTGGATCCAAAAAAGTCCGTATTTTTTTCATATTGGATGATTAAGTGCAAATGCACTTTACCATTGTTTTACAACGATAAAAGCCGTTGACCGTAAAAATGATCCGAATGAAAAAAAATTTGATCATTTATTAGATGTAGAATAAAAAGGTTATTAGACGTTTTAATGTGCAATACGGGATAACGGCTCGTCCAATATGACTTTTCAAGCTGTGTACTCGTCCAAATATATTCCTGTATTGTATGGTAAAACGTCTAATAACCTATAAATATATAAGGGTTAATATTGTTATAGCCGTCATACTCCACCTTTACTCCACGGGATATGGCTTTTATCACATCGGCGCCTACTGCCGATCCAGATCAGCCTACACATCTGTGAATTCTGATCAGGATCTTCACTGACAGCTTCTTTTTCAAAAAAGTGTAATTAATATTAGATCCTGATCAGACTGCACAAATGTAATTACACTGGTCACATATGGGATATTAGCCATATCCATAGAGTGAAGGTTTCAGACATAAGTACTATTTTCGTATTGTATAAATAAAGAACTGTATCAATAATAACTGTTCATCAGGCTATGAAAAACATTTGGATCAAACAATGTAAATGGTTTTCCTACACTGATGAACAAAGTAATCATACATATTATCACCTAAATTATATACCTTTTGAACGGGATACTTTTGATCTAAATAACTCTACAGACATTTAAACGTGTGGTTTCCACATTTATGCACACCATAAATATAGGGTTATAATCCATTCTTGTAAATTGTCTTGCAGATCTCTACTTTACAAATACTGATACAAATAACAGATTGTGACCTAACAGTTCTGGTCACGGCACCAAAAATATTGTATAGTAATAACTGCAAGCATTGTGTCAGGTTCAACCTGACGTTTCTTCACTCTCAATTACTTTTAACCCTTTCCTCCATAAATACGCATTTTATGCATGTTCAACCAGTAAAGATCCAGATCAGCCGTCTGATCAGGATCTGCACTGGTTGCATTTTAGTCAGAAATAACCTAACTAGTCAAAAAGCGAACAGTGCAGATCGTTATCAGACGGCACGAATGTGCCGGCTGATCTGGATCTACACAGTTCGCCCACACAATCAATGTGTGTCTATAGAGGAATAGGTTAATATCAACTTAAGACGTAACACAAGCAATTGTATCATTTCACTGACAAATATCATACCTCTACAAGGATCGTTTGTTTCAAGGAACTCCTCTAGACAAATCCATCCACCGCCAACTCGTACCATCACCGTACTGTTTAAGAAACGCACCAATCGTATTGTACTCTTTTCACCAAACTGTCAAAAAAATTTAAAAATCTGCACTGGTCACATTTTGGTCAGAAATAACCTAACAACTCGAAAAGTGAACAGTGTAGATCCTGATCAGATGTGCCGGCTTATCTAAGGGGTCAAAGTTAGAAAAATGTAAAAGCCTGAAATAAAGCTGGGGGCCTGGGGGCCGCCAGGGCCTCCGGATGGTTCAGGAAGCTCCTGCATTTTAGTAAATTTTAAGGCTTATTCTTGTGTTTTCTTGAGACACAATTGTTCTAAAATATATTTTTTTCTCAACAATATATTCTTTTGTCATGTTGAAAATTGACAATTGAGAATGTTTATAAATTATGTCAATCAAGCCACTGATTAGACTAAATGATATTTTCTCTCTTTTCATTACATGAAGAAGGCTACAAAACTAAATCTTATGCTTGCGAAAAAATTTTTTTATTATTTTGTTTTAAACAAACAAAATTATAAGCGTACTTTATTGTCTTGACACAGCACTCGCAATATGCAGCGCCCGGAATATCGGGCTTTCTAAGCCAGATTTCCAACCTGTCACCGTTTTTGTCGCATTCTGAGAGCCATTCCGAATTCCATTTATTTTTCGCTAGAAATAGATGTATCTATTTCAAGTGATTTGGTATCACAATCCGATTTTAAGAACTTCATTTTCATTTTCTCATGCTCTCCATGGAGGGCACCATTTTCCCTGATATTACACTGATATTATGTTACGACAAATTTGATTCGATGATTTCAGCCTAAGTAAGCCTATTATAACCCAGTTTCAGCATATCAAATTTGATGTTAGGTACACGCGTAATTGCTAAAATAAATGCGATTCGGGTCGATATCGTTGTTGTCGTATGACTCGTCTACACTCCCCCCCCCCAATATCTCCTCGGATTTACACGATTTGGAAAAACGACCCAAGCCGCTCCCGAAAAACCGGAATTCAGGCATAAGCCGGAAAACTTTGACCCCTGTAATCTATATCTACAGTGTTCGCCCACACAATAAAGGTGTATCTATGGAGAAGAGTTAACTAAGAAGCTCTTACCCTATATTTACATTCGTCCACCATCTCCACTCGTAATGGACTTCGACATGAACACATGGCAACTTCTCGATCGATCTCATCATGTATTAATTCTGTATCTGACATCATTTTATTGTTTCCTTTTAATCGTTCTTTTTGCTACAAAAAACAACAACAAACATTGATAAATGACTGTATTCAGATTGCAATACTGTTAAAAAGTTGAAAGATTTAACCCTTTACTCCATATATTTGCATATGCATGTGGGACCATATAAGCACAAACGGGATATAAGCCATATTCACAGACTTTAAGGTAAACGTCCTGTGAACATGTGACTTTCGAGATTATTGGAACATATTCAGTAGTTTTGGTTCTTTCAAAAATATACAAGATTGATTTTTACTAAAGTGTATAATGCTTTCGTTACAAAATGCACCTTTTCCTGATAAATGCAGAGTAATCATCAAACAGGTAAAAGCAAGTTCCTTTAAACACATTTGGTGCCTAGCAAGGCTGAAATATAATGATCTTTAACCAAAACAGAGTTACTTACATGTCTTTTTGGTTTCATTGCCTCTATAAATTCCTGATATTCTATAAAATCTCTGTTTTCTCTGTCAAATAAATCAAACACGGCATTTGTCTCTGTCTTGTTTGTTTTAAAACCTGAAACATAAAATGCATTATAAATATATGGATAGGAAAATCTTGCAAAATAAAATTCAGCTTGCAAAAACTAAAATCATCACTGAAGATGATTAATACCCCAACATTTGTGCTTGATACCTGAACAAAGAATGCTTATAAAATTGGACCTTAAGTCAAACTTGACCTTTGTCTTGTGATTGTACACCTGTATACCAAAAATTGTTCAAATCGTTGAAGTCTTTGAGTTTTCCTCTGGAAACCATTTTTCTATTTAGAGTAACAGTAACCAAAAATCAAACTTGACCTGTATCTTGTGATTGTAGTTCAGTATACCAAAAATTGTTTAAATCTGTTAAGCCTTTCATGAGTTTTCTGGAAACCATGAAACTGAGAGACAGACAGACCGACTGACAAGCTCACTCCGATACTATATACCCCTTGAATAATGAATGGAAATTCCAATATTTAATTCAGCACCCAACGGGTTGAAGCTCTGGCTCCTCACCTGACTGTAACATTCCATTAACAAATTCATCTCGAGATAAAAATCCATCCCCGTCTTTATCTTGCCGACGGAAAAAGTCTGTAATTCTCATTTTCTTAGCTTGAATCCATTTTAAGTAGCGTGCTTTCCACAACTCAAAATCAAAGTTTTTCATGCTTTCCAATTCCATTAAAGCATCTAAAGCATCTTCAAGATTTTTCTTTCTATCTACACTCATACGCCAAACAGTTCTCCATCGATTCTGTAATGCCACAACTCGAGGATTCTGATGTCCGTCTAATTCATTTAAACGGGAATGGCTGCAAAAGACAAAATGCTACCATTAAACAATGAAAAGATAGTAAAAAAAACTTTACCGTTTACTCCATGGCTATAACTTTTATGCTATTTGAGACCAGTGTTGATCCAGATCAGCTGGCATATCTGTGCTGTCTGATCTCAATCTACACTTGTCACTTTTAGACTCCTTAGATTATTTATGACCAAGAAACAGTGAAGGTCCTGATCAGACTGTAGTGATGTGCAGTCTGATCTGGATCTATACTGTTTTTGCAGAGTAAAGGGTTAAGTTTCAATGTTAAGAGATGTAATCAAGTTTTAAATTTCATTTTTGTTCGCAACTATGTAAATATTGAATTTTTTAGTTTTCATTACACCGTTTATGTGGTTTTTAAATTCTTGGATTTTAATTTTCTAAATTCAATTTTATGTGCAAATCTGTTTATTTTGGGGATTATTTATTCATGTATCAAATGACCTGTTAAATTTATTAACATTACTTCATATATAATATCAGTTCTCAACATCCCCTGGACATCTTTGACAAGTTTGATTCATCTTTGTGTAAACTATCAACAAATGCAGTGTTGGGATTTTATCCAGTTGTTATCTGACAACATCACCGGGCCAAAGATCACTAAAATGTTTAGTCTCCATTTTAGCCAATTTTAGTCTCCATTTTAGCCAATCAGATGCTTGAGATTTGAGACTGGTCCCCCAGTTTAGTTTTATGATATTGAGGTGCCAATGTATTTTAGCCCTCCCTGTTAGGCAGTGTATGTGTATCTACCTTCCGAAGTTTCTCGGCCCGCCAGGAGACTTGGGATCATGTTGTAATATCTTGGTGAGTCGTTCTACGTCAGCGTTCTTACTGTTGATCTCTTCGTGAAATTCCTGAAGACAAACATTCATCTCTTCAGCATGTTCAATTAGAAATGTATGCAAAACTCTTGTGTCTTAAACGAAAACTTAATTAATTCTCAAGTGTTTAGGAGTTCTTAATCTTGTGTCTACAGTGAAAGACAAGACTTAAAACAATTCTTAAAGCCCCAGCCCTAAACTTAAGTAAGAATATACTATTGAAAAATCATATTTGTCCATATAGACTCCAATCAATATATAAACTCTTTAACAGAACACACAAGGTCCGATCGAATTCTTTCTTATAGATGGGATTTTCAATGATATTGTTAAATTATCGTTAACGAACTTTTAAGAAGCTAAATATAACGGAGCTATATTTAGCACCAACGAAGAGACAACTTCATGCGCGATCTTGATTTCTGTGACGTTTCGGAAATCCTACTTTCGCTTTAAGTCGCGTGGACCAAATTTATTATAGTAAATTAAAATTTTATAAGCCTGAACTAATGCTGCAAATTTGTGTCTTTAGTTCCAAATACATGTAATATTTCATACAAGAGCGGGTTATATTGAAGTAATGCCGCTTTAAGTGTAATGCAAGTTTTAATACGATTCTTTATAGTGTAAGCCAATTCTTTCAGACTGTTCTTTAGACCATGTAAGATAGTTCTTTCTTCAGATTCAGAATGTTCATTAACTCTTTGCTCCACAGACACAGCTTATATTACACAAGTGAACAATGAAGCCCTAACCATGCTTTCTGATCAGGATTAACCCTTTCCTTCATAAATACGCTTTTTTATGCATGTGCGACCAGTGTAGATCCAGATCAACCGGCATTATACAATTATTTACTTATTAGCTGGGAAATATGCTGTGATATTGACCTAAAAAATCGTTATTGACCGAGGCGATAGCCGAGGTCAATAACGATTTTTGCGGTCAATATCAACAGCATATTTCCCAGCTAATAAGTAAATAACTGTTTTATTACATGAACTATAAATAGTTATATATACATGAACTATAAATAATATAAAAGATGGAAACTTTCGGATTCTATTTATAGACAGGTCAATATCAGCGAAAGCGGGTCAATATCTAGATTTATTGACTCGGTTATTTTGGTGGTGTGACCAATCGCGTTGCGTCTATTTATAGTTCATGTAATAAATCTGGATGTGCCGGCTGATCTGGATTTACACTGTTCGCCCAGGCAAAAAGGGTGTGTCTATGGAGGAAAAGGTTTTAATTAATAAAATGTGAACAGAATAAATCTTGAAATGATGGCAAGGATGCGCCAGCTGATCTGGATCTACACAGTTTGCCAATTGGATATAAGCCATGTCCCATTGAGTAAAGGTTAGGCAGAGACTTGCACCATGCTTACACCATTTTAGAGAACGTATTTCCAAATGACCTTTAAAGTTTATTATGTTCTTGACAGAGTGTGCAGCAAGACTTACAGAATGTTCTTTACAGAGTGTCTCTACAACATTGAGATCGTCCGGTATTGGATCCTTCTCTTTGGTAGATAACAGCACCTGTGAAAATAACCAGAAAACATCAAGAGAGTATCAGAAAATACAAAATTTGTAATTGTCATGCCAGAAAATATCAAACTTGTATGTGTGCCATGCCAGAAAATGTCAGACTTGTGTCAAGGCAGAAAATAGCCAGAATACATCAAGAGAGTATCAGAAAATACAAAATTTGTAATTGTCATGCCAGAAAATATCAAACCTGTAAATGTCATGCCAGAAAATATCAGACTTGTATGTGCCATGCCAGAAAATGTCAGACTTGTGTCAAGGCAGAAAATAGAGTAGTAAATTTCATGTCATGGTCTTAAGTTTTGTTGATTTCATGGTAAGATCTAACCAGGAATTTAAAACCAACATAAAATTATAGCTGCTAAACCATTAATTCAAGGACCCACAAAAAGAGTGTTTTATTCCACATGTGTGTTATTCAGAATTCTACTTATGCACACTACAAAAATCATTCAACTTAACCAGCTTACCGAAGCATCTGTCAGCCATGACAGTAGCTCCTCTACCAAAGCAGCATTTCCTTGTATGGCTCTCAGTGCCTCCTGTAGCCGCAGCTCTCGTGACTTGGCACGCTGTAGTAACTGCAAATATACAGAATTATTTAGGTTTTCTACAAAAATGTCATATTATCAGGGTTTCAGAAATAGGTAAAAAAATATTGTTATATTACATATATACCTTTATTACAGTACTGTGAACGTTTAAGGTTACAAACGAAACGCACGGTACACGAAAAACAGATGCACGATAAACGATAGACGGACACACGATACGTGATAGACGGATGCACAATATACACGGTATACGCACGATACACGATACTGCCGATTCATATAATTTGTGTACGAGATATCTAAAAATTTGAAAATGCTATAAAAATATAAGATGAATGGTTGAAATTCAATGATTTAGTTGAATATGTAAGTAACTTATTCACGTTGTACGATAAAATTAAAGACATGTGATGCACGATACACGATATATGGACGCATGATGCACGTTAAACGGACGCACGATACACGATAGACGGACACACGATAGACGCACATTTTGTAACATTAAACGTTCACAGTTGTATGAGGGTGAACAGTGTAGATCCATATCAGCCAGCGCATCCGTGCAACATGATCAGGATCTGCACTGTTCCCTTTCTTTTTTCATTACATTACTTACGTAAGATGTGCCCAGTGCAGCTACAGATCAGGGCTGAAGGTTATAAAACGGAGATTGTAAACCAGTCTCAAATCTCAAGGATCAGATGCTTGAGATTTGAGACTGGTTTCCATGCTCAGTTTTATAACCTTGGGCACAGATGACATGGATGTGCCAGCTGATCTGGATCGAGATGCAAATGCAATAAAATGCATATAAATGGAGAAATGATTAAAATATATGAAATACATAATGCAATCTACAAGTCAATCAATCTTTATCAATTATTATAACTAAGTAACTGTTACAACCGGTGTTTAATATTACATTTAGACTATATTTGTTTTTACCAGTGTAAGATAGAAATATATTTCACCGAGTGAGCTCCGGAATTCGTATTTTCATGAGTGGCGAAGCCACGAGTGAAAATACATAAGTCCAGAGTTCACGAGTGAAATTTATTTCTATCTTTCACTGGTAAAAACAAATTTTCTTTTTATTTCATGCTTTAAGTGCAAAATTTTCAACAAAAAAGTTGCAAGAAATGGCGCCAAAACCACTTGTTTATGACGTGACGTCATGACGTCAAATTTGCAAATTTGAGCTCGTTTTCTAAACGTTCTTTTCTGATATGTTACGTGCGTTTGGGTACCAACGTGAAAATATCATTAAATAAAAATAATATTCCACTGTTTGAAAACAGTGAAATACTGTTTTATTGCACCAGGAAAATTCTAAAATTCACTGAAAAGCATAAAATAAATAATTATTTTCATTTTGTTTCAACCCTATACTCAATAGGATATGCCTTTAATCCCATGGCAACCAGTAAAAATTAAAAAAAATGTCAAGAACATTCTTACTGTGTGCTTTTGGATTTATAAGGTTATTTTTAACAAAATACTGTGTAGATCAAGACCAGATGGCAAAGATCTAGATCTACACTAGTTGCCCATGTCATAAAGGCACATCCATGGAGTACAGGGTTTAACAGTTAACATTATTACCTGATACCTTATATAAATGTAACTTGGTATTTCTTACTGTTTTCTGAAATTCTTAAAACGTCCACGTTTGCGAACTGTTGACCGGTCAATAGTTTCAACTGTTTCCCTCGTGTGCACAGAAGTCATAGAGGATTCCCCCCTTTGAGTGCGCGGTTTGTTGAGCGAACTGTTGACCGTCAATAGTTTCGACTGTTTCCCTCGCACGCTCTAAAGTCATAGAGGATTCACCCATTGAATTGATCAGGTAATAAAACAGTTATTTCATATGTGATCTGGGAGCAGTCAAACAGTTATCCCTACGGCCTCGGGCAACAGTTCAAAACGCTATCCCCTCCACCTCGGGCCAACAGATTAACTGTTCCCAAATCACATATGAAATAACTGTATACTTATAAAAAAATCAAGTTTTTTTTCAATCCCTAATCCTTTCAAACTTACCTGGTCCCATCTTGTTTGTGTAATAGTTAAGTAGTATTTGACAAATCGTATGGCATTTGGGTGACAATTGAGCAAGATTTCCTCCGCAAGCATTTTGATCTTCTCCACGCAGTCCTGGTGGTTTCGTAACTCCGCTTGGAATTTCTGAAATATGGCAAATTAGGGTAAATGCTTGTTTATTAACCCTTTCAATAATATAGAAGCCTATATGGCATGGGTGAAAAGTGTAGATCCAGATTAGCCAGCACATCAGTGCCATTCTGATCAGGATCTACACTGGTTGCACATACTTTAAAATGTGAATACATTTATGTCATTGAAAAACAGTTAAAAATACAGAACTGTTATACAATATCTTTTAGAAATATTATTGAAATTTTACTTTTAAGTTTTAAAGCAGGAATACTTTTTTTTTCATTTCAACAAATAAGGCGAAAATAATTCAAATCTTAATATTTCCCAAAATTTATGATATTTACAATGTAATCAAAGGAGTTAAGCCTAAAACTTTTTTAGTTAGGTTTTCCTAACTTGGCTGCACACCCAAATCTGACTGAGAATCAGAGCATGTGATTGGTCACCTTGGATAAACCTATTGGTCGCTTCAGATTGGAAACTGGTCTCCAGCCTTGGATTTCAGATCTTGGAGCCCGGCTTACCTCATGATTCTATATGATTGAGATTGAATTGGTCTCCAGCCCCAAAATTTAAGTCCATGGATCCTGGCTTACCTCATGTTTCTAAATGATTGAGATAAGAGACTGTTCTCCAACCTTACATTTAAGAGCCTGGACCCCGGCTTACCTCATGTTTCTCAATGAGCTGTATGATAGCGACCTCATCCTCTGGCAGTGCCTTGAACTTGAGCTCCGCCTCGGCTTGCGGGAGGAACTCGCGCATCACCTGTACAACACCCTGGAACTCTTCAGCCTAGAAGGAGCGAAAAAGAGACATTTGAATTCTGCTTACTAGGTCGATTAACAAATATGAAACACAACCTTGAAACACACATTTCTTTAACTAGGATTTCATATTAGATTTTATGCATTTCAGGATTAAATTTCCGAAATTTCTAACTGAAACAGAAGCTGGAAATTTAATAATGAGCAGGATTTCATACGGTATATTACCTCGGCACCTGGAAATTAAAGTTGTTGTTTTTGCATGAAATAATTCAAATTAAATCTGACATAAAAGGTAGCTGAAATCTGAGCAAACTTGATTTTGCATGGAACAGAAGATGTTTTTAAGCTGATAACCATTTTGTGATCAATTACAGCCACAAGACTGGAAGACAAGAATTGGAAATGTACCTAAATACTACAGACACGTTTTAACTGGGGAAAATATACCAAATGGCAGTTGGCTTATAACCCATACACTGCACATTATTCTGTCAGTCAGTGTAAGAGAAGGTTATTATGCAGGTGTTTCTCACTCTACATTTAGGATTAGATTCATACCCACAGAAGTTATGAGTTATGAGTGTGGGAGAAATCAAATCCCCCAAAAGGTTAAAGTTGATACCAACTGTTAATGCTGCTGGAGAATTACCGTCATTGTTCGAATATAAACCGCACTTGTGTATAAGCCGCACTGCCCCCCAAACCTGATGAAACAGATCAAAATGGCTTAACGAAGTGTGTAAGCAGCCAAACCTGTGTATTAGCCGCACCCCCAACTTTTTACCGCAATCTGGGAAAAAAAATGTGGCTTATATTCAAACAATGACGGTATATTCCCCATAAAAATGAAAGTCATCAAAATTCATGCTTCTATTAGGTAACAGGCAACATCACTATTTTATTTATGTTGAAAGGCTTATAAGATGGCAAGCACATTATTATCTGAAGTAGGGTCTTACCAGCTCAAGTGATTCTTTGAGTTTTCGTTCCCTCACATCACTGAGCATGTTGACAGAATCCCATAGACTCGTCAATTCTTCGAGCTGTATAGGGGGCAGGTTTCCCGAGGCCTTCATGGCCGCCACTGTCTGCTGCCTGGCCGCTAGCTCTTGTTGCAAAGCCTGAAATGAAAATAAATAAAATATTAACCCCTTTAAAGACATATATAGAGCTTTTATTGCACAGTGAACAGTGTAGATCCAGGTCTGTGCTGTCTGCTTTAAGATTCATTACAACTTTTATTGCACAGGCAGAGCGTAGATCCAGATCAACCAGCACATCTGTTCTGTCTGATCAGTAACTCAAGTGTTCGCTGTTAGATTCATTAGGTTATTTTTAACCAAGAAGTGAAGAGAGTTGATCCTAATCCAATGGCACAGATGTGCATCTGATCTGGATCTACACTGTTCACCAATGTGTTCATATCAGTACTTATGGAGTAAAGGGTTAATTGGAAAACATAGCATTTGTCATATTAACTGCCACTGTAGACAAAGCCACCCAGCATGGTCAGAGTCTAAAGTTTCAAGTTAAAGACAAAACCTTTGTCCTTACACATGGTCACCCCTTGCCTAATTGAATCCTCTAACTGGACAGTGACATAAACATCCCTTATTAGGTGTCATAAAACCTGAACTGGTCTTTTCATGAGGGCTGTCCGTTTCACAGAAACACTGTTTCACATGATTAACCAGATAAAAGGATTAACTATTGGTAAATGGTGATGAAAGCAGCTGGTAAAACCATTCTATAATGTGTAGAATTGAGCACAGTCGCAACTTTATTACAATTTTATTACCATTTTATAATAAACTCTTGAATACACAGACCATTTTCTTTTCACCATGGATGGATGAAAACAACAGGTTTCAGTGTATATTGAAAAACATCATTATGAAAGCTTACCTTGTGTTGTTCTATCAGCATGCTGACAGTATCCAGGTCACCCAATATGGGCTGATCTTCTCCAAGACTGGCTTGTACCTTGCCCAGCCATTCCAGCATAGAACTGAGGGCGTCTGCTACACGCCCTGATGTTAATAATGCTTCGTCCAGCTTGTTCTGACTGGAAATAAATTTTAAAAAAACTTTGAAAGCCACCAAATATGACAAATATGAAAATACTGCAGGCTTGATTTGATTCAGCCTGTTCATGGGCAGTTGTAGAAATGCATATTACTGCCCACACCACCTATCCCTGGGTAGACCACAACTCAATATTGCATACAGAAAAACAACTTCATGTAACTTTATAATACATACTACTTAAAAAACATAAGCGCTGAGTGATGTGGTTTCCCTAAAACATACTGTTCCCATATCATGACATCTTTGCTCATAACATCTTTGCTCAGATCTAACTTTGTGATCTATCCAACCATAAATTTATGTCACTTCAGGGTTTCCATCTGACCCTTTTTACTGGAAATATCCAAAAAGTGTCATTTTGACCCCTATGATTTTAGATGAGGGGTCACTTTATCCTTAAAAATAAGGGGTATTTTGAAAAAAATTTGACAGAATACCCTATCAAATGATATGAATGTTCCCTGACTCAAATGACAGTCGTATAGTAATTGCAGACTTCAGAATGTTCATGTAAATGCACTCAAAAAGCAACTTTATGATAATTGCGGACACTTGTGTGATCTCAAGACTACAGAACAGACTCAAACTGCAATAGCATGACAAGGTCAGACTATTGATTATTCTCCAACAGTGAATCATGATGTTTTACCACAGAATATACAGGGCTTTTTCAGCTAGTCTCACGGGGCCGAAAATGGGCCCCATTCCCAATGCCAAATAGGAGCCATTTTTCCCAATTTCAAGAAAAAAATTCCCAATTTTAAGAAAAAATTCCCATTTCAACAGAAATAACTTATTTTGCCTATAAAATAGAAACGAACAAGAGAATCTATTTAATCAAGGGACTTTTTCAAATTACAAAATTAGTTTGTTTACTTTTGATCA
>JAZAYU010000018.1:4341425-4625128 GCA_038501625.1 Corbicula japonica | reverse complement strand
ATGTTTGTTTATTAACCCTTTCGAAATATAGAAGCCTTTATGGTGAAAAAGTGTAGATCCAGATTAGCCGGCACATCAGTGCCATTATGATCAGGATCTACACTGGTTGCACATACTTTAAAATGTGTAGACAATTATGTCATTGAAAAACAGTCAACAATACAGAACTGTTATACAAAATCTTTTAGAAATATTATTATTTACTTTTACAGTTTTAAAGCAGGAATACTTTTTTTTCATTTCAACAAATAAGGCGAAAATAGTTCAACTCTTAATATTTCCCAAAATTTATGATATTTACAATGTAATCCAAATAGTTAAGCCTAAAAGTATTTTTAGTTAGGTTTTCCTAACTTGGCTGCACATCCAAATCCGACTGAGAATCCGAGCATGTGATTGGTCACCTTGGAGACTGATCTCAGTATAAACCTATTGGTCGCTTCAGATTGGAAACTGGTCTCCAGCCTTGGATTTCAGATCTTGGAGCCCGGCTTACCTCATGATTCTATATGATTGAGATTGAATTGGTCTCCAGCCCCAAAATTTAAGTCCATGGATCCTGGCTTACCTCATGTTTCTAAATGATTGAGATTAGAGACTGTTCTCCAACCTTACATTTAAGAGCCTGGACCCCGGCTTACCTCATGTTTCTCAATGAGCTGTATGATAGCGACCTCATCCTCTGGCAGTGCCTTGAACTTGAGCTCGGCCTCGGCTTGCGGGAGGAACTCGCGCATCACCTGTACGACACCCTGGAACTCTTCAGCCTTGAAGGAGCGAAAAGAGACATTTGAATTCTGCTTACTAGGTCGATTAACAAATATGAAACACAACCTTGAAACACACATTTCTTTAACTAGGATTTCATATTAGATTTTATGCATTTCAGGATTAAATTTCCGAAATTTCTAACTGAAACAGAAGCTGGAAATTTAATAATGAGCAGGATTTCATACGGTATATTACCTTGGCACCTGGAAATTAAAGTTGTTGTTTTTTCATGAAATAATTCAAATTAAATCTGACATAAAAGGTAGCTGAAATCTGAGCAAACTTGATTTTGAAACTTATCTTCATCTCTTTGCATGGAACAGAAGATGTTTTTAAGCTGATAACCATTTTGTAATCAATAACAGCCACAAGACTGGAATACAAAGATTGGAAATGTACCTAAATAGTACAGACACATTTTAATTGGGGAATAAATACCAAAGGACAGTTGGCTTATAATCCCATACACTGCACAATATTCTGTCAGTCAGTGTAAGAGAAGGTTATTACGCCGGTGTTTCTCACTCTACATTTAGGATTAGATTCATACCCACAGAAGTTAAGAGTTATGAGTGTGGGAGAAATCAAATCCCCCAAAAGGTTAAAGTTGATACCAACTGTTAATGCTGTTGGAGAATTACCGTCATTGTTCGAATATAAACCTCACTCGTGTATAAGCCGCACTGCCCCCCAAAACCAAATGGAACAGATGAAAATGGCTTAACGAAGTGTGTAAGCAGCCAAACCTGTGTATTAGCCGCACCCCCAACTTTTTACCGCCGAATTCTGGGAAAAAAGTGTGGCTTATATTCAAACAATGACGGTATATTCCCCATAAAAATGAAAGTCATCAAAATTCATGCTTCTATTAGGTAACAGGCAACATCACTATTTTATTTATGTTGAAAGGCTTATAAGATGGCAAGCACATTATTATCTGAAGTAGGGTCTTACCAGCTCAAGTGATTCTTTGAGTTTTCGTTCCCTCACATCACTGAGCATGTTGACAGAATCCCATAGACTCGTCAATTCTTCGAGCTGTATAGGGGGCAGGTTTCCCGAGGCCTTCATGGCCGCCACTGTCTGCTGCCTGGCCGCTAGCTCTTGTTGCAAAGCCTGAAATGAAAATAAATAAAATATTAACCCCTTTAAAGACATATATAGAGCTTTTATTGCACAGTGAACAGTGTAGATCCAGGTCTGTGCTGTCTGCTTTAAGATTCATTACAACTTTTATTGCATAGGCAGAGCGTAGATCCAGATCAACCAGCACATCTGTTCCTGCTGATCAGTAACTCCAGTGTTCGCTGTTAGATTCATTAGGTTATTTTTAACCAAGAAGTGAAGAGAGTTGATCCTAATCCAATGGCACAGAATGATGTGCATCTGATCTGGATCTACACTGTTCACCAATGTGTTCATATCAGTACTTATGGAGTAAAGGGTTAATTGGAAAACACAGCATTTGTCATATTAACTGCCACTGTAGACAAAGCCACCCAGTATGATCAGAGTCGAAGTTTCAAGTTAAAGACAAAACCTTTGTCCTTACACATGGTCACCCCTTGCCTAATTGAATCCTCTAACTGGACAGTGACATAAACATCCCTTATAAGGTGTCATAAAACCTGAACTGGTCTTTTCATGAGGGCTGTCTGTTTCACAGAAACACTGTTTCACATGATTAACCAGATAAAAGGATTAACTATTGGTAAATGGTGATGAAAGCAGCTGGTAAAACCATTCTATAATGTGTAGAATTGAGCACAGTAGCAACTTTATTACAATTTTATTACCATTTTATAATAAACTCTTGAATACACAGACCATTTTCTTTTCACCATGGATGGATGAAAACAACAGGTTTCAGTGTATATCGAAAAACATCATTATGAAAGCTTACCTTGTGTTGTTCTATAAGCATGCTGACGGTATCCAGGTCACCCAATATGGGCTGATCTTCTCCAAGACTGGCTTGAACCTTGCCCAGCCATTCCAGCATAGAACTGAGGGCGTCTGCTACCCGCCCTGATGTTAATAATGCTTCGTCCAGCTTGTTCTGACTGGAAATAAATTTTAAAAAAACTTTGAAAGCCACCAAATATGACAAATATGAAAATACTGCAGGCTTGATTTGATTCAGCCTGTTCATGGGCAGTTGTAGAAATGCATATTACCGCCCACACCACCTATCCCTGGGTAGACCACAACTCAATATTGCATACAGAAAAACAACTTCATGTAACTTTATAATACATACTACTTAAAAAACATAAGCGCTGAGTGATGTGGTTTCCCTAAAACATACTGTTCCCATATCATGACATCTTTGCTCATAACATCTTTGCTCAGATCTAACTTTGTGATCTATCCAACCATAAATTTATGTCACTTCAGGGTTTCCATATGACCCTTTTTACTTGAAATTTCCAAAAAAGTGTCATTTTGACCCCTATGATTTTAGATGAGGGGTCACTTTATCCTTAAAAATAAGGGGTATTTTGAAAAATTTTTGACAGAATACCCTATCAAATGATATGAATGATCCCTGACTCAAAGATAGTCATATAGTAATTGCAGACTTCAGAATGTACATGTAAATGCACTCAAAAAGCAACTTTATAATAATTGCGGACACTTGTGTGATCTCAGACTACAAAACAGACTCAAACTGCAATAGCATGACAATCTCAGACAATGGATTATTCTCAAACAGTGAATCGTGATGTTTTACCATGGAATATAACAAAAACTGAACCTTTATGACAAGGTCAGACTAGATTGTTTTTAATGATGTTCACTTTACTGCAATAAGAAATTAATCATAATTATTTTGAAAATGTAGCGATAACAAATTAACTTTAATAAGCATTGATAAATTCAATTTAAAACTATATAAAAATACTATATAGGAGTGTACAAATAATGTACAGAACCTAATATATTTTATGACACTTTGCCAAAATGAATATCTTTATCAGCAGGAGCGCAAACATATAATGCAAATTAGCTCAGGTAAATTGGCCGATAGCGAAAGCCGATGTGGCTGTTGACTTGTTATTTGGGCCGGCTGTCCACTGCTTTATCGGTGTTTGTTTGGACAGAAAGGGAAACCAAATGTCACACCAAAGTATAAATAAATAAGTAAATAGTTAAATTGCCCACTCCGCAAATATGGAATCTAATGGAGGAAAAAAACTAGGCCAGTGACCGACATAGACTTACGAGGAATGTACTTCTATTAGAAACCTTTCATTTGTTACATAGTTAACAGAGTTCTAACTAAACACTTTAATTTTTTACATACCTCTGAGAACACCCTTATCATAGTTCTAAATGAACACTTTAATTGTTACCATAATTAGTAAAAACAACCGTAATATCAGAGTTTATAATCCAGACTTGGGCTTTAAGATAGTTTTGCAATACCGCTGAATACTTTTGAGGTTTTTTTACATAGTTTGGAGAACACACCCAGGGCCCAAGATCATAAAACAAAGTTTTGGGATCAGTCTCAAATCTCAAGCATCTGATTGGCTGAAATGGCGACCAGTCGCCATTTCAGCCAATCAGATGCTTGAGATTTGAGACTGATCTCCAGATTTAGTTTTATGATCTTGGGCACAGAAGTCAATCACATTTTCAAGACTCAACCGAAGCAAACATCTTACTTTAACAAAACTTACTAGAATGTTACAAAGTATCTTTTCAATTTTTATTTGTTTGACTCCCTTCAGCCTCATCTTTTCTGCTACATGCAAATAAATTGTAATTTTTCATCGATCAAACCCGATACAATACAGCGGAAAATTCTTTTGATAGCTTAAGGAAAAAAAATTCTTTTGAGGACATTTTCTTCCTATTACAAATATGGTAGGGCTATTAATCAATTTTAACTGGAGACATTATAATCAATTCCTTAACAAATTTCTGGCACAATGCCGTATAACCTTATTCCCTTGTAATACGAACACCTCTTGAAACATTTAAAAGATAAATCAAATTGAACTATCTCTATCCATGACCCGATAAAAACATTTAAATCCACTTCATTCTAAAATCGGTAAATTTACATAGTAAAAATAGTGATATGTAAACAGACCAGTGCAGAAATACAAAAGTCGTCTATTCAAAATCGCTAAAACCATATATTTAACTCATTCATGATCTCTGTTTGAATTTCGCTGACAGATGAAAAAGCAGAAGTATGTTTTTTTATCATCTCAACATGCATCAGTACCCAAACGAGTCAAAATCATTATTTTTTTCCAGGATTGTGAACATCTCAGTTAAAACCACCAAAGTTAGTAGGTCAAAATGATGCCTTAGGACTTTTTTGAAATTTAAAAACTTAGGTCTTAACTGCATCGATGTGTGACTAGTTTAAATCCGGATCAGTCTTGAACGAAGCAGTCTCAACAGGATCTACACTACTTGCTTTCCGATTCATTCCCTTATTTCTGACCAAAGTGCGAACAGTGTAGATCCTGATCTGACAGCACCACACTGGTTGCACATGGAATATTCGGGTTTCACTTTTCCATAAGGTTGACATCTTCTGTTTGTCCAATAAATTGTAATGCACCTTTGAAACTTCAATATTTTTTTGCCCCAGCATAGTTAACATTTCTAGACATACGCCTAATTAACTAGGCAGACCCAACAATTGAGTGTTTGAATAATTTTGAGACTACCCCTCTTTGTTATCAATACTACCAATCAGTAATTAAAGCGATACTATTTATTGTCCACATCAGTGGTTTACGATGAACAAATACTATACCTGTATAATAACAACTATATGAAAACTTTGAATATATCCTCAAAAACAGTAAATGACATAAAACAAAGAGCCATGTATAATAACTACCATAATATTACGAAAACTGTGAATATATATCCTCAAAAATAGCAAATGATAAATAACAAAGAGCAAAACAATAGTCTGTCTCACAATAGATGCATCTCCATTTTCCTTTGGATATCAACCATACAATCTTTATTATGTTTAGCTGTTGTGTACAAAAAATTCTAGACCATTTTGGAGAATTTATCTTCATTTCAACATAAAACAGGCTTATCAGACCAATTGTCACCCTTGTCAACAGCAGGCTTTAACCCATTCCTGGATATATACGCATTTTTACGCATGTGCGACCAGTGTAGATCCAGATCAGCCGGCGCATCCGTGCCGTCTGATCTGGATCTGCACTGGTCGCATTTTGGTCAGAAATAACCTAATGAATCAAAAAGCGAACAGTTTAGATCCTGATCAGACGGCACGGATGTGCTGGCTGATCTGGATCTAAACTGTTCGCCCTAGCAATAAAGGTGTATCTGTACGGGAAAGGGTTAACCCTTTCCTCCATATATCCACATTTTTACACACGTGTGACCAGTGTTGATCCTGATGAGTAAGCATATTTTTGCCATCTGATCAGGATCTGCACTGTTAATATTTTTATTGATTAGGTTATTTCTGACAAAAAAAACAAACACTGCAGATCCCAAACAAATGACAAGGTTGTACCAGGTGATCTGGATCTACACTGGTCGCACATGCGATAAAATGTGTATAATTATATAGAGAAATGGGTTAATCTTGCTAAAGGTACAAAAATACTGAAAACATGAGGCATTTTAGCCCCAGGGTTAGGATATACACTGGTCAGAAATGACCTACTTCAGAATCAAAATGTATCTGGTGTCCACGGTGGATGATAAGCTCAATGCTGATCTGGATCTACACTGGTTTCCCATGTGATAAAAGGTGTATCCATAAATAAAGACCTAATTTGAACTTCTTAAACCTTCCCAGCAACAAAAAGATACTGCTCTTTGTTTAAGTATTACATCCGGCAAACCAGTGGACATTTCTTAAAAAACCACAGCGGATTCTTGCAGCGAGAGAAGAGCAGTTACTAATCCCTAGAATGGAGTCAAACACAGAGGGGAAGGAATTTACTTAAACCCGGAGTAGAGTCTTGCACTGAGGGAAAGGCATTTACTTTAACCCAGAATGGATTTTTACAGTGAAGGAAGAGCATTTACTTAACACTGGAGTGGAGTACTGCAGCGAGGAAAAGCGCATATACTATAAACTGGATTGGAGACTTGCTCACTGGGAGAGGCATATGGGGTCTCACACAGAGGGAAAAGTTCAGCACCCCACTTAAGGTAAGATAGGAGATAATTAAAATCTTCCACTCACTATCCACACAGAAACCATTCATGAATACAATCAGTCTGATCAGCAACACTGTAAAAATAAGGGCCGAAGATATATTTCACATAGTTTATGGAGACAGTAGTTTGACAATCTCTTTTACGACCATGTATTAAATGAAGAAAATCTGTAACTGATAATTCATATACAACCACTCTCATCCCACTTCAATTTTTTGGGGGCAAACTAAAGTTACTGATAATTTTCAGAATAATCCATGGTTACAAATATTTCTACCAGGTGACCCCCTCATTGCTCCCCTCTAACTTATAAGTTAACATATGGATCAGTCATTGGAGCTTACACCATGAGGATCCCTGCAATATTATATGGTGACCTCTGACACTGATAAGAATCCTGGTTGGCTCCCTCTCAGGGCAATAACACACAGAGCAATAACACACAGGGTCTTTCTTTTAGTTAATTGTAAAATTTATCAAAAGCAACATCTACTTGATCAAAGAAATGATTAACATTATATAAATATCACATCCCATTGGGGGAGACAGTACGAAATGTTAACCCGAGAGAAGTAATGTCAACCGAGGCGTTAGCCGAGGTTGACATTACATTCTCAAGGGTTAACATTTCGTACTGTCTCCCCCAATGGGATGTGATATTTATTTTATTACACCGAACATCCGAACATTTGTTTTTTTTTAGAGATCTTGACTATGACCAAATTAATTGCTTATCTCCCTTGGTAAATTACGCATGCGTGGAAGTTAATTTGTAATCGGATTTCCAAGATATTTATTTTTAGATCCACGCGAGGGTGACATTATACTGTCGCATATGTGACAGTAGCGATTATCTCCCTGTGACGTCACATTACGCTATATAGTAAACTAATCACGTGAGGTGTAATAATATCATGTGTAATAGCAGCCCATAATCTACTAATCCACTGCTAAAATTAAGTAAACTAACATAACTTGGATTACCGATATATCAGACAGTAGAACTTCGACTATTGGTAAAATTGAACAGCAGATTTACTTTTCAAAAACTTGTGTCTTGTAAATGTACACCAATAGACAAAATTATATCCCCGTTTTTAATTGGATTATCTCATAAATTGCAGTCTAAATTCACATTGACAATTTTAATGTGTTTAATGTGTTACTTTGCAAATTGTCCAGGGTCCGATTCTTTCAACTGTGTATCCAGAGCCTGTGCTGAAGATTATAAAACTGAGATTTGAAACCAGTCTCAAATCTCAAGGTTCTGATTTGCTAAAATGGCAACCAGTCGCCATTTCAGCCAATCAGATCCTTGAGATTTGAGACTGGTTTCCTTTCTCAGTTTTATAATCTTGGGACCTGGCTGTCTCCATTACCAGACACTTTACAAATATTACAAACAATATAATTATAAATAAATAAACTAAGGTCAAGCATAATTAACCACAATTTACCGGAGTGTGATTAGAGCTGTCAGATTTTCAATATGTGTAAGGACAGAAAGCTGTCACTGTAAGTAACTAAATCATACATGACTGCCTCTCAATGTCATATTACTATCTCAGGTGACATAACCCTGTCTGCTAACCCTGCTGGGGGTTGCCATTGTTAATCTTGCTCAATCAGTGAAATTGCTACCAAAATTATGCTAAGATTTCTTCTCTCCTGGAAGTCTATCTATTTTTTATATATTAACCCTTTCCTCCATATGTACTCCTTTTTACGCATGTGCGACCAGTGTAGATCCAGATCAGCCGGCACATCCATGCCGCCTGATCAGGATCTGCACTAGTCGCATTTTGGTCAGAGATAACCTAACAAATCAAAAAGCAAACAGTTTAGATCCTGATCAGACGGCATGGATGTGCCGGCTGATCTGGATCTAAACTGTTCGCCCTCACAATAAAGGTGTATCCATAGAGGAAAGGGTTCAAGGACCCAGATTTTATGTTCTGGACTCTCGTTTTTTCAATTCAAGTCAGTCCATTTAATGGTCATATGGGTGTTATCTGGATATCAATTACTCCTTGAAAATGCCTTTTACTCCATGGGCAACTAGCGTAGATCCAGATCAGTTGGCACATCTGTGTCGCTTTCATCACAATCTACAGTGTTGATCCAAACCCATGCCATCAGATCTGGATCTACAGCATTCACCTTTGATCAGAAATAATCCAAAGAATCTAAAAGCAAACATTGCAGATCCTGAACAGCATGGCATGGATGATCTGGATCTACACTGTTCACCAATGAATAACCATATTCAATATAGTAAAGGGTGATATCAAAACTGAGTTACCAAAAATGAAAGATTGTAACCTCTTTGACAATAAATCAGCAGTAATGTTCTATAATAATTCTCTCTATAAGTTGAACCAAACAATCTGAAGTATTTAACTGCTATGATATAACCATGTTTATGCTCCAAGTTGGCAAATGTTTGCTAAATATTGTGCCCATATTTACAGGCAACTTTCAATAAATAATTGTAAAGAGATATAAAGAGTCTATCAGATACAATTATGACGGGAGGTCATAAAACTATTGAAGACTTCATTGACTGTTAATTCATACAACAAACATGGCCCACTTCTACCACATATCAAGGCTACATTTGCAAAAGAATCTGTTAAATGTATACATAATATACATACGTAACTTACAGAATTTTTATACAGGGAAAAAATTTGTCAGCAAAGGTTTTTTAAGTTCACCAGGCTCAAAGTGCCGATTTTGGGCTAAAGTTTGTTTAACTTCAGTATGGACAATCTTAATGAGACTGCAGTATTATTCAATGCACCAAGTCCTCTATAATGCCCTGCAGACCATAATGTAGAAATATTATTTAGGCATTTTGTGCTATTTGAAAACTTCTCGTATATTTAAAGTGTATTCTTTTTTGTGAAAAGTCTCATTAATTCGAAGAAATTGTGGTCTCTTATAAATAAGAGATAGCATTTTATTTATTAGGGATTCTGAACAAGAGAACCATGTACAACCATGACCTGTGCACATACTAGGAATAACATTTATTGGGGGATGGGAGGTGAAGGGGATTGGGGTGGTCACCTGATTCTTTAACAGGGTCCTAGATATTCTATGAAAAGCTTATTTTGACCATTGTCAAAGTCAATATTATACAATTATTTACTTATTAGCTGGGAAATATGCTGTGATATTGACCTAAAAAATCGTTATTGACCCAGGCGATAGCCGAGGTCAATAACGATTTTTGCGGTCAATATCAACAGCATATTTCCCAGCTAATAAGTAAATAACTGTTTTATTACATGAACTATAAATACATATAATAGTATAATAGTTTATTACATGAACTATAAATAATATAAAAGATGGAAACTTTTGGATTCTATTTATAGACAGGTCAATATCAGCGAAAGCGGGTCAATATCTAGATTTATTGACTCGGTTATTTTGGGGGTGTGACCAATCGCGCTGCCTCTTTTTATAGTTCATGTAATAAACATCGTTATATGTAAGGGTAACGATGTTTCATAAGGGTTTCATAATGATAAAGGATATTACTTTGACCACTAGGAAACTGCAGGATTATTAGGCATCATTTTAACCCTTTAACCCTTTCCTGTATAGATACGCATTTTTACGCATGTGCGACCAGTGTAGATCCAGATCAGCCGGCACATCCGTGCCGTCTGATCAGGATCTGCACTGGTCGCATTTTATTCAGAAATAACCTAATGAATCAAAAAGCGAACAGTTTAGATCCTGATCAGACGGCACGGATGTGCCGGCTGATCTGGATCTAAACTGTTTGCCCTAGCAATAAAGGTGTTTCTGTACAGGAAAGGGTTAAATAGTAACTGAAACCAGAGCTCAGATGTTATATGTATCAATTTATTACTGTAATTCAGTCATTTAATAAAATGTCTATGTGCGTAATTTTAAACTAACTGGATACTTCCTATCTATTTCATGATGATATTCTATACCGACTTTACCAAGTCTCATTTAATATATAATTCATAAATCATATCGTACAATGTACATTCGCCAACATGTCCCACTTACTTTTTGCTTGTTATGCATTTTAACACCTTATGAAATAAGCTCTCTTTCGTAGGAAGATTTTGTTGTAATGTACCCTCGATTCTGAATTTGATTACATGTAGGAAATACTTTGCAGTCAGTCATGCAACTGATACATTTAAGTACTAACCTATCTCGTCACATCTCCATGCAAATGATGTAAAAATGTATTAAAAATGCAAATAATAATCATGAATAAAATTTTGAACATATTCATAGACAGATGTACCGTTTAAACAGTCAGAAAACGTATAACTGGAACAAGTGAAATAAGTCCAAGTAGACTTCTATACAGTTAATTAATAAAAGTGAATGCAGACAGACAATACAATTCAATTTGTTGTTTTTTTCTTTTTGTAATGTTATACTGATGTCACAATACATTATTTTAATAACCCTTTCCTCCATAGACACACCTTTATTGCATGGGCGAACAGTGTAGATCCAGATCAGCCAGACCAAAATGCAACCAGTGCAGATCCTGATGAGACTGCACGGATGTGCCAGCTGATCTGCATCTGCAGGGGTCACACATGCGTAAAAATGCATATACATGGAGGAAAGGGGGAAGTGTTGCCAATCAGACATGGGCAGATAACTTTGACATCCTAATTGATTGAATAGCTTATAACTAAAATTGGTAACCAACAGCCTACATCCTAATCAATCTGAATGGATGTGCAGGATAATCTAGATCTGCACTTGTCATACATCAGATATACCGTAAAATTCCTATTAAACGCCCCTCCTCAAATAAATGCCCCCCCCCATGTTATTTTAGGGGAAAAAAAAATGAGTTAATATATATTTTTTATCCAATATCCTTCAGAATCTAATATTAAAATAAAAATAAATAATATATGTCCCCCTTTCAGAAAATGTAAAACCCCCAGGGGCGTTTAAAAGGAGTTTTACGGTAAGCTTTATCCATAGATTAAGGGTTAAATAGAGATAAACTTTACTGTTTCTATATGGAAGCTGTCAAATTCAACACTTTCTGTTTTTCTTAAGGTGTAAATGTTCTTGTTGGGATAATCCAATTTATAAACAACCACCAATGGTTGTTCAAATGTTTATATACAGCCTGCAGTCTAATTGTTGTTTTTTGTTGTAATGGCTATAGATTCACTGAAAACAATATCTTATTTATCAACATACCAATTACTGGTACATGTAACATATGATTCATCAATGAATTTAAGAGATAATGTTGATTGCCGATAGGAATTTTTTAATGACATACAATTATGTACATAGCGGCAGTTTAAAACACACTAGCAAAATGGTACTATCGTAAAAATGTTAACCATTTATATCATTTCCTCCCTGTTAACCCTTTCCTGGATATATACGCACTTTTACGCATGTGCGACCAGTGTAGATCCAGATCAGCCGGCACATCCATGCCGTCTCATCAGGATCTGCACTGGTCGCATTTTGGTCAGAAATAACTTAATGAATAAAAAAGCGAACAGTTTAGATCCTGATCAGAGGGCACGGATGTGCCGGCTGATCTGGATCTAAACTGTTTGCCCTAGCTATAAAGGTGTATCTGTACAGGAAAGGGTTAAACTGTACAATGTCAACATATTTTGAAGGAAATAGATCAACTTTTAACATACATGTTGTATTTATCAAGCCCAAATGGCAGATTTGTACAGACATAACAGTGTTTTTTATATGCCAATTATTTGGAGAAATTGGTCCCCATTCCCCCCTCAAAATAGTATATATTTTTCCCCCATGTCCAATAAAAAATTCCCACTTTGCTGGAGTCTGGAACAGACGGTTCGATTTGTTCCGCTAATGTGTAGTAGCGTGATAGTGAAAATGATATGGAAGATGATAAATCTTCTTTTTTTCTGATGCAAGAAAATTCAACTCTGGGAAGTATGAGGCAAGATTTACTTGGTTGTACTACAGTGTTAGAAAAGCAAAAAGCAAAGATCAGTGAATTCTTTGTTGTGTTTGACAGCTGCAAGTATCTTTCAAATATTCCCCCTTTCCTTTGTTCGTGTCGCAATTTTCCCCCTCCAAAGGGCTGCGACCCCCTTCCCCCCAAAAGTGAAAAAAAAAACAATGCATAAACATGCACAATTTTATCACCTTTATAACATAATATAATGTGAATGGTAACTATACATATTTTGGCAATAACTTGAATTTACGCATTTCTGAGATTAAGTTAATCACATTTTCTTGTAAACAACAGACTCACTTCTTCCCCAATAAATGGAAGTTTTACTGTTGTGATTAACACATTGAAATTGTTTTTAAAACATAACCAAAAATGTTGGAAATATGGGAGTAAATCAAAAGATTAGGTCATTAATACTAAAACTTATAATTGATTTGTATTGGGCTTATTACAGCTCTATATAGTCATCTGGTTACTGGACCACTTTTCACTGCCTACAAGTAATATAATATCTCATGTTCCACTCGCTTGATAAGGTGTTACACATTTTGCCTTTAATCCATATATGCAGGCTTTATCCCTTGTGCAAACAGTGTATATTCTAACCATCTAGAACATCTGATCTGGATAATATGTACTGCCCTCTTCTTTGTCATTAATAATCTGTTCCCTTCTTTGTCTTAAATAATCTAATGAATCAAAAACTGCATGAACAGTGTAGATCCTGACTAGACGACACAGACAAATATGGATAACAGCCATATCCCATACAGAAAAGGGCTATATTGAAGTATTTAAGTACTTATTATCCAAGTATTTCTTGGAAAACAATTTTAGAATCTGTTGCATGGAAACCCCTAACCTCAAACCCAGGGGGATACCACATGTTAACATCAGTCCTGACCTTAAAACAGATCTCTAAAGTAGCCAAATAATTTGATAACATTAAATTTAAACAGCAATTATAGGGGTGGACAGTATCTTAATTCTAGCTGAGAATCACATTTATACAGTATATAGAGACTATGACACTGAGACTTGTGCTAGACGTCAAAACTTTACCCTGCTGTCACATAATTATGAATTCCTGGACATCATCATGATCACTATTGCGACTCGGTGAGACAGAGTTTTAAGTGTCATACGGAAAGATTTTCTGTTACTAGTCACAATGTAGACATTAAAACACAAAGTAAATATTCCTAACAAAACCAGATGCCACTTAATCAATAACTATTTCAATAAGGTGATAAATTATTCACAACAAAACACTGGAAACATACCAACATATATCTACATGTAATTTTATGCAATTTACATAATAAAGCACACTAATCATTTTCTGTCACCTGTCTCGTCATTTGTTTACATGTACATTTCTTACCTGGGTGAAATTAACATCAAACGCGGAATCGCTAACTGGCCCCATTTCTCCTCTTCGGAGCCCATGTCAGTCCCTGAATCTGACGCCAGCTTGTCGAATTCAACACTTACTCACAAATAAATAATCCAATTGTCCTTTTTTATACAGGAAACTTATTTTTGCACAGCTATTTCAAATTCACACAATCATCTTTGATTGACATTTAACACACTTCGGGTATTTTCGGTCTTCTTCCTGCTTGTATGCATGCGTTCGAAAATATTAGATGTAAACCGATTACAGCAATGAGTCACACGTGATTGCTTTTTTGTACAGGTAAGAAGGGGGCGTTTCAAAATAAACTTACCTTTTTGAGACAACAGAACGAACAGAATTCCATTTATTTTTCAGATCATCTAGCATCTGTTGCAGCTCCTCGCGCTCAGGGTCCGCTTTGGTACATCTGTCCTTGAGGTTACGACCCAGGCGTGAGGCCGAGTAGAACGCTGGGTGTTTGCCGGCGAGCACGTGCTGGAATCGCTGAAATAGACCATGCACTTCCGGTATTACCAAATGTTTCTTGCTCTTAACTTTTAATTTATTGTACGATCAGCTTATAATTTATGCGTTAGGTTCATATTATTTTTAGCTTCGATTATTCCCGCCACGAGAGATTACATTCCCGCCGGCGTAATCAAGCTCATCAAGGAATCAACGACAGGCAATGTCGGAATCCCCGAATCGGCGCGTCAGCCGAGTCTCCGGCCTCTGGTCAGTCGTATCTCTGAACTCTTTACCAATTTAGCAACTGATTCCGACCAAGAATCTAGAAACTTCACAAGTTTGTAGATTTTCGATCTGACTGAGACGGTCTTAGAGGAAAGCCCAGTTATAATTAAAACTGCCTCAAGCAATTTGAAAACAACAGTAACTGAATGCATTGCATATATTTCTCAATATGGAATATCTGGCTGCAAATAGTTTATTATTTATGCATCGATGGAAGAGCTTTATACATTTTTGCACTACCGATGTTTTTCCTCCAACAATAACAAACATTGCGACTGAGGACTGCTATTCCACGAAACTAGCTGGCTCATTCGTCACCAGTTTTGTTTCTCTGTCTATATAGGTATACATCATTAACTAATTATTTATTTTATAAAATACCTCAGACAAGTAAATGAAACATTCTCTATCTTAAATAAACCTTGGACTCCGGAGGGCCGAAACAACGTGTCCATCAAACAGACGCAATCCATGACCTGTTTGGTAAACTAGTATTTTCCCATCCTAAAGATACTAAGTTACCTTGATATTTGATAGGTGTGTATTTATTCTAATTGATACTTTTAAGCTAGTCATTTTCAAACTAATAGGCACTTTACTGAATAAACAAAGACCATAAAATAATGGAAGAAATGCAAAAGGGCGCATTTAAATTGAATGTACCTCGGATAATTATACTAAATTTCATCTACAGAGATCGAGAGTATTTAAGATCGGGGATGTTTGCGAAATGTTCCGATTTTTGTTAAAATTGTGTCTTAACTTCACACAACATTACTAGTTACGAATTGAAAAAAACAACATAGTTGCATCTCTTCATTTTGTTTACCTCCGACTTCAAGCTTTGTTCAATTAGCAGAAAGTGTATTGTTTATGAATATATAATAAAGGTCATTATTTTTATTAATGAAAGAGAGACATTTGGCAGAAACCAATTTTAGCAACTTGCATGTACCAGTGGTAGTCCTGTAAGTCTTTATATTAATATAAACTAAGGGGTGTGCAGAAATTTTAGTGTTCAGAAGAACTTGAGACAGAAAACAATGGGACGTAACGCGACACCCTGAGTTATACCCGTGACTAGCGATAACTCGATATCTGTCCCGATACGCGATTATTATCTTCAATTAGGATATATAATGACCATCTTTGCTTTCAGAAATGAAACCAGATACCAACAACTTGAAACAGACACAAATTACTACATGAATGTTATGTATAATAAAACTGAATTCAAATAAATCGCTGATATCCCTGTATTTATTATTGGTTTGAACACTGCATTGCAGACTAAAACACACTAAAGTAATTAAACATTGTTATCCAATCAATGAAAACATTTATCTCTCAAAATGACAAACATGTTGCAAGTGACAAAACTGTCATAATAATATTTTTTAGAAAGGAAAATTGATATATGAGGCGTCTCTAATCTTTCGTGAAATTTAACACTTATGCATATGTACGAAGAAGCCCTACATTTGCATGTACAAATTAGAATTTAGAACTGTAAAACATGTACAAATTAGAACCGATGAGAAAATCCTACCAGGGCCCAAGATCATAAAACTAAATCAGGAGATCAGTCACAAATCTCAAGCATCTGGTTGGCAGATCCTTGAGATTTGAGACTGATCTCCAAACTTAGTTATATGATCTTGGGCCCAGAACTTTGCTTGTCGTTTAATTTGTTGTGTCGTTGGTAAATGTCCTCTTTTATATCTGATTTGATGAATTTTGTGTCCGACTATTAATAACGTACATTCGAAAACGGTCTGTTTGCAAAGAATAAATTTAATATTTTGTTGAATTAATTCTTTCGAGTCTGTTAATTTTCTTGGTAATTTTGCACCACGAATTCGGCAATCCGTTTAAAGTAAATCCCGCATGAAAAGTTGCTTTTGGTTTACGCCGGAAAATTAGTCGTGAATTCGAATGAATCTACAGTACGTGGTTTTTGTTCTAATAGCTATAGCCACAATCTTATGTTAACTACAGTTCTTCAAATGCCACGTCCAATGTGAAAACACTGCTTTCTGTACTGTTTTCATTCGTTTCGTTCGATTTAGTTTTATACAGCACTATAAACCTTTATATGTTCTTATAAAACAACGTGATGCATTGTTGACTATAAATGTTACAGGTATTTTTTGCGATTATTTCTTGTTTATTTTACGCCAATGTATTTATCAAACTGTCAAAATACTCGTCAGTATATGTATATTAACCATAAAAGACGCATAAAATATTCGTATCTAAATTTAATGATTATTCGTGGTGTTTATATTTGCCGTATCATATGTGGACATTTCCCTCGGCTCTTAAGTATACAACAATGATATAGCCTTTTCGCAATATAATAAAAAGAAATCACGCATATTAGACCAGGAGGTGAAAGAATAAGCGACTTTGATCGTTTTCTAATCAGCATCTATTTCATTTTATTGAACCATTTAAAAGTCGTTTAGAATCGCAATATAAACGTTTAATGGTGTTAGATTTAGTACGATCGGTAAATATTTTCGTCATTTTTTTTCGATCAGGCCGCCCATTTGTTTTGGATCGGATTTTTGAATTGCAATTTTTCATGAACGACTCAAACCAAGGGGTAGTTGATCAGAATTGTTCATGTATATCTTCTATTATGCGCATTGTTAAACGCTTCCTTCCTCAGAGCTAAAATGGCTCAGCAACCCTAATGATACACTGCCGCGGGCTCCAGGTTATGCATAACATCCAAAAGATGAGAGAAAAGGGAAACCTAACACAAGTTTATGTAATGATCAAAAGCAGAGACCGTAATCCAAACAGAAAAACAACGCCGTGGAAATGTATGCATTGACAGGAGGATTAAAGGGAGATTATGCAGATCAGGAAAAGTCTCATTCAGAAAACACAGCTCCTTATATAGCCAATAAACTGGATAACAACAGAAAGAAATAAAGAGAAATGTTAACAAATAACATAACGACAACAACAAAAACGAGACCCGCGCGGTTAGTGTCTCATATTTGGAAACGAAGCGGTTAAACCAAGTCCCGGGGTGCACCGACCTCACAATTGCCACGCCATCCTACAGTGTTACTTGATAAAAAAAACAAACACTTTTAACACTTGTTGAAAAAGTCCACTGTCAAGCAAAGCCGATAGATACCAAAATAGCTGTTCCGAGACCAGAACACCAGTACTGAAATCAACAATTATGAAAACAACAAAAATGAAAATAAATTGACGAGTTCATAAAGTCATAATCTAAATGTCCAATCGTTGTCCAACCACAGGGTAAGCACAACTTGGGGGAGGGGAGAGAACAGTTCTGCAGATTATCCCGATTGTTAATTTTAATAAAGTTTATACAAACTGAGAAAATTGCCTTCTTACATTTGATGAGAAATGCCCTTTTGCAGACCCAGGTTTTAAACTTTAGTTTTATTTATTTATTGGTCTCAACCAAGTATCTGAGATATACCGTAAGCCAAACAAGGTAGCTGGACTAACTAAGAATGCCAAATACATATCAACAAAGCCATTGAATTTCTGCAGAAATACAACCAAAACACAGATATACGACCATGAAACGATATCGGTTCAATAATCAATCCATTTGAAATTAAGATGTCCACGGAGTTAAGATTCAGTTTTCGATGACAATACAATTTCGATGCCCATTATGTACCTTTTATTATCCCACTTTACGATCTATTGAACTTCAAAGATCACACGTAGATACCCTAGATAGGATTGCATTGCCAACATTTGTAACAATTTGTTGATAAACCCTATCAATATATTTTAACAATTGGTATGTACATTGAACATTCTTTATAAATTGAAGCATCGCTCGCTTGAAAGGTCCACAACGGGTCCACAAAGAAGTCCATAAAAAAGATGGCAAAGTATTTGCCGTGTCAGTAAATGTATCAGGAGATGACATAAACCTAATTTGAAAACCCTATTAATATTGATGAAACTGCAGCATCATGAACATTTAAAGACATCTTCAACGCGTTAAATTGATGTTTTAGCGTTAGCGCAAAATGGAATCTCAAATCCGATTCATCAGCTCCAACGCCTAATTAAAGTAAATATAGGATCAAAGACTACATGTAGGCGTTACTATTTCAAATACCCTTTTTTTATTTCTTCAATATTTACGAAAGTGAAGAGCAAAGCAAACATGGACGAGTATCTTGTTAACCCTATCGACTGTCGCAAGATATGTATACCATACGAAACGCATAATTAAAGGGTAAAAGAAAACGTCCTCGAGTGAACCACCTGGTCCGAAATACGAGGATATCTATGACAATACTAAACATACACTTACCAGAATTAACAGCAATGCAATTTAATCCTTAAATCATTGAGTTGCCGAAGAAAACACACATTGCACTCGCGCGAGGAACAAAAATCGACAAACATGTAAGATTATGGTATGTTTGAATGAAATATTGTATGTTAATTCATCTATGTATACATAAAATACATAAAGTAAACAGGGCGTAGAGCTGCCTAGCGTTAACATTACCACATTGTAGTTTATATTTCGGTACAAAAACCTAGCTCGTTTTTTGAACAATACCTCAGGCAAGAACATGTTTCTTCATTGTTGAACCATGCTTAAGTTTTCTGAAGACGAGGCAGGTTGTACACAGTGCTAAAGACGACCAACGTGCAAGAGATGCAAGGTATTCGTATAACAATTAGAAAGTGTCTAAACAATCTTCATTTTTACATGATATCATACGGAAATTTTAATTCTTAGAGGACATCCCGATTGCTGTCTTTATACATTTTATAATGATATTAATTTTTTTCAGCCGTTTACTGAATTTTGTTAAAACGTCGGATCGTTTTTCAGATAAAAATTCGATCGAAATGGAAAACATGACGCAGATATCTGGCAATCTTTTGCATACCATATACCGCCGTCATAGCTATCTTAAGTACATTTAATTGAAATTATTTTTCTACAAAGTTTATTGCATTATCCATGAGCCAAATCGCTTTCAGATGAAAATATAACCCGATTACATAAATCAGACAAGAAAACGCAGCTATGCAACGAAACCAGGTTTTCTTCCAACACTGCGACGAAACCAGTTTTTTCTTAAATTTCAAGTGAAAAAGGGACAAAACTATGACAGAATACAGCCAAGAGTTATAAAACTTGTCCTGATAATTGTTATTATGATGTCTTACAACTATTTTAAGTTTCAAAGCTCTACTTTCAATGGTTGTTTAGAATAGGTGAACTTAACACGAACATTATTAAAACGACATACTCCAATATAATAGCCAGGGTTTTGCGGAGAAAACCTGGTTAAAAATGACTCCGTACTGTCAGGACAATAGACTCTTTGATAAACGTGTTCCATTTATTCTAGATAACTGATTTATGCCATGGTCTACTAAAAACGGTAATATGGTGTCAAACGTTGACGTCTTCGTTTTTTCCTGGCTGTTAAGGATGACGAGACATTTAAAATGTTAGAGTATGTCTGGCGTTCCGTCATCAAAGCATATTCTTCCACTAACTATTAGTCGTGTCTTTTACTGACCGTTGATCTTAGGCTAGCTAATGTTAGTTACAAGCTTTTGTACAGCTTCTGTATTCCAATAAACGATCCTTGTCTAATAAGTGTACTCTTTCGCTTGCGTGAACGCGTTTGCACATGTTTTTTGTAGTTTTGTCTTGTTTGTTGCAGCAGAAGGTGCACTGAGTGCCGCCCGTTCATCTGATGTTACTGTAGAAAACTTACTTAAAATAGGTATGATTTTTTCTTAAAAAATCAAAATACACCGTCCGTTTAAGCGTTACACTTTGTTTATAATTTTCGACCGAAACCAAAATGGTTTAAATAGGACTTCACCTGATGACACTTCTATTTAAATATATATAAAGAAAATGCTATACCAGTCTCCAGTCAACTCACTGGTTTTATACTAAATAAACTGAAGCGAAATGGGAATCTTAAGGACCACCTGTAGTATCTTAGTGTTTCTTTGCTACTGGGTTAATTTTTAACCCAGTTTGTTATCATCGCACCGAAGGAGCAATATCACGTCATTGTCTCTTTTCGTTTGCGGGCGTTTTACCAGTACATTATAAAGCGGAACAAGTTACAGAATGTAATTCTGATCTGATGGGGTCTTACATGTCCATGAGCATTAAGTAAAAAGAAATAAAAGATAATTCGTTAAAGCCAATAAAATTAAGCCGGAAAACGATTTCAAAGATTTCTAAAACAAGTGACAAAAGCTTAGATACTAATAAACCGGTTTTAAACTGCACGTTTCAGCAGCAAATTAGGAAGATGTGGTCGACATGAGGTGCTTGTAGCGGAAGATTTCACGTAAAAGAACGAGATCTGAACAAAACTTGTTACTGTTATCACTGGAGGCTGATTATTTCTACGGCATTTTTTTGTGAAACTATTTCTTAAATTTGCCTTCTATTACTATTCACGCCGCCTAGCCACGTGTTGAGCGCTACTCAATATTTACACTAATGTAAGTATCTAGCTCAAACGGCCTTCGAAAGGGCTCTTTAACTGATAACAGCAGTGACTAAATGTACGGAGTTTTTTTACGACCGCCACACAGCACAAACAACGTTGATTTGATAAATAGATGAAACCGATCAAGTTCCTGTGATGTTTGTTCTGGCTGTAGCTTTTCCTGATATGCAAAGGTATTGTTTTTGTAATTATTACATATTTTATTTAAAATAGGCCTTTACCAACAGCTCACAAATAAAGTTGGCAATAAATCGTTTAAACATTTTGTAAATGTGTATAGATTGATAAAGGCTGACGGGAAATAAAATGACATTTTCTGTTAATGGAAGTATTGTACTTTACAGGTAATGTATACAGATCTTGGGGGCGTGCAAGTGTATGCATGAGGAAACACAGCATTGTGCATTTTTATGGGAATTTATGGTGGTTTAGGGGAGGAGTAAATCATGTGTGACATGTGCAGATCCAGAGCAGCTTGCACATTCATGCAGTCTAATCAGGATCTAGACTGTGCTTGAATACAGAAGTGAACAGTTTAGAACCTAGTCAGACTGCATGGATGTGCAGGCTGGTCTGAATCCATATTAATGGACCAGTACTTAATGGTTTGCAGTACAGGCAGCAGTTTGAAGGCCTGGCTTGCAAGTTTTCGGAGGAGTTGAAGTGGAACACTGCCATAATAGGAGCTTTTAATGGCTTTCAGGAGAGGCAAGGATTTTGGAGGTGTTGCTTGCAAGTTTTCTAAAAAAAGTTGAAACACTGCCATATTAGGAGCTTTTAATGGTTTGAAAGAGAAGCAAGGATTTTGGAGGTGTGGCTTGGAAGTTTTCTGGAAAATCTGAATTGAAACACTGTGATGTTAGGAGCTTTTAATGGTTTGTAGGAGAGGCAAGGATTTTGGAGGTGTGGTTTGCAAGTTTTCTGGAAAATCTGAATTTAAATACTGCCATGGAAGGAACTTTTATGGTTTGCATAGTGATTCTGAAGGCGAGGCTACGTTTTTTTCTGATGGTCAGCTATGATCTGGGCCTAATATCACAAAACTGATGTAGGTGACCAGTCTCAAATCTCAAGCATCTTATTGGCTTAAATGGCAACTATCAGATACTTGAGATTTGAGACTGGTTTCCAATCTCAGTTTTAAGATACATGTATTGGGAACCAAGCTTTCAATGGTTTGCAAGAGAGGAAAGGCGTTTGTTAACAGAGTGATTTGAACATGTTGGGAGGAATAAAAACATGTGTTTGACAGTACTAAGAAAACATTATCTAGCAAAGCACACAAGGTTGGGGTGGAAAGTCAACAACAACACACTGCAATGAACATCTTGAGAAGCCTACCTCAAATTCCTCTGATGATGTCTCCTGGTAAAATAATCACCATGCATTTTACAAAACATGCACATACATACACATCATGCAAACATACAGTCATACTAATTATTAACAGGATGTACAGATGTTTCTTTTCAAGGTGATCAGAAGGTTAACTTGAAACAACTGGTTAATTTAATATAGATATCTGACAGTATGCAAAACAAATATCACACATTCACATTTTAGCTGTATTGGTAGAAAATGAACATTCAGAAATGCTGTAACAAATTGTCATATCAACTAGCTTAATGGCAAGCAAGTACAAGTGTGTTAGAACTTAACCGTTGTATGGTACATACTCAAACATTGTATGGATCTAACTTAAACCTTTCCTCCACAGATAAACCTTTATTGCATGAGCAAACAGTTTAGATCCAGATCAGCTGGTACATTTGGATCTAAACTGTTCCTTTTTGATTCATCAGGTTATTTCTGACCATATGCGACCAGTGCAGATTCTGATCAGATAGCATGGATGTGCCAGCTGATCTGGATCTACACTGGTCGTACATGCGTAAAACAATGCGTATATATGGAGGAAAGGGTTAACCATTATATGGCACCAGGGTAGATCCAGATCAGCCAGCACTGTTCGCTTTCGTCAGAAATAACCTAATAAATCAAAAAGCAAACCAGGCACAAATGTCGGCTGATCTGGATCTACACTGTTTATTCATGCCAAAAACGAGGGTACATGATTGTATATATGGAGGAAATGGTTAACAATCCTGTATACATCACTCCGCGAATAAACTTACTTATGCATCCTGAAATAACCATTAACCACCACCAAAGCCCAGTCTACTCACCTTCAGTTCATCAACATCCTGTTTTGAGGTGTAACCTGGGGTCATGAACTTTGCCAGTTTTGGGGTAGCGTCATCTAACCAATCACAGAGTGCCTTCCAAGCATCATAAAACTAAAAAAAAAGAATAATAATATCTGTGCTGATTATTATAAAACTGAGATTTGAAACTGGTTTCCATTTTCAGTTTTATAATCTTGGGACCTGATTTTGTCATGACAGTGTTAAAAATATCTCAGTGATTTGTTCATCTGACTCTGAGTCTAAGAAATTACATGTTTGATACCCTACTACTCCAACTAAATTTCTGATTTAACTTAATTCTGAATTCCAGTGTAGTGGTGCAGGGATTTAACAAACCTTGAAAAAACAAACTCAATGGTACCAAACATTCAATATTGCCAAAAAATAACTAACATCCCTCTGGAATGACGGGGACAATATGCTGGGTCCTGTAAATGGAGTCATACATGTGCACATACTAGCCTCTATACCCCTTTTAACCCTTTCCTCCATAGACACACCTTTATTGCATGGGCGAACAGTGTAGATACAGATCAGCCAGCACTTCCATGCCATCTGATCAGGATCTGCACTGTCCGCTTTTTGATTCGTTAGGTTATTTCTGACCAAAATGCGACCAGTGCTGATCCTGATCAGATGGCACGGTTGTGCTGGCTGATCTGGATCTATACTGGTTGCACATGTGTAAAAATGCATATTTATGGAGGAAAGGGTTTAAATAATTTGTCGATCATCCTTACCCTTTTGTCTTCTTTATAAGCATGCTTAAATAGTCTTCCTCTTTCATCTGTTCTTCGTAACAACTTCTTCCATCGAAGCCGGATGCCAACCAATAGGTTCTTAATATAGATGGTGTCCTGTTTTCTGCCAAAGTACTTCAAGAATGTCCCAGTTCTGTCCAGTGTATGCATCTTCTCTATTTGTGAGTCTAATTCAGTTTTCAATTTCTGAAATATTGAATGATGTTTACATGGTTTGCTATTTGAGATAGTTGCCCAAGGTTATAAAACTGAGCATGGAAACCAGTCTCAAATCTCAAGCATCTGATTGGCTGAAATGCTACCAGTCACCATTTCAGGCAATCAGATGCTTGAGATTTCAGACTAATTTCCAATCTCAGCTTTATAACCTTCAGCCAGTATGATTGAACATGACAAAATCGGGTTACTGCCTAGGCTACCAGTGTAGACCTAGATCAGCATGAACATTTACACAGTCTGATCAGGATCTACACTGCCATTCAGTCAAAGAAACATTCTTAACCCTTTCCACCATAGAAACACCTTTATTGCCTGGGCTGTCTGATCAGGATCTGCACTGTTTGCCTAATGATTTCTTAGGTTATTTCTGGTGCCTCCAGTGCAGATCCTGATCAGACAGCATGGATGTGCCGGCTGATCTGGATCTACACTGCAATAAAGGTGTGTCTATGGAGGAAAGGGTTAATGCATCTAGAAAACTGTTTTTCAGACTCTGGAAGTCAGAAACGTGACCAGGATCTACCAATGATTTTTCATGGTACATCACATCAACAACTGCTATTCAATCAAACACAATGTAGCTGCAAGGCATTACTTCAGTCTGGCTATCTGCATTGTTACAAATTACGTGTGCAATTACAACCATTGTTAACTTATTGCACAGCTGTCAACAACTACTGGGAATGCATTTTGAGCATAAATTTGGTGGTTGTTGGTAAAATATCATTTTCTAAAGGTTCTGAACCCTATGATCTATAAATATGACTATTATGGTATGGAAGAACAGTGCAGATCCTGATCAGTCAACATTTATGAGCTATTTGATCAGGATCTATACCGTTCACTTTTAGATTTATTAAGTTAGATCAGATGACACAGATAAGCCAGCTGATCTGGATCTATGATGGTTGCATTTGCACTAAAACTGGCATATATGGAGTAAGGAGTTAAAACCAAGGTTTTTAACTGCAGTAATTCTCATGTATGTACTATTCTATATTTCTGGGGTTTTAAATTAGTGCTTTGAAATCCACGAAAAATGGTACCACACAATTATTAACCCTTTCCTCCATATATACGAATTTTTAGGCATGTGCAACCAGTGTAGATCCAGATCAGCCGGCACATCCATGCCGTCTTATCAAGATCTGCACTGGTCGCATTTTGGTCAGATATAATCTAACTAATCATAAAGCGAACAGTGCAGATCCTTATCAGACGGCACGGATGTGCCTGCTGATCTGGATCTACACTGTAAGCCCACGCAATAAAGGTTTGTATATGGAATAAAGAGTTAATATATACTTACATTATGATCTTCCATTTGTACAACAACACGGTGAACCAGTTTGCTCGGATATTTAAATCCTCGGATGGCTATCTCTGCGTTGTTCAACCAATCAGTGAAGTTCTTCAGGGTTCCATGGAACTCGTCAATATTATGCAGATGTTCTTCCATTTTCTCCTGTAAATACAACACAGGTGTTGAAATCATTTCTTTGTTTTTCGGTTATTGGTATGGCATGTTCAGACTTTATTATTTGCAAAAAAGTAATTTCAGGTTTGCGAAATTAAAGCTTTCGATTAACAAACGTTACTTTGTTATGTAACAAACGTTACTTTGTTATGTATTTCTTGCTTCTTGATTATTCCATTAGCTTTAGTTCCCTTGTAAGCACTCCTCTTTACGTAAATTTTCTAAGTGTCCTGATTGGATGATTAGGATATTTCATAACAAATGTAGTGAATGTTAATTATGAGTTTACCTTTCTCTTCTCGGCCCTGTCCTTGGTATCATTCCAGAGATCTTTGAGTTTCTTCATCCTATCAGAGATCTGTTGAACATCCTCTGGGGGACAGGCATCCAGGAACTCCTGGCCTTTCTCGAGCAGAGTTTTAGTCAGCTCCTCTCTCTTCTGTAGCTCATCATGTCGTGCCTGAATTCAAAACAACAGGTTTATACACACCACAAAAATAACAAGAAGACACCGAAATGTGTTGATACCAGGCTTTAAAGTTAAATACTTTTAGGGGTCGGTATTGTTTCAAAACTATTACTTGAATGGTTTCTGAGAAAAAGTCGACTTAGAACAAAAATCTTTGACAAAAGACAGTCAAAAGTTATGAAACTCCATTGCAAAATAAATGCACATTCCACTGCAAGATGAATGCACACTAAATTCCAAAATGAATGCACATTCCATTGCAAAATGAATGCACATTCCATTGCAAAATGAATGCCCACTCTATTGCAAAATGAATGCACACTCCATTGCAAAATGAATGCACACTCAATTGCAAAATAAATGCCTACTCCATTGCAAAATGAATGCACATTCCATTGCAAAATAAAAGCACACTCCATTGAAAATTTATTGCTCACTCAATTGCAAAACGAATGCACACTCCATTGAAAAATGAATGCTCACTTTATAACATAATGGAAACAGCAAAAAATAACATCATCAAAGTGCGAGACGAGAGTAAATTATACCTGGAATTTATCGAATTGTTGCTTGGCGGTGTCAGGTAGGGCCCCAAATGGCGTGTTGGCCTTTAGCTCAGTCCTCAGGTCGTTCAGCCACTGGATCATGTCATCTACGTCACCGACATATTTCTTCACCTGACATGATATTGTAACAGTTAGCGATATGAAACGGACATCAAACTTTATTACAAAATGTAATCATCAATTAAAAAGCCACGTGACATCTTTACAAATATACATGTTTTAAATCTCATGTGACTAAAGTGCAGATCTTGATCAGCTCGGCAAATTGCCTCTCGGTCAGAAATAAACTAATGAATCATAAAGCACACACAGTCTTTACGCAAGTGCGACCAGTGTAGATCAAGATCAGCCGGCACATCCTTGCCGTCTGATCAGGATCTGCACTGGTCGCATTTTGGTCAGAAATAACCTAATAAATCAAAAAGCGAACAGTTTAGATCCTGATCAGACGGCACGGATGTGCCGGCTGATCTGGATCTAAACTGTTTGCCCTAGCAATAAAGGTGTGTCTGTACAGGAAAGGGTTAAGACTGGCCTCCAGTTTTAGATATATGATCTTTGGCCCTGAACTCGACATTGTGTGTTTGAATCTCACCAAGGAAGAGATCCTTTTTGCAATATCCTCAATGTACATGCTTCACAAGTACTGGTTTCAACCCAGGAAACAACCATTAAGTGAAATTAATATAGATCTACATGTAATTTGAAAACACTTGTTATCCAATTTATGCAGAAATTATATATTAACCCTTTCCTCCATAGATACACCTTAATTGTGAGGGAAAACAGTTTAGATCCAGATCAGCCGGCACATCCGATCTAAACTGTTCGCTTTTTGATTTGTTAGATTATCTCAGACCAAAATGCGACCAGTGAAGATCCTGATCAGACGACACATCTGTGCCGGCTGATCTAGATCTACACCGGTTGCACATGCCTAATGGCGTATATATGGAGGAAAAGGTTAAGGAAAAATAAATGGAAGCTGTACTTGTCGGAGTTTTTCCTGTAGCTTGGCTTCTTTGTCCCTGGAGTCGGCTTGCACTCGCCTCAGCATCTCGTTCATCTCTTCCTGTATGCCCCGCATCTCTGGACTTTCTACACCTCCCTTCGAAAGAGTATCATCCAATGCTTTACTTAACTTCTTTGTTGCTCGCTCCTGGCCTTTCACATCTGACTGCAGTAGCTACAAATAAAAACAAAATCAATGTTATTTGGAAAATTAACCCTTTCCTCCATAATTTTTACGCATGTGTGATCAGTTAAGATCCAGATCAGCTAGCACATCTGCGCTGTCTGATCAGGATTTGCACTGGTCGCATTTTGGTCAGAAATAACCTAACAAATCAAAAAGCAAACAGTGCAGATCCTGATCAGATGGCACGGATGTGCCAGCTAATCTGGATCTACACTGTTCGCCCACACAATAAAGGTGTGTCTATGGAGCAAAGAAATGAAAAGTGTTAGAAAATAAAATGTTTGAGGCTTGAAAATGAGTCGGTGGCCAGTAAATATCATTCCTTGAATTACGCAAAAAAAAGTTTAGCCGACACCATTTTGCAGAATAAATTTATCATGGGCCCTGAGATGTGAACTAAGCTCTCAGGTCATGTGACCTAAGCTCTCAATCATGTAATATAAGCTCTCAGGTCATGTGACTTAAGCTTTCAAACATGTGACCTAAGATCTCAGTCATGTGGCCTATCATGGGCCCTCTGAATATATTTGATAAAAGACTTATCCAAAGAGTTACAGGTCAACCCTTAGCTAGAAGAAATATATTAATTTGACATACATTGAGTTTCTTGAGATATTTCTCGAGGCATTTGGGATCCCCTGTAACTATATCCATGAGGTTGAGGTCCGTCATTGCCTTCTCAAGGGAGTTAATCACGTCAAGCATTCCTCTCTCGATGTCCCCAACCTTACACTGCATCTCTTGAAGGTTGCCCTAGAAACAAACAAACAAAACCATCACATTAATAAGTGCCTGGTCACGGCACAAAAAAGTTATTTTGCTTCCAAGTTTGTTCTTTATTGTTATTGATGCACATACAATAGTACAGGTATAGAAGTGTAATTAATGATGTTACATCTGACCTCAGTATTTTCATGGAATTACATGGAATAACACCATATTAGTGTTTCCTTAACTAGTCATGTGACATTCTGCTGCTCCTTTAAGAACATCTTCCCACACAATGAACCTGTCTGACATCACGCTTTCGATAAATTCTATGAATGACCATCATTTAACAAAAGGTATGGCTAAAATTGTCCCACAAATAAACATGTATTTTAAGTACCCATGACCAAAAAGTTTTGGGACAAATCGCAGATTATAACAGCATTCAGGACTATGAATTAACTCAGACCAGTCTTTTGGTGAAGGTTGGTTTCTTGATATATATTACAGCACAAAATAATCTTGGGACTAAATAGGCAAAACATTGCATTTTAAAATTTTCATGCATAATTATTTAATATATCTTAAAGGAAGGTATCGGAAAGTATAGGAAATTTAATACTTATACAGCTACAATGCACACAAATGTGCAATAAAGATGACTGGAACTAAATCCAATAACTTTTGTTAAAAATATGTTGAAATTTTCCTTTGTTACTTAAGCCCAAATACTGCAATAGATTTTCAATTGCAACAAATACTTGTCAGAAAACTGTTAAAATCTGATTTTTCCCAAAATATAAATCAGTTTGTGTTTTTTTTTGAGTAAATGTCAAATAACTGCACATTAATAAATAGGTAGGTATATTATCATAAAGTCTGGTGCATATGAAATTATACAACTTATTCTTTTACATGCACACATGTTCCACTACACAGAAATGGTTGTCTCTTTAACCCTTTCCTGTACAGATACACCTTTATTGCTAGGGCGAACAGTTTAGATCCAGATCAGCCGGCACATCCTTGCCGTCTGATTAGATCTAAACTGTTCGCTTTTTGATTCATTAGCTTATTTCTGACCAAAATGCGACCAGTGCAGATCCTGATCAGACGGCACGGATGTGCCGGCTGATCTGGATCTACACTGGTCGCACATGCGTAAAAATGCGTATCTATACAGGAAAGGGTTAAAAGCAAAATGGACATAACTGCCAAAACCTAACACCTGACCTATTTGATACACTGGTAAATTGCATAACAATATTGTTTATCTTGATACCAAATTTAACCCTTTCCTCTATATATACGCATTTTATGCATGTGCGGCCAGTGTAGATCCAGATCAGCCGGCACATCCATGCCGTCTGATCAGGATCTGCACTGGGCTCATTTTGGTCAGAAATAACCTAATGAATAAAAAAGCGAGCAGTTTAGATCATGATCAGATGGCACAGATGAGCCAGCTAATCTGGATCTAAACTTTTCGCACTCGCAATACAGGTGTATCTATGGAGGAAAGGGTTAACAATTTTAAAATAAAAAACAAAATCCAAACACACAACAACACTGTAACAAGCACACAGATGAAATAGAACATTTTCTATTCACAGCTATGTAACACTCAACTGAAACAAGTATTGGATGATGCTACTACCTCTTATAATACTAACTTTTAAGTCTTTGTTAATTTTTGTCTGTATTTGTAAATTTTAAGGTGAACTTCTGATTCACCCTTTAACTGACTTACGGCTAGTGACTGCTGAGTAATTCATCTAGTTTTATGGCTAGTCACTGCAGCTTAAGCCAGCTATTTTATGGCTAGTGACTGCTGAGTGATTCATCTAGTTTTATGGCTAGTCACTGCAGCTTAAGCCAGCTATTTTATGGCTAGTGACTGCTGAGTGATTCATCTAGTTTTATGGCTAGTCGCTGCAGCTTAAGCCAGCTATTTTATGGCTAGTGACTGCCGAGTGAGTCAGCTAGTCACTATGAAGTGAGCCAGCCAGTTTCGTGTATAGTCACTAAGTTTTATAGCTAGTCAATTCCAAATCAACCAGCAAGTTTTATGGCTGATGAATAACTTTTCATATTTTTATTTTAACAATAATAAATAAACAGAAAATCATCTAATAGAGTGAACAGCAAAGAAGGGAACTGCCATGCATGTGAAAAGGTACACATCAAGGTGATCAAATAATATCATGTGATGTTAATCTAAACAAAAACATACTTTGAATAATAAATATACATGAAATTAGAGAAACTCTAACCAACCAAAAACACATACATATCTTCAATATGTCAATGTTTATGCTGTTTATAATTATATTTGATATTTATCTTACATTTTTTAAAATTTGAAAGAAATCGTTCAAGTTGACAACATTATATAAAATCAAGGAAAATTATTTTTAAAGCGAGAATTGGATTGTAAAGTATAAATTCAAGCAAAGACTTGGACTGAAGAAATTCTACTGAATTTAAGTCTTCATCTAACTGAGGCACTTTCTCAAAGCCATTCCATGGAAATGTATCCAAAATACCAGCAAAAGGCATGTCTCATACTCTAGCCAAACTACATCATCCGAGAAAGTTAAAAATTGATTGTTAACCCTTTACTCCATAGATATACCTTTATTGCAAGGGCAAACAGTGTAGATCTATTGTTCGCTTTTAGTCAGAAATAACCTAATAAATCAAAAAGCCAACAGCATAGATCCTGATCAGGTGGCACCAATATGCCAGCTGATCTGGATCTACACTGTTTGCCCACATCATAAAGGCATAAATATATATGGAGAAAAGGGTTGAAGTATCTCAAAGAAACACAAACACTGACAACTGAAATGTTTAATTACTCACCAAAGTAATGTGACCTTTAACCTAAACAGTGCAAAAGACATGACCGTAGAAACCAAAGTCCTTCAAATGTTAGTGACTCTTCAAAAAAGAGGTTCTCCTGTTCAAACAGATGCTATTTCAATGCTGGGAAATTTTCATAGAAATGAACAAATACATGGGTTATATTTCGCTGTGGTTTAATTCTCATGCATTTTGCGCTAGAGAAAGTGTGCATAGTCAAACCTTAGTAAGTGAAACCACTGAATATCTAGTTTTATGAGAATAATACAAGTGTGTGTATTTATGCCTGCACAAAAAGTCAATGCCTACTGTGCAAATTTCATATCCACAAATTTTCAATATATAGCCTTAACCCTTTCCTGTACAGACACACCTTAATTGCTAGGGCGAACAGTTTAGATCCAGATCAGCCGGCACATCCGTGCCGTCTGATCAGGATCTAAACTGTTCGCTTTTAGATTCATTAGGTTATATCTGACCAAAATGCGACCAGTGCAGACCCTGATCAGACAGCACGGATGTGCCGGCTGATCTGGATCTACACTGGTCGCACATGCGTAAAAATGCGTATCTATACAGGAAAGGGTTAAATCATGTATATTTCGAACTGCATTTGGGTAAATGTGTCCTTGGATGTTGACCTCATTAAATTATTAAGTGATTTTAAAATGTCCAGCAGACGACAATTCTTGTTAATCATTTTACAGGAATAAATATAAAATGCAGTAAAAATTAGAAAATGAATTACAAACTTCAGGGCCCAAGATCACAAAACTGAGATTGAGACCAGTCTAAAATCTCAATTATCTGATTGGCTGAAATGGTAACCAGTTGCAATTGCCAATCAGATCCTTGAGATTTGAGACTGTTTTCCATTTTAAGTTTTAAAACCTAAAAACAGCAAAAAAACTGAAAATATCCCGAAGGACACATTTTCCTGTAACAAGCCGAAACAAAGTCCTGATTAAAATAACATCTGTTTTCTAGAAGAAGCCTCTTTTGCATAGAAAAAGAAGTAAACGTGGTTGTAAAAAAGATAATGGAACTCAAAGATCTGTTTTGACAAAAAAGAGATCTGTTAACAAAAAAGAGATCTGTTTATCAAAAAAAAAATGAAACCCAAAGATCTGTTTATCAAAAATGATAATGAAACCCAAAGATCTGTTTATCAAGAATGATAATGAAACCCAAAGATCTGTTTATCAAAAATGATAATGAAACCCAAAGATCTGTTTATCAAAAATGATAATGAAACCCAAAGATCTGTTAATCAAAAAAAGATAATGAAACCCAAAGAAATGAGAGATGGACAGTGATGTTATGAGAAATGACAGGAGAACAAAAGTGAATCATGCATCATGTTAACTAACAATGTTTTATGTTCTCATCATTTTACTGTATGTAACAGCTTGGATCACACATGGCACAAGACGTATCCAGGGAGTTAACTCGTTCCTCCATAAATACGCATTTTTACGCATGTGCGACCAGTGTAGATCCAGATCAGCCAGCACATCTGTGCCATCTGATCAGAATCTGCACTGGTCGCATTTTGGTCGGAAATAACCTAACAAATCAAAAACTAACAGTTTAGATCCTGATTAGATGGCACGAATGTTCTGGCTGATCTGGATCTAATCTGTTTGCCCATTCAATAAAGGTGTATCTGTGGAGGAAAGGGTTAAGAGAAAAAAATACTAAGATTGTCAAAAAACCCATCTACAGCTATTTTGGAGTTAGGAAACCCAAACTGTTTGTAAATCACTCACTATCTACTTCATACAGAATTTCTAAACCTTACTAGAACAGGGCGGGGTTAGGATTTAGGTTACTTAAGATTAATAACAAGTAAATTAAGTGAAGCTATCATCACTAGAGTCAATACTTACTATGTTTTTCTAAAAGAAGGGACAGCACAGTTTTAGTATCACTTTATTGTGTTATTTTTAAAGAAAAATTTGTCATACAGAGACAAAATTTAACCCTTTACTCCTTATATGTGTCTTTATCACATGTGTAAACAGTGAAGATCCAGATCAGTTGGTACTTTCATGCCATCTGATCAGGATCTACACTGATTGCTAATTGTTTAAAAAACCTATTAAATCAAACAGTGAACAGTGTAGATCCTGATCAGACTGCACATATGTACTGACTAATTTGGATCAACATGGTTCGCCTATTGATAACAGCCTATCACACGGAGTAAAGGTTTAAGTAGACAGCTATTTTAACCCTTTCCTCCATAGACATACCTTTATTGCATGGGCGAACAGTGTAGATACAGATCAGTTTGCACATCCGTTCTGTCTGATCAGGATCTAACTGTTCGCTTTTTGATTCATTAGGTTATTTCTGACCTAAATGCGACCAGTGCAGATCTCGATCAGATGGCAAAGATGTGCCGACTGATCTGGATCTACACTGGTTGCATATGCGTTAAAATTAGTATATATGGAGTTAAGGGTAAAAACTCTTTTTTAGCACCTAAACTTTGCTGTTTTATACTCGATACATTGTACTGATATCGCACCCCCATTTCTCCCCCACCCCAATTTCACCTCTTTTGAAAAAAAAAAGTTGTATGAACCATTCAAGATGGCTTAGCCTGGGTTTAGCTGGTGCTTAATGAGTGAATTGAGAAAAACAAGATAAATCTGAGCTCAAGCCGGATTCAAATTTGTCAAATAAGGAATTCAATGTTTGACCTTAAATCAGTTTCTTTCAGATAGATGATTTAACCTTTTCCTCCATATATACCTTTATGGCTGGGCGAACAGTGTAGATCCAGATCAGTCAGCACATTCATGCCCTCTAATCAGGATCTGCACTGTTTCCTTTTTGATTATTAAGGTTTTTTTTATTAAGGTGACTTCTGACAAAAAAAAGAACTGTGCAGATCCTGATCAGATGGTACAAATGTGCCAACTGATCGCGATCTACACTGGTCCCACATGCATTAAAACACATATCCGAGTGTATGGAGTAAAAGGTTAACTGGTTTTTCTCAGTTAGACGCTTTAATTTCATCAACCAATATCATATTCCATATGGTTTCATGATTATGACAAATGAATGTATGTGTGACATATGAGACTGAGTCATATTTATAATAGCTCAAGATTTTAAACTCTAAGAAACAGTTTAAATTGATTATTGTAGCTTAAAAGTAATGAAATTCTAAACTTAAGACAGCATGTAAAGGTTTTGCTAATTTAAGCTGTTGTGGATATAACTGATATGGTAATATAATTAACATACAGTACAGCTGTATAAATTAAACAAAAACTTAATTTATACATGTATTAATCAAATGTAAATATATTTTACTTGTCACAATTTGTAATTCAGATAAATAAAAAAAAAAATAAACTAGCATGCTTTACTGTTCATTTTGAGATTGTTTATTCCCTTAACACTTTCCTCCATAAATACGCATTTTAACGCGTGTGTGACCAGTGTAGATCTAGATCAGCCAGGACATCCATGCCGTCTGATCAGGATCTGCACTGGTCGCATTTTGGTCAGAAATAACCTAATGAATCAAAACGTGAACATTTTAGACCCTGATCAGTCGGCACAGATAAAGGTGTATCTATGGAGGAAAGGATTAAGTCCACAGATATGCCATTTATCAGATGGGTAACTGTGTGGTCTGATCAGGATCTACACTGTTAGACTCAATAAGTTATTTCATAACAAGAAGCTTAGAGTTCAGATCCAGATCAAATTGCATCAATGTGCCAGCCAATCTGGATCTACACCTAAGCGAAAAGCATATCAGCATATCAATGGAGTAAGGGTCAACAACAGAACCTTGTGTAAATTTTTGTCAGCAACTGTAACAGTACAGTGAAAGTATTAATACTGTGCAATGCTGGCACCAAGCAAACTCGTACAAACTATTGGCTACCTCGCGTTCACTGATGGCCTGCACCATATCTGCCCATTTAGCATTGATCTCCTCAACGGGACGCTGTAGGGTTTCTGCGGCAACGGGTGACATGTCTTTAAGGGCAGCTAACTCTTGATTCAACTGCTGGATGACAGTAACATGCGGGTGAACATTCGCCTTGAACGACTAAAACAAACAAAGCAAAGCAAAAAATAAACTTCCTGCCACTTCTAAATATGTGACTGACTGGGAAAGTGGGTCCAAATGAAGCAAAAATCAATCATATCATCACAATAAATAAAGCAGTAAACTAATGTCACTATAATCTACACTGTCAAACTATAAGGACCAGGAACAACCAAAAACAAGTTTTCAACCAGTTACTCCACGGATACGTATTATGTCCCATGTATGACTAGTTTAGAGTGAAATAAGTCTGCAAATCCAATGGATGCAGATTAACCCTTTCCTCAATAGATATACCTTTATTTCAAGGGTGAACAGTTTAGATCTAGATCAGCTGGCACATCCGTGCCATCTGATCAGGATCTAAACTGTTTGCTTTTAGATTCGTTAGGTTTCTTCTGACCAAAATGTGACCAATGCAGATCCTGATCAGACGGCAGGAATGTGCCGGCTGATCTGGATCTACACTGGTCGCACATGCGTAAAAATGCATATATATGGACGAAAGGGTCAATCATGATCTAAACTGTTGGCTTTTAGATCCATTAGATTATTTCCGACCAAGTAGCGAAAAATGTAGATCCTGAACAGATCTGTGCCGGATGATCCGAACGTACATTGTTCTTAAATGGGATATAAGCCATATCAACAGAGTTTAAAGGGTAAAGTATTGGGTTGTCTTTTATAATTTCTAAACACCATAAACCTCAAACTAAACAGACAAAATTTAAACCCACGGGGGAATATCCATGATAATTAACCCTTTCCTCAATAGATACACCTTTATTGTTTGGGTGAACAGTTTAGATCCAGAACAGCCAGCACATCCGTGCCGTCTGATCAGGATCTAAACTTTTCCCTTTTTGATTTGATAGGTCCTTTTTGATTTGTCATTTCTGACCAAAATGTGACTAATGCAGATCGGGATCAGACGGCACAGATGTGCCAGCTGATCTGGATCTACACTGATTGCACATGACATTGTGTAAAAATGTGTATATATGAAGGAACGGGTTAAACCTGCAGGAACTTGTAGTGTATTACCTTTAATTCTTCGACCTGTTTCTGCAAAGTGGCAAGGTCCTTGGACAGCTGCTTCATGTTGGCCAACTTGTGCTCTTCTATAGGCAGCCATGCTTCAATGCCCTAGGAATGTAGAACTCAGTTAATTTTCTAATGCATTTTGTTTTACATAAACTTGTGCTCTTCTATAGGCAGCCATGCTTCAATGCCCTAGGTATGTAGAACTCAGTTAATTTTCTAATGCATTTTGTTTTACATAAACTTGTGCTCTTCTATAGGCAGCCATGCTTCAATGCCCTAGGAATGTAGAACTCAGTTAATTTTCTAATGCATTTGTTCTCAGACAGCTCTTGATTTACTCCATAGATCTATACCGTTTACTGCATGGACAAATAGTGTTATTCAGATCAGCCGGCACATTTGTGCCATCTGATCAGGATCTACACTGTGTGCTTTTAGATTCATTAGGAAAGTTATTTCTGACCAGTGCAGATCCAGATCAAATGGCATGGATGTGCCAGCCGATCAGGATCTACTCATGATCTTGCTCATGTTATAAAGGCCTATCTATGGAGTAAATGGAAAGCATATGGCATACTATCCATAAATATCAATAAATTTATGCAGTTTCACTTAGATCTGTCCGCCAAAATCTAATTTATTGTATCAATGATGAAACTGCACACCTATCATATGAATATATATCTATGTTAACCCTTTCCTCCATAGACACACCCTTATCGCATGGGCAAACAGTGTATATCCAGATCAGCCTGCACATCCATGCCGTCTGATCAGAATCTGCACTGTTTGCTTTTAGATTCGTTAGGTTATTTCTGACCAAAATGCCATCAGTGCAGATCCTGATCAGACAGCACAGATGTGCCAGCTGATCTGGATCTACACCGGTCTCACATGCGTAAAAAGGCATATATATGGAGGAAAGGGTTAAAATAAATTCTGAGATAGCAAATATAACTAAATCCGAATCATTCCTTACAGAAATGAACAAATGACCACTGACACTCAAGGTCTGCTGTTGTGACTGTAAGATATGACTTAAATATCATGCTTGATTTTTTTTTTAAATACCTCTTGGAGTTGTTGAAATTTCTCTGCATGGTTCAAAGCAGTTTTCAAGTCTTCGTCTCGCTCCTTGGCAATATCGTGCACATCGTCTGCAAGATGATGAATGTCCTCTAGCTGCTTCCGTATCTCGATCAGCCCGGGATCTCCCACAAGCGTTCCTAACTGCTCTCCTTTCTGCCGACACTCGTCCAATGACAGTCGAGCCTTGCCAAGCTCCATTCGCAGTTCCTATCACAGAAAAATTATTATATTAGATATGTCCTTAACTGATATTTTGTTCTAATTTTCACCTGTCTTAAAACCGACATCTGTGTTAAACAGCAACTTTTTGTCACTCCCTTGGATAGATTCTTAATACAGGTTTGACTGGCTTATTATTAACTTTCATAAAAATAAAATTCCATACTCTGCCTGAATAAGGCTTTTTCAAAACTTAGTATGATGACTAACCCTTTAAAAAGTAATAAACTTACATAAATAATGCCAGGCTCTATTCACATAACTTTACAGAAATTCCTAAACTTAATTCGTTCCCTGAATAGCCAAAAATGCTGACCTCAATTAGATGGTGCAAACACACACGTTTACGGGTTTAAGTGGGTCAACAAATGTGATGAAAGTCAATACCAGTGTTGAACCCTTTCCTTCATGATTACAAATTATATCCCAAGTGTAGATCCAGGTCGGCCTGTGCATTCCTCAGGATCTTCATTTTTCACTTTTAAATTCATTAGGTTATTTCTGACTGTGCCATCTGATCAGAATCTGCACTGTTGCTTTAGATTCCTTAGGTTATTTCTGACCAAGATATGACTAGAGGAGATCCAAATCAGATGGCATGTGCCTGGTGATCTGGATCTACACTGGTTGTACGTGGTATATAAGTTGTATCCATGAAGAAAAGGGTTAACTTTCTTATTATAAATTACCTTAAGTTCTTTCTGCTGTTCGGTCACGGTCTGTGGGTCCACACCAGGGGGCTCTTGGGATATCATGTTGTCTTTCAAGTCGCGTAAATTAGACATCATGTCACTACAGAGGTCATGAAACTTCTCGGCAACCTCAAGGGCATCATTTAAAGCAGCATCGCGAGATTGAGCACCATCTTTAATCTGATTGGCTAATCCATTTAACTCCGATATTTTCTGCTTGACGTCATCAGCTTGTGACAGAAAGAATTTTTATTTAAGTCATTTATGCTAAAGTGACAAATAGTTAAACAGTTTTATTCTGCTATTATTTTATTATTTCAACTTGAAAGAACAATAAAAATCAAAGAATTTAATATTTACCATATTGTTTAATTACAAGAATGTAATTAAAAAAGTATTCCTCTATTAATATACATCTAGAAGATATTCTTCAAAACGTGACAAAATCAGGTTCTCTTCTTTAGTATTAATACCTAAATTCCAAGTGATAAAAAAATCAAGAGTTAAGAAACTTGTCCTGATTATTGATATTTTGATGTCAAAAAACTCTGTTAAGTTTCAAAGACCAACCTTGAAAAGTTACTAGAATAAAGAGAAATTAAACAAAAGACTAAATGAAATCTTTATGCCTGCCCACCCACCCAATAACTTAACACAATCTTACATGTATAACAAGGGTTTTCTGTGGAAAAAAACATTCCTGAAAGCTACATCATTTCCCTGACAACTAGTTACCTTCTATTTCATCCTCGTTGCCCTGAGCGACCACCTGTTTGGCCATCTCTATCGCTTTCTGTATGTGAGGCCGAGCTCTCTCTAATTCCTCTATGATAACCTACAATATTAGAATGGGCTTAGTACAGTATAAGCTATTACACATTATGTTTGATTTTTTTCCGAGATAATCGATTCTTACAATATCTGACAAATTAAATAACAGTCCAAAAGGCAAGTTATTTGGTTTTAATGTCATCATTGAGTTTTTCTATACTAACAAGTATTGAATCTGAAACATTATTATGATAATATAATTATCTAGAATTCTAATATTCCATAATCCCACTCAACCCTTTCCTCCATATACATATATGCCTATATCGCATGGAACAATGGTGTAAGTCAAGATCAGCTGGCACATCTGTGTCATCTGATCTGGAACTGTTAGCTTTTTTATATAGTTGGTTATTTCTGGCCACAAAGCAAATCCTGATAAGAAGGCATTTTTAAATTAAGGAATAAAATATTATCATCATCTCTCGGCTGATCTGGATCCACACTGTTTGCTCATGCAATAAAAGGCATAAATATTGAGGAAAGGGTTAAATCTATCACATTTTCAGTGTCTAGCTATGTAAGAGCATGGTGTACCTCAAAATTTGTTCAATGAAATTAATAAAAATTCTTTATATCAAATCAACATACCATTTTCAGCTCTGTACCAACTACCTACTACTTCATGTTTTCAAAAGTGGAAATTACTAGAACAATGAAAATAACTTTTTACCTTATTTTCCTCTAGGTCATCTCGGAGTTTATCAGGACTAGCAGGGATTGGGTCAGCGTTAACAATCATACGATTTAGACTGGAGAGATCTTCCAGCAGATTGTCTAAAGCATCTGATACCTAAAATAGATCAAAATGGAACGTTGAAATCAATCAAACACACAAATAGTCACCAAAGTGCGATAATGGTACAACTCCTTTAACTTCAATAGTACTGTTAATGTTTTTGAATTGAGGTGAAGACAAATTATCACCTTAGTGAAATAACCGTACAATTTTTATATCAATGGTACTTTTACTGTTTTGGTAATGAAGTAAAGAAATAGGACAATTTAGCTATGTTGGTTTGTTAACCCTTTCCTGGATATATACGCATTTTTACGCATGTGCGACCAGTGTAGATCCAGATCAGTCGGCACATCTGTGCCGTCTCATCAGGATCTGCACTGGTCGCATTTTGGTCAGAAAAAACCTAATGAATCAAAAAGCGAACAGTTTAGATCCTGATAAGATGGCACGGATGTGCCGGCTGATCTGGATCTAAACTGTTCGCCCTAGCAATAAAGGTGTATCTATACAGGAAAGGGTTAAGATTCTTCTTGGACAGAAATGTAATGCATACTGTCCAATAAGCCTAGTTAAGCACAACTCAATATTAACACAAGCAATTTTGATAAATTGCAAATGAAGGTGTGCATGTTACAGTTAACCCTTTCCTCCATAGAAACACCTTCTTTGCATGGGCGAACAGTTTTGATCCAGATCAGCTAGCACATCTGATCAGGATCTAAACTGTTCGCTTTTTGATTCATTAGTTTATTTCTGTCTAAATGCGACCAGTGCAGATCCTGATCAGACAGCATGGATGTGCCGGCTGATCTGGATTTACACTGGTCGCACATGCGTAAAAATGCGTATATACAAAAGAAAGGGTTAATTACATGATCTACAGAAGCATTTCCCTTCAGCACAGCTTATGCAGGCTCTGATGCTAGATTTCCAGAAAAAGAGGATTTGTTTGCAGCAGTCTTGGAGTATTTACATGATAATTTCCAACTTTTTGACCAAATCCGCATGAAAACTAAATACTGCTGACAAATGACGAAAAAAGGGGTTTGAGCAACGCCACTGAACCCCATCTGGATCCGCTTCTGTCTATGATGACAGACAAATTTTATCCAACCACTTACCTCTTGCGTCATGTGATGTCTGGCATCGGACATCTCTCTCAGCTTTCCTCTCGCCTGGTTCTTCAGTTTGTCAAACCTCTCGTTGACATTGACCAGTTTGTTCTGGATATCTCCGGCATCGCTGTCACCGCACAGTTCCATCAACTCCAGACCTGTTGCGTTCAGATCCTCAATAAATGGCTTCCTATCTTCAATGATCTGCTGCGTGGTCTACAAATAGAAAATTTATATTCTTTTAGCCTTTACTCCATTAGTACATGTGACCAGTGTATATGTATACTATTATAATTTTGATTTTATATGCGTGGTTTTGACGTTAATAAAGATTATATAGCAGATGACCTCACTACTTTGAAAAAATGCCATCTATACTTGAGACATAACATCACTCATGTAACCACAAGAATGATATCGTTTCCCTTAGAAAGATAGGCTTTTCCTTCCCCATTTTCTAATGGCATGGCTCACTCACATCATGGTGGAATTTTTATATTTGGATCTTGCTTACCAAGAAATCGATGATAATTATCCCCCCAGTCATGAAATTTTGCAATATTGGAACTCCCCCAAACCCCACCCAAAACATATATTTCACATTAAACTAACCTTGAGATTTTCATACTGTTTCTTGACTTGGTCCAAGGTGTCCCCTGGAGATCCCTGGGCTTTAAGCTCCGCCTCCATCTCATCCAGCCATCCTGACACCTCAGCGTGACTCTCGCTGAAGGACGTAGCCAGCGGCAGGGCTGCCTCTAACTGCTGGAGTCGGTCAGCACTCAAGTGGCACACAATGTCAGCCTGCAAACCACCAGGATTTGTTAATTATCCTTTTTCACCATAGATACACACTTATTGTGTGGGCAAACAATGTAGATCCAGATCAGCCGGCACATTGCTCACATTAAGATTCATAGCGTTATTCCTGTGCCCAAGGTTATAAAACTGAGCATGGAAACCAGTCACAAATCTCATGCATCTGATTGGCTGAAATGGCGACTGGTCGCCATTTCAGCCAATCAGATGCTTGAGATTTGAGACTGGTTTCCCTTCTCAGCTTTATAACCTTCAACCCTGATCAAGATGCAACCAGTGCAGATCCAGATCAGATGGCCTTGAATGTGCCAGCTGATCTGGTTCTACACTGGTCACACAGGAGTTAAAATGTGTATATTTAGAGTATACCCTCATCAATTACTGAGAATGAATTTCTAGACAGAAATAAACAAAGAGCCATAACTCAAAATGACTGCAGGAATAAATCATTTCTTAATGACAATCTAAACATCCTGCCAGGTCTTCTGTGCAAGAATGAAATTTTTGATTGAAATAAACAAAGAGCAATACACCCCTCTACACATCCTACCAGATCATCAGAAATCTGCTAGATATAAATCCGGGGTCCTAGATCATAATACGGAGTTTGGTGACCCGGTCTTAAATCTCAAGAATATGATTGGCTGAGATGGAGTCTAATAAGATCCTTGAGATTCGAGACTGGTCTCCATTGTTTGTTGTTTGATCTTGGGCATAGGAAATCTTACCTGTGCTTTAATGCTCTCTAGTCTGCTCTTGATTTCGTCTGTCTGTGCGTTGGTCGTCTCTCGCAGCATTTTGTTACACTTGTTTATGATCTCCTTGACAGCATTACGCTTATCATTCAAGTCAGCATTGAACGACTGGAAAAAACAACAACAACAAATTATATACAAAGTCTTTCTAGTCAAGTTAAAACCTAAATTCATTTTACATACAGATACTATTTTCTACTAGAAGAACCCAGAGAAATCATATGATAAGATTATATCATAAACCATAAAATTTAACCCTTTCCTCCATAGATATGCCTTTATTGCATGGGCGAACAGTTTAGATCCAGATCAGCCGGCACATCTGTGCCGTCTGATCAAGATCTAAACTGTTCGCTTTTTGATTTGTTAGGTTATTTCTGACCAAAATGTGACCAGTGCAGATCCTGATCAGATGGCATGAATGTGCCAGCTGATTTGGATCTACACTGGTCACACATGCGTGAAAATGCATATATATGGAGGAAAGGGATAATGAAAAAAATCTACACTGGTCACCCCTGTGATAAAAGGAACATCCAAGGAGTAAAGAGTCATATTGTGATATATTAAAATTCGTAAAACTTGAAAGAGATGAAGCATACCAGATTTTCTTTGAGTTGTACACCGAGAGTCTCAGGTTCTATACTGATAGGTTCCGCCGTGTTGATGGTATTCTCAGCCTTGTCCAGGTATTTTAACATCCCGTCTACCTCTGTCAGTGCCTGAAAACAATGTATACCATTATATAGATTACTTTTTAATTTGCCAATGACTATTCAGGGGCAGTAACTCCTAATTTTTGAAATTTTTTGTGGAGTTCTTTTTTAAAAATCATTGTTTTATCATCTTATGCTAAAGCATTTACAATATTTTCCACTTGCTTTTCAAGGGTGTAACTCCTCATGTTTTCTCATTGTTAACTGCGCATAGTGTGGTTTTTTAACTCTTTATTGCATTTTTACGCATGTGCGACCAGTGTAGATCCAGATCAGCCAGCAAATCCATTCTGTCTGATCAGAATCTGCCCTGTTCGCATTTTGGTCAGAAAAAAAACTATCTAATCAGTTTAGGTCCTGATCAGACAGCACTGATGATCTTGATCTAAACTGTTTGCCCATGCAATAAAAGTGTACCTATGGAGGAAAGGGTTAAACTGATAGATCACATTAAGCTGGAACAAATTTCGATTTCCTTTCATCTTTCATTAATACACATTCTGAGCAAAATAAGTGAAGATATTTCAAAACTAAAATCTCTGTTCTTGACTTAATGAACAGGAAGGTCAGTTTATTACAATGATCGAGTACATAAAGGGTTAATGAGGAATTTTATGTAATTTCATGTCACTGGAGACTTAGGGATAACAAACAAAGTGTCCAATGCAAAACAAAGAAGATGCAGCGATTTAACTAAAACAGGTTTGTTCTTTAGTTTTAAGTGAAAAGGGGGCATAACACGGACAAAATACAGTCAAGAGTTATAATATATAAATATCACATCCCATTGGGGGAAACAGTACGAAATGTTAACCCGAGAGAAGTAATGTCAACCGAGGTGTTAACATTTCGTACTGTTTCCCCCAATGGGATGTGATATTTATTTTATTACACCGAACATTCATTTTTTTTAGAGATCTTGACTATGACCAAATTTCGTTTGGGAACAAAATCAAGCGCCGGAAGTCCAAAATCAATTATGCTCAATAAGCGGCTACAAATAATGATCAAAATGCGTTTATCTCCCTTGGTCAATTACGCATGCGTAGAAGTTAATTTGTAATCGGATTTCCAAGATATTTATTTTTAGATCCACGCGAGGGTGACATGATGCTGTCGCATATGTGACAGTAGCGATTATCTCCCTGTGACGTCACATTACGCTATATAGTAAACTAATCACGTGAGGTGTAATAATGAAACTTCTCCTGATAATGCTTTTATGATGTTAGACAAAAATGTTAAGTTTCAAAGCTCTACCCTGAATGGTTATTGAGAAAACGTGAACTTAAAACAGAAAACTTAATGAAATGGTGATGCCTGCCCACCCACCAAACGACATAGCCAAATCTAATAACCAGGGTTTTCCAAAGAAAACTTGGTTAAAAAGTGACAGTATTGTACCTCTAGCGAGACTTGTTGTACCAACAGCTCCGTTAGTTCGTGCCACTTTCCCTCCACCTCCGACAAGCCTTCCTTCATAACAAACTGATCACAGACTCGGTCATCGTCCATGAGACGTCGCGACGTGTTCCGAAGATTCTCCATGTCAAACTCTTTCTCCTTTTTCTCAGCATACAATGCGTCAACCTTAGCCTTCATTGATTTCTGGGTGGTTCCTGAAAAAGAATTAACTCGGTAAAAAAATAACAAACTTGAGGCAAATCTCAAAATGATTATGAATGATATTGCCTCTACCTGGGAGCGAACCCACAACGTCACAGCAACAGCGCCTAGCCGTGCAATTCCTACAACACAACCAATTGAGCTAGCTGGAACAACCCCCAAAAAAGGTTGATCGGATAGCCCTGATATACGTCACCATCACTGCATGACATCGGTAACGAGTTATTTTACTGATAACAGTTCTGACTATAATTGAGTAATTATAAATACCGTCATTGTTTGAATATAAGCCACACTTTTTTCCCAGAATTCAGCTGTAAAAAGTTGGGGGTGCAGCTAATACATAGGTTTGGCTGCTTATACACTTCCTTAAGCCATTTTCATCTGTTCCATCAGGTTTGGGGTGGGGGGGGGGGTGCGGCTTATACATGAGTGTAGCTTATATTCAAACAATGACGGTAATTAAATCTTGAGAAATGAGGCACATCATAGGATAACATGTCCTACAGCGATATTTTTTTACATTTTCATTATTACTATAATTATTATTTTAGGAAAAACTCTCATAATTATCTTTCATATTTTATATATATTTTGACTAAAGAATGTTATTTTTCTGTGAAATACACAATACATGAATAAGTGATGCTGTCTATGTAACTTGATGACGAGGAATAACATCAACTTCCCCGAGGACACCATTCCCTTATCTGAAGCATCTGATTGGTTAAAATTGAGGCCTGTCACCAAAGTACCATTCAAAAGCTAAGATTTTGAGACTGGTCTCCAGTCTCAGTTCTATGATCTGGGGCTTTGGTTGGTCTTCAATTTCAGTTTTATGATTCCTCAATGTAATGTGCAAGACTTCTGAGATATCACGGCTGAAGGTTATAAAACTGAGATTGGAAACCAGTCTCAAATCTCAAGCATCTGATTTGCTGAAATGTCAATTGCATGCCATTTTAGCCAATCAGATGCTCGAGATTTGAGACTGGTTTCCATGCTCAGTTTTATAACCTTGGGCACTGACCTAACTACACTCTCACTGAAAGTGAAATTCCCACCTCATATGAATCGGGCTTAACCAATGTGAAAATATCATATGGGGCACGCCACGGGAAAAGGTACCTTCGGCCATTTTTGTGACATTTTAGTTGTTACTATATTGAGAATGAACTTACAACTATCTTATATTTTTTCATAACTAAAAAGTGATTTTGTTACACATTTTGACAATTGAATGGTATTTTTACCGCGAAATGCATAATAAATAATGTCGTCTGCTCAACTTTATGACGTCATTTCAAGGATTGACGTCAATTGCCCGAAGGTACCTTTTCCCGTGGCGCGCCTCATATATAACCAAATTACACTATAACTCAATGTGAAAATTGCTTTTGTACCTTGTGTACATCTGATTTTTGTTGAACAATATTACATAATGTCACAATAATATAACAAAAAGGGGACTTTAAACAACACAAACAGAACTGATATTTCAAGTTTTTATGACTAATTCTTCAGTTATATTGTTTTACATATCTTGTGTGTTTTAAATAGCCAGAATACGATAATATGAAGAGAATTTGGCTTATACTTAATAATAACATTGGATATAGTGTAACCTGACTTCAAACGTCAACAAAAGATAACTCTTTTCTTCATAGACTTTAACTTTTTCTTTGCCATGTGATTCCCCATTTTTTAGCCTAACTTAAGCCTTTATTCCAAAAATACAGCTTTTATCACATCTGCAACCAGCGTAGATCCTGATCAGACTGTACACTGGTGCAGTATGATCCGGAATTACAACTTTTAGGTTAGAAATAATATAAAAGAATTTAAAAGGCAAAAGTGTAAATCCTGATCAGATGCCATGAATGTTCATGCTGATCTGGATCTACACTGGTTGCACATGGGAAATAATTGATATCCCAAGGAGCAGAGTTAAAGTCTTATACAAATAATTCTCTACTTTTCAGTCAATAAATTTTTACAAAACACCCCAATGAAATATGGAGTGTGCCCAGGTTCATAAAATTTAATAGGAGACCAGTCTCAAATTTCAAGCATCTGAAAGACTGAAATAGTCCATGAAAATCTTGTCATATGTAATGAAACTGTAATAATATGGATATCTCTGTCACAGCCAAGGGAAAAATGTCAGAATCGTGTTCATACAGTAGCAACAAGTCTTCTGACGTTATTTAGAAACAGACAGGGAAAGACTGTTTAACCTCATGTATCCATGTGATGGTCTAGAGAAAGAAAGGGCACTTATATATAGATCTTGTTTCTCAATTGATGAAAAATATATAAATTTAACCCTTTCCTCCATTGATTCACCTTTATTGTATGGGCGCCGTCTGATCAGGATCTAAACTGTTCGCTTTTTGACTTGTTAGGTTATTTCTGACCAAAATGCGACCAGTGCAGATCCTGATCAGACGGCATGGATGTGCCAGCTGATCTGGATCTACACTGGTCACACATGCGTAAAAAAGCACATATATGGAGGAAAGGGTTAAAGACAAGCGTTTACCTTTAGGTTTGGTCTTAAGCGATTGGATAGCTTCCGAGACCCATCCATCAACATTCACCATCAAGCCTTCAACTTCATTGATACTGGACACAATCTCTTCCAGCTCATACATCCGGATTTCCGCCTTATGCTCAAAGTCACTCAGAAGCTCTCTCAGTTCAGATAAAGCTTCTTCAGCCTCATGAGCAGACGATGTATCTGCCGCCTCGTGTGAAAGACGCTCTAATAATCCTTTATTTGTTTCAATCTCATCTGTAAGAACTCTATGATCCTGAAGTTGCTGGTTCAATTTATCCTTATCAAGACTAATCAGGGGTCGTTCATCTAAGATATTCTCCACTTCAGCTGCCCAGGTCTTCAAACCTTCCAGTCTATTAACCACACTCTGTTGCTGAGAAACGGCCGTGTCTAAAAGTTGTTCCTTAACCGCAATCTCCTCATTTAGACTTTCATGTTTTTCTTTAATTTCCGCGACTTTCTTGGTAACTTCTTCCGCCTTCATTGTCATATTCATCTCATTTAAACCTGCTACCAACTTATCGGCAGCATTCATAAAATCCTTCAGCTTCCTTTCCTGTCCAATCAGATCACCTTTCAAATCCTTCAGGTGTGCATAATTCTTATTATCCATTTCGGCATTTTTTCCAAAATTCTCTTCGTCAATTTTGACAAGTTCTTGTTCAATCGCTGGATACACACTGCCAAGTTTTTCGTTCAAATCATCGAAAGTTTTCTTGTATTTTACCAAACCAGATAGTTTCTCGAGATGTTTAGAACATTTTCTCGAGATATCTTTATACTTGGCTTCGAGGGACTCCAATTCATCGTCAATCACCTGGGTGTCACCCTCTTCCTGTATCGGCGGCATAAACTGAAGCCTCTTTTTGAAGTTCTCTGCTTCTTTTTCAAAATCCTGAATAAAAGCAACATATTCATCATACATTGTAAATTCAAGAATATTCAAGGGGTTTAATTTTTAATGCGGCATTACTTCAATTTAACCCGCTCTTGTATGAAATATTACATGTATTTGGAACTATAGGCACAAATTTGCAGCATTAGTTCGAGCTAATAAAATTTTAATTTACTAAAATAAATTTGGTCCACATGAGTGGGATTTCCGAAACGTCACAAAAATCGAGATCGCGCATGAAGTGGTCTCTTCGTCAGTGCTAAAAATAGCTCGATTATATTTAGCTTCTTAAAAGTTCGTTAACTATAATTTAACAAAATCATTGAAAATCCCGTCTATAAGAAAGAATTGGATCGGACCTTTTGTGTTCTGTTAGAGAGTTTATATATTGGAGTCTATATGGACAAATATGATTTTTCAATAGTATATTCTTACTTAAGTTTAGGGCTGGGGCTTTAAAGATTCTGTGAGAAGACTGTTCAAAACAGCAAACTTAAATTTATAGCTGTACATAAACATATTTTAGAATATTTGAGAATAATGGAAACAAGTACCGTATAATGGTTTTTTATCGCGAGCATAATATTTTCGCGACCGACGTGAATTCGCTAAAATTAAAAACGCCAAAAATTCCCAACAACATTCGCGTTAATTTCTGTTAGCGCACTTTTCGCTAAAATTACAACCGCGAAAATTAAAATTACGACAAAATCGCGAAAATTTTCGATCGCGAAAATAACCCATTATACGGTAATTTAAGATCACACAAAAATTCTGTTCCAACAAGGAAGTTAAATTTCAGGACCACAGTTTCTCTACAAAACACTGGAAAGCATAAAATAAAATGTTTTCATTACTTTTTTTTGCTCAACTTATCATGCTTATTCTGTTGGTTATTTCAAAGATTGGCTTTTTAAAACTTTAATTTGTTTTCTGTCTACAAAATCAACTTCTTTCTATTACTGAACCCTTATTAAACCCAAAACTTACAATCAGACAGAGAGATCAGAAAATTGTCACACAACTAGTTTTATGGATATATAGAATGAAAGAAAAGGTATCTATCACATATGCTTGATTTGGACAGGAAACTTTTTCAGCTGTTTCCTTAGTCCTATAAATAAGACCCATTATTATACTGCAAAGAAATTTCCTTTAATTTGATTGGATAATTTGCCGTTGATGTTTGTCCATATTTACGGATCAGCCGTAGATATTAACTGCACGTGCCTTTATTTCCCCCTCTGGCGTCCCACCTTTGTTATCGTCCGCCATTTTGTTTTTAACTTCGGTAAAAATTCATGTTGTTAAGCCTACGTCCTAATTTATTAAGCGGTATGCTTATAGATTACTTAAATTGTTATAGGAAATAAGTGTGTCAAGATTATAAAATATATTGCCGGTCTGGGTGTCATATTATCCCTTGCCTGTGGCTCGGGTAATATGACACCCAGACCGGCAATATATCCTCACATTCCCTGTCAAGAAACCAAATAACTATATAACATAACCTACTTATCATTTTTTTCTTGTTATGTCAGGCTTGATAGTAAAGGGCAAAATATAAAATGGCAAGCATGAAGTCTAAAGTATTTGGACTACTGTTTCGATCCTCGGTTGGATTTTCCCCATCAAATATCTCAAATGCATAAAAGACACTTAAAATCTATTAGTATAGAACTGCTGTTCTGTTATGCAAAGTGTTATAAAAACTATTCAAAACTTACAGTAGCCTGTTCTTTGAAACTGTCGGCCATTTTGATGACTTTGGACATTTCTTCCTCCTTGCCTTGAAGCTCTTCAACAAAATCCTGTGGATTGGAAAACATACACCTGTGGTTCTCAATGTTCCATATGTTTGGTGCTACATAGTGTCTGTGAGATCTGTCCATTTTATTCATACTCTGTGCTCATTATTGTTGACCCTTTAATCCGTATGTCTTTTATCACATGGATGACCAGTGTAGATCCAGATCAGATAGCACATTCCTGCCATCGGATAAGGATCTACACTGTTTGCTTTTATATTCATTAGGTTATTTCTGACCAGGATGCGACCAGTCTCGACCCAGATTGGATGGCGAGGATGTGCTGACTTGTCTGATTCTACACTGGTCACCCATGCTTCAAAACATGTATATATGGAGTAAAGGGATTATTGATGTGGGGTTAATCTGGGATTACAGTGCCTTTGGTGGGAGATCAAGTCACCTATTTAAATACTCCACAAAACTGGCATAACCCACCTGTTCTACTAGGTCACCTTGACATTGTACTTGTTTAACCCTTTAACTCCATATTGTTCAGATATAACCTAATGAATCTAAAAGCAAACATTGTAGATCCTGATCAGATGGCATAGATGTGCTGACTGATCTGGAACTACACTGTTTGCCTATGCGATAAAGGTGTATCTATGGAGTGAAGGGTAAATGCTTTTACCTCCAAAGAAATGAATCTTATCGCACGGGTGCCTAATAAACTATTTGCTTCTCGGTCAGAAATAACCTTATGAACCTAAAAGTGAAAAGTTTTTATACTGATCATATGGCACAGATGTTCTAGCTGATCTTGATCTACACTATATGCCCAAAAAAATATTAGCCATATCCCTTGGCAAATCCCAACTTTTAATACAGGTATCCATGAAAATGCGCAATTTTACAGTAATATGCAGAAACATTCCAGAAAACTCCCAACGCTTTCACTTGCTGTCAAAAGCACCTTCAAATGATGTTTAATAATTGTTGTGTTTTAATAATTAACAGCATTTCAAGGTTCACCAAACTACTTGCTTTGAATCCGTGTCAACATTGCACTGACAAACAGACTGCTATCACTTTCAGTTTCATCGTTTTCAGCTTCATGGAAACCAGTCTCAAATCTCAAGCATCTGATTGGCTGAAATGGCAACCAGTTGCCATTTAAGCCAATCAGATCCTTGAGATTTGAGACTGGTTTACAATTTCAGTTTTATAACCTTCAGCCCAGGCCTATTTATCTATTTTTAAAAGTTATTTGTTATGTAATAAACAAGCTGATTTGGGTCTTCACTGGTGTAAGAAATTCTGGCTGCACTAAAAAAATTAAATTTCCTAATCCAGTTTGATTAAACTATCAAAAGCAACACATATCAACACACTCAAAACACAACTGTGCACTTGTAAAAACTGAGGGTAATTCTGCTGTCACAAAACTTTAAATGTCATATTTATTATTGATACATTTTTCGTTTTATGACAATGTAAACAAACCAACTATAAAAGGATCAATTTATTTATCATTCAATGTTTTGTTCTCTTTAGATTTTATAGGCACAATTTTATCCCTATCACTTAACCCTTTCCTCCATTTTTCACATTTTTACGCATGTGCAACCAGTGTAAATCCAAAACAGCCGGCACATCCGTTCTGTCTGATCAGGATCTGCAGTGGTCGCATTTTGGTCAGAAATAACCTAATGTATCGAAAAGCGAACAGTTTAGATCCTGATCAGACGGCACGTTTGTGCCGGCTGTTCTGGATCTAAACTGTTTGCCCATGCAATAAAGGCTTATCTATGGAGGAAAGGGTTAACCCTATCATCAACATATACGCCTTTGTGGCATGGGGGAACACTGTGTAGATCCAGATTGGTCACTGTACTGTTCACTTTTTGATTTATTAGGTTATTTCTCCACAAAAAGCAAACAGTGTTGATCCTACACACGACACAGATGTCTCATCTGATCTGGATCTAAAACTGGAGGCACATGCAATAAAATTCAGTGGGTCCACTACTTCAATTCAGTTGGTCTAGTGTGCACCAGTGAAGATCCAGATCAGCAGGCACATCCATCGTCGCATTTGGTCAGAAATGACCTAATGAATCTAAAAGCAAACAGAGTAGATCCAGATCAGCCAGCACATCCATGGTTGCTTTGTGGTCAGGTTTAGATTAATGAATCTAAAAGCAAACAGTGTAGATCCTGATCAGACTGCACAGATGTGACAACTGATCTAAATCTCTAATGTTGTGCATGTGATAAAATGCGTATATTTTTATGGAGTTAAGAATTTAAAGCACTAAAACAAGAATGCCTTCATAGACTGCATATGTCTCAGATAAAATCCTCTAAAGCAAAAATTTGATATTTTCCCAATTCTGTCACAATTTTCTAAAATACAACTCATTTATATCCAGTTTTCAACATCAAACACTGTTTAAAGTTGTCCTAACGTCAACAAATTCATTCATCTTACTATGAACTTGTTTTCATAGAATATTAAAGACCTGGTAGTAATATTGATTAATATGATTTTCATTTAATTGTTAGGCATGTGAAATGGATTGACCCTAAAGAGATAATATAGAAATGCCATTTTTCTTTCCAATGCTGTACAGCAAGAAATATTTGCAAGAGAAAAACTGGAATATCAAAATAAAAGTATACTGGTATATGCGCTACACGGTAGGTTTAAATTTGATTATTTGTGCATATCGATAAATATGGTGCCGCCTCTGTTTTTCACACAAAGTACAAAAACAATGACCTCCTAATTTTAGGCTACAAATTTCAAAGAGTTTGAAATATCAGGAATGAAACTTATAAAAAATTAAACTATTGGACAGGTCTTTGAAACTGAAGTCTGAAAATTTGGATGCTCAAATTATCAAAGGTAAATGTATATATGGTATTATTGGAGTTTTTCATGAACTGATAGAATAGTTTGAAATATCTATATTGTTTGAAATTATTTCAGTTATATTTAAAGTAAGAAGTTGAACTGTACAAAACTTAACTTTTAAATGTCTATCTTAAGCCCAGACAAACTGGATTTCTGCAACAAACAAGAATTTCAGAATTCTAATTAATTGGGCAGTTTTCAATAAAACTAAAATGTATATTTATCATGAAGGAACTGTATCAGATTGCATGGATCTGAATCTATGCTGTTCAATCATGCAAAATAAGGCATATATATGAAGGAAAGGCTTAAAGGGTTCCAAATAAAGCACCAAAATGAAGACTCTAAATTAACTTCACTTATGGTAAAGTATCGAGCTGTTTTTAATTCAACTCCAGTTTGTTTACAACATATCATACACTATATTAATTGAAAAAATATTGTAATGCAAATTTCCCAAATTTACGGTAGGTTATTTCCTATCAGAATGTAAATAAACCTTTAAATCAATTAATTGATCTGTAAATTGTATATTTTAAAGACCATCTATTTGATAGGCATGGGGTTTGTATTGTTACCGCTGATTAAAATGATCTTTTCTCGATAGACAATTTTCAACAGATGTTAACTTGTGATAAAATAAACTATTTAATATCAATTCCTTGAAGAATTTTATTGTAATCATAATTTAAAGCATTCTTTTATTGAACGAAGAAATAAAATCAGGACAAACACATCTTATTTTAAATTTATTAACATCTATTCTGCTGTTTTCAAAAATACAAACCATTTTTTTTCATATTACAAACATCAAAAGTTGATTGATTTATTGTAAACCTATGTAAATTCCAAACTGACCCAAAAAAGGTAAATTAATCGTTTACTCCATATAAACATGTTTTTTGGCACGTGGAAACAGTGTAGATAAAGATCAGCCATAACATCTATGCAATCTGATCAGGATCTACACTGTTTGCTTTTAGATTCATTAGGTTATTTCTGACCAAGATGTGACAAGTGCAGATCCAAATCAGACAGTATAGATGTTCTGGCAGATCTGGCTCTACACTAGTCTCACATGTGTTAAAAATGCCTATATATGTAGAAAAAGGACTAAAATATACCTTAAAGTTGCTGTACTGTACATCAATGCCGTTTTTGGATGACTGAAGGTCATCAGTGCGCTCAAAGGCGTGGTCCAACCACTGATCAAGCTCCTGAAGCTTCGCGTAGAAGTCCTCGAGATCATCGCACATATCATCCAGGCGCTTGCATCGCTTACTGGCTTCATCGGCAGCCTGCAAAATTCAAACAAGGATTTGGACTTCAATTTTTTTAACTTTGTGATGTTCACTGTTTTGTATGAGTTAAGCTACATCATTTGTGTAAATAAAAGCCATTTAACCCTTTCCTGTACAGATACACCTTTAATGCTAGGGCGAACAGTTTAGATCCAGATCAGCCGGCAAATCCATGCCGTCTGATCAGGATCTAAACTGTTCGCTTTTTGATTCATTAGGTTATTTCTGACCAAAATGCGACTAGTGCAGATCCTGATCAGACGGCACGGATGTGCCGGCTGATCTGGATCTACACTGGTCGCACATGCGTAAAAAAGCGTATCTATACAGGAAAGGGTTAATGATTTAGTGAATAATGTCATATTCTAAGTTATGCTGTTTAGTCAGAGATTCACCATTTTGTATGAGGTTCACCATTTTGTATGTATGAGGTTCACCATTGTGTATGAGGTTCACCATTGTGTATGAGGTTCACCATTTTGTATGAGGTTCACCATTGTGTATGAGGTTCACCATTTTGTATGAGGTTCACCATTGTGTATGAGGTTCACCATTTTGTATGAGGTTCACCATTGTGTATGAGGTTCACCATTGTGTATGAGGTTCACCATTGTGTATGAGGTTCACCATTGTGTATGAGGTTCACCATTGTGTATGAGGTTCACCATTTTGTATGAGGTTCACCATTGTGTATGAGGTTCACCATTTTGTATGAGGTTCACCATTTTGTATCAGGTTCAAAAATTGTGTGTTATTTTCATCATTTTGTATGTGGTTCACCATTTTGTAGATCGTTCTATTTTGTATGTGGTTCACCATTTTGTGATGTTTAGCTTCACAATTTTACCATTATATACGTGGTACACCATTTTAAATTACTTCACCATTTTGTGGGATGTTTACCATTTTGTATGAGATTTACCATTTTGTGTAAATTCACTATTTTATATGAGGTACACAATTTTGTGTGTGGTTCACCATTTTGTATGAAGTTCACAATTTTATGGGTGGTTCACCATTTAGTAAGAACTTAATTCAACAAATTTTGTGATTAATGTCATTTTGTGTGAGTTAATTCACATTGTTTAAAGTTTCGCAATTTTATCGGTATTAACCAACCTTTTGCCAGTAACGTTTATATTTGTTTCTTCTATACTGTCTTGTCAACTGTGCCCTTCTATATATCAACTTGGGCTCTATCTTACAGTCACCCTTAAACGACACCTTTAACACAAGTCGATTCACTCGTTGCACAAATATTAACACAATCATACTGACTCTGGTATCTTAAACAGTATTTTAAACAGGTTGACCTAACAAAACATCAAACATCAAAAGATGAACTAATCTTTTCATTCTTTGAAAACATCATCTTCATTTTAAAATTACAACTGGTAAGCTATATTTAATTCAGATAATTATTTCCAATTTATTTCCTAAATTATTTTCCCACATTTGATTACTTAATATGAACTTCATTTTAATGTTGTTACATATCATTCCACATATTTAATTGAAAACATATCATCATTTTAAAATTACAACCGGTTGTCACCTTGGTGCAAAAACAGTTTAAGTACCATTGAAATAAAAAGGAGTTATACCGTTATTGCACTAAGGTGACGCGGTAAGCTATTCCTAATTAAAATAATTATATCCAATTTATTTCCTAAATAATTTGATTACTTATGAACTTGATTTTAATATTGTTGCACAAAATATAGTTCCAAATATTTAATTTTATAAACAAATCCACATATTTAATTTTATAAACAAAATTCCTATCTCTGCGCTTTTGTCAAAACACATGGTAGCAGTACCAGCTTCAAAAAAGTACAATTCAGTCTTATACCAAAATGTTTAGTTGTTCATGTTTTATAAACAATCGTCATCTGTTGTCTACAGCTTCAACAAAAGCAAGCATTCTATGACAGGGATGCAAAACTGGTAAATGGTCACGTATCTTTATTTGAAATGGTAAAATATCTATTACAAATGTGATTTTAATAGATTATTTTACTCACACTACCTCTTTATCCAACTTCTGCTTCTTTGACATTTATCTCTCTTTTTAAAGTATCCATTCACCAAAATTGAATGTTATTTCACATGCACAGTGGGTCAATTAAAATTTATTTCAAATACTTAACTAGGAAATATGTTAATCCAAACACAAAAACATTAACTTACATAAATTTATTATTTACATATTATATTTATGGTAAATTTTTAAACATAATTTCCAATGCACAGTGGGTCAGTTAAAGTTTATTTCAAACACTGAACTAGGTAATAAGTTAATCCAGACACAAAAACTTGAACTTATGTATGATATAATTATTATTTACATACTATTTTTATGATATATATTTTATACATAATTTCCCATGCACGTCAGCTTTATTAAATTTATATTTCAAATGCTGAACTAGGAAATAATGTAATTCACACCGACAGTATACTTGAATGTGATGTTATGATATATTATCTTTATGGTATATTTTTTAACATAAACATCTTATTTTTGAAAGTGTTTTATTATGCATGTAAAATAGTAAAAAGAAGGTTTAAAGCTTCACAGTTTTCATGAACGTTGAGTCATGATTGACAAAAAGTAACTTCAGCAGTATTGTGATTTCATGACAGTTCCAGCCGAGCAATCAAGCTTGTATATATACTCAGCGAAATTAAAAATATTCACTTAACCGTTTCCTCCATTTACATGTCTTTATGACATGGGTGAACAGTGTAGATCCAGATCAGCTGGCACATTCATGCCATCTGATCAGGATCAGGATCTGCACTGTTCGCTTTTTGATTTATTAAGTTATTTCGGACCAAAATGTCATCAGTGCAGATCCTGATCAAAATGCACAAATGTGCCAGCTGATTTGGATCTACACTGGTTGCACACATGTATAAATGGATTAAGGGTTAAATGCCTTTACCCTTAGATGTTGTCATCAATGTCATATTGCATTTATCAAGATATGAAAAACATTTGGGTAAGTTAAAGTGTGAGAAGTGATTACTTTAAACAATCCGACAATTTTTTATAATCTATAATCTTACTGCATTCATCAGGGTATGAAAAACAATTTAATTATTGAAGCATTTACCAAGAAGAATAGCAACGCTGATTATCTTCATTATGGCCTAGTGACAAAAGTTGGGAGTGGAGACCAGTCTCAAATCTCAGGCATCTGACTGGTTGATATTGAGACCGAGCCCAAAAATGGACCAGTCAAACGCAAAAGTTATCAGACTGGTCTCCAATCTTAGTTTTATGTTAATTAGGTTAATTGAATCGAGGATCCTGACAAATAGACTATTCAAATACCGTCATTGTTCGAATATAAACCGCACTCGTGTATAAGCCGCACTGCCCCCCAAACCTGATGGAGCAGATGAAAATGGCTTAACGAAGTGTAAAAGCAGCCAAACCTGTGTATTAGCCGCACCCCCAACTTTTTACCGCTGAATTCTGGGAAAAAAGTGCCGCTTATATTCAAACAATGATGGTAAGCGGATTCTACTGCACAAAAATGCAAGTAACTTTAAATAGAGGGTTATTTATTTTCAGTTCCTTTTATGAAAAAAAAAAGTGTAAAAAAGAGACTTTTTCTGCTGAGTATACTTTTCACTCTGCTTTATCTTGCTGCTTTTTATCAAACATCTATCATTTTTTCAAACCATTTAAGATACTGAGTTTTTATTTAAAAAAATCTAAAAAACAATTACGAATAAAATGTGAGGGTAATATGTGAGGTTTTGAAGTTGTGCATGTTGAAACACTTAACAAAATGGTTTATAAAGTGTTCAAACAAAGATCTTTTAATACTCCAAAACTATTTGGATTCCTTTTTATAACACATTAGATAACAAAAAGCAAATTTATGCATTTGTGTTTTTGCATTTTGACACAGCATGGGCTTTATACAATCAATGTTTTCAATTAACCACTAGTTAAGTAATTGTTGCTGTGAGTTTTGTTCTAGATAGATGTCACCATACGATGCCTTTCTGGTGTCCAAAGAAATCTGGATGGAATGTTTTTCCGAATAAGAGCCCTAGCCATGGAGTAAAGGTTAATGCTCTGTGACAGCCAAGAAAAGTTGGCCCACACTTCGATTCAGTGTTGGTATTAGAACTGTAGCCTAATGTGATCAAGGAGCCCATTAAACAATTAAGCACTGAATTAAGAGCTGGAGGTTATAAACCTGAGTTTGGAAACCAGTCTCAAATCTCAAGCATCTGATTGGCTGAAATGGCGACTGGTCGTCATTTCAGCCAATCAGATGCTTGAGATTTGAGACTGGTTTCCATGCTCAGTTTTATAACCTTGGTCACATATGTGATGCAACAAGACAAAATATAAGCCATATCCATAGAGTAAAGTTATAAAATCTGTATTCTGTGATTTCAAGAATTTTACTTCCAGTGTAAATTTTTCATCAGTTGTATATAAAACCTTGTACCAAACACCTGTTCCCCTCCAAAGTACTCATATAAATTTCTTGTGTATTCTTTAGTCAAGGGGATCAACAAAGAGATGCACAGTTAGGCATTGTGTAACGTGGAATGTCACTTTGCATGATAAGGGCTAATTATCATGCAAAAAATCCTTCTGACACTTTTCGATAAAATAAAAAACCAAGCACAGCATCCATTGGCTCATTATCCAATCAAAAGCACTCAACAATTCTGATGAATCATTAACATCATATTTTTATCACATTTTAACCATTTAATCCGGGGATACACCTTTGTTCACATAGGTAAATACAGATCAGACAACACAGACTATGTAGATCCAGATCAGTCTGCACATTCATGCCATCTAATCAGGATCTACACTCTTCGCTTTTAGATTCATTAGGTTATTTCTGATGAAAGAAGTGACCAGCACAGATCCAGATCAGTTGGCACAGCTGTGCCAGCTGATCTGGATCTACAATGGTCACACATGCGTAAAAACATCTATATATGGAGGATAGGGTTAATCAATTACTCCATGGATAACACTTCTATCACATGGGTGAACATGTGTAGATCCAGATCAGCCAGGAGGATTATGCCATCTGATCAGAATCTACATCTGATCTAACTGCTTTTGATTCGTTTAATTATTGTAGATTTAGATCAGATGCCGGCAATCAAACCCACATGTATAGATTAAAGTGTTAACCCTTTCCTCCATAGACACACCTTTATTGCTTGGGCGAACAGTGTAGATCCAGATCAGCTGGCACATCTGTGCCATCTGATCAGGATCTCCAAGGTTCCCTTTTTGATTTGTTTGGTTATTTCTGATCAAATTGCGACCAGTGCAGATCCTGTTCAGACGGCACAGATATGCCGGCTGATCTGGATCTACAATTGTTGCAAATGCGTAAAGATGTGTATATATGGGGGAAAGGGTTAAGCCACCATTGTAGATCCAGATCAGACGCTGGGCAATCAAACCCACATATTACATAGAGTAAAGTTTTAACTGCAACTGATAATATTACACAATTCTAATCCAAACAATGATATAGGAGTAACACTTACCTTACACGTGCCATTCACATGATTTCTAACGGACCAAAAACAACCACCAAATTTCCACTTTCTTATAAACCCATGATAATCTTTAAACATCATACTTTACTGCATCTCTTATACAACAATCAAAATTCACTGAATACATTTAAATTAATATTCCTTCTGGCAGAATACTGACAATGTTTCAGTATCCTACGCGAAAAAATAAATAAATTCCACAACATTTGAATATATAAATCAGCAAAGAGCAAAAAATGCATATGGAGCAAAACCCCAACACTGTTTCAATATTGTACGCTAGAAAACAAATAAATTCCACAATAATTGGATGAACACATAAGCAGAGCAAAATGCATACGGAGCGAAACCGATTATTTCCCTATCCAACTTATAGTAATGGTCAAATAGTATTTCTTTATCTATAATCTTCACAAATCCAGCAAAACGCAAAAGGTTATTCAATGGACCAAAGGTCACGTAGTAAGAAGAAATCTGTCAGGACAAAACAGATTCATTACAAATGTAATCGTACTACTGCTGTTTTACTTGTTTGTTATTGAATATTTTCTGTTTATGCTAATTTGATCATTCGCCTGTACCAATGATATAAAAATCACCTGCATTTTGTGTAATTTTACCGTAAAAAACCTTTAAACCCTTTCCTCCATAAATATCCATTTTTATGGCCTGGGCAAACAGTGTAGATCAAGATCAGCTGGCACATCCAAGCTAACTGATCAGGATCTGCATTGTTTGCTTTTGATTCATTTGGGGGTTTTTACCAATTAGTGAACAGTGCAGATCCTGATCAGATAACAAAGATGTGCTGGCTGATCTAGATCAACACTGTTCACATTTGCAGTAAATTGCATATTATATACTAATATAGAGAAAAGTGTTAAATATCAATAGTGTGGACTTTTTGATTCATTAGGTTATTTCTGACCAAAATGCGACCAATGCAGATCCTGATCAGACGACACAGATGTGCTGGCTGATCTAGATCTACACTGGTTGCACATGCGTAAAAATGCGTATATATGGAGGAAAGGGTTAATAAAAAAAGCAAACAGTGTTGATCCTGATCAGGGGGCACGGATATGCTGGCTGATCTGGATCTACACTGTTTGCCCATGCAATGACAGTGTATCTACAGAGAAATCCGTAAAACTTCACCAGTCAGAATGTCATAGTAGGTAGAAGTTATATTAATTACATAGCTGTCCAGAATGACTAATGATTTATGCATTGTATTGTGTTAGAAACATATTATTAAATGAGTGTTATAACTATATTGTGCGAGAACCATGTAATTAAATGAGTGTCCGACACTAGTGGTAAATGATACATTGTAACATTTTGCATGGTATTATGTCTAATTGATTCATCAATTTTCGGCTGTTACAGTAGATGGACAGGTAATGCAATCTTTACCTGTTACATTTACATTACGACTTTTGAGTCTGACTATTATCTGTTTAAATGTTTAACCCTTTCCTCCATAGAAACACCTTTATTGCATGGGTGAACAGTTTAGATCCAGATCAGCCGGCACATCTGTGCCGTCTAATCAGGATCTAAACTGATCGCTTTTTGATTTGTTAGGCTTTTTCTGACCAAAATGCAACCAGTGCAGATCCTGATCAGACAGCAAAGATGTGCCGGCTGATCTGGATCTCTACTGATCGCACATGCATAAAAAAGCGTATTTATGGAGGAAAGGGTTAAGTGTAGTTTCTGACTGATATGTGTAATTTTAACAGCTGATCAGCACTGCCCTATCTTTTCAAGCATGGTGATTCTTTTAGCAACTAAAACTTATATTAAGGTCCCTGCTTTGTGAGTAAACTTTTCATGTATGGACCTAGTTGCATATAGTACGGCATATGCAGTAAAATAAATTCAGTGTTTAAAACAAGTCTTCTCCTATTTAGTGTTCACCACAATTTTCCATCCAATTACTGTTTGATTTTTAGTTTTATTTATCGTCGCTACCGGAAGCCAATATGAGCGATGCCTCCAGAAGAGTGTTAGTCATTTTAGGTTTTTTTTTGGAGGATAGTGCAAGATACAGAGGACTCTCCAATTCCAGAATCGTCCCTGGTTCTTGTAAGTGCCCGGTGTATAGCACCACTACACTGGACCTTGGTTTAACGTCTCTTCCTAAAGACTGTTAGTAGTTTTAGTTGGAGCAGCGGGGGATCGAACCCCTGGACTCAGAGGCAGACGTTAACCATCCGCTCTTATCCAATCACTGAGCCAGAATATCAAATATTCTGCACCTCTTATATGTTAAAACTACACGCTTCAACCACTTAATTACTGAATATTCATAATATTATGACGTCATGTCTGATAGTTGTAAAGTAAAATTGTGGTAATCACTAAGTGTACATTAGGTGAAGTTTTAACAACTAAGAAACCACGGTCACTTTGTTATGCTCCATCCCCTTAGGGTTTCTTAATTGCTAAAACTTCACGTAATATACACTAACTATAATGCAATGAATGATTACTCAAGCTAAAACTATGTGCTTCACTAATCAATCACCATCAAATCATTAGTAAACCTCCTGTAAACTTTCCCACTGTCCATTCAAAAAATGTAATTCACAATTACGTCTTGTCAATTTTGAAATTCCGTCAATTAGTTAAAGAATGTTGTTATAATAACTGGGACATTGTTAACATGTTTGCTAATTTGACAAATTATTCTTTTTATGTTATGGTTGAAAGATTAATGTGCTAATCAGTCACAGCATTTTTGTATATAATGTAGTAAAAGTTGTTTCTTTATTTTTCATTGATCATAAAAGAATTTGTTTGAAATATATAATTAGTATTATCACCCTATGATTTAAATCTGTTATATGTGAATTTATTGCAAAAGTATTTCCTCCCTTGTAAAATTGTTCATGCATCCCCTGGTTAATGTATATACCCTTAAATGAAACATAGTCAATTAATTTATATTAGTCAATTAATTTATTGGTATTTTTGGAAGTTTTGAAAATTTAATTTCTTTTGAATGCTCTAAGCAAATATTTTGTCATTGAAAATAAGATGTGTCTCATAAATGAACACCAATTCTAACTGTATATTAAGTTTTAGTTTATGTTACATGTTTTTAATTATCAACATCTTGCCCCGCCTCCTTCTGGTCAAGTCACATTAATGGATAGTTTATCATTTTAAAAGTGATGTTTTAGAAAGGGGATGGGTCGTGTAATTAATGTATTGTGTGCAAACATCCATGTGTTTTAATGTGAAAACAAACCAAAAATTATATGGATTTCATTTGTTTGCATTTGCAACAGTTGTAATTACACTATGTCATTTGCTTACATTCATTTTGCAACAGTTGTAATTACACTATGTCATTTGCTTACATTCATTTTGCAACAGTTATAATTACACTATGTCATTTGCTTACATTCATTTTGCAACAGTTGTAATTACACTATGTCATTTGCTTACATTCATTTTGCAACAGTTGTAATTACACTATGTCATTTGCTTACATTCATTTTGCAACAGTTATAATTACACTATGTCATTTGCTTACATTCATTTTGCAACAGTTATAATTATGTTATGTCCTATGCTAACCTTTGAAACAGTTGAAATTATGTTACATCCCTTGTTTACATTTGCAACAGTTGTAATTATCTTATGTGATTTGTTTTCAGTTGGAACAGTTTGAATTATGTTGTCATTTGTTTACAGTTGCAACAGTTGTAATTAGATTATGTCATTTGTTTACAGTTGCAACAGTTGTAATTAGATTATGTCATTTGTTTACAGTTGCAACAATGTCATTTGTTTACAGTTGCAACAGTTGTAATTAGATTATGTCATTTGTTTACAGTTGCAACAGTTGTAATTAGATTATGTCATTTGTTTACAGTTGCAACAGTTGTAATTAGATTATGTCATTTGTTAACATTTGCAACAGTTCTAATTATGTTTATACCAAAATCATTTCTCACAAGTTTTACAGATAAGTAATAAATTAAGCACAACAGTTACTTACAGAATCAAGTCTAACTCGCAGGTCTGTGGTGCTGGACTTGAGTTTCTGCAGCTGCTGAGCCCCCTCGTCTTTCTTCTCAGCCTTGTTGTTCTCCACCAGGTTCTCGGCATGTCTGATCGACTGTTTGATCTTACCACCCTCTGCCTCTAGACCTTGCTTCAAGTCCTGTAAAGTAAAAATAACAATCACACTATTCTATGTTATGGTATTAACTCTTTACTTCCTGGGTTTTATTTTATCCCATGTGAAAACAGTGTAGTACTAAAGACATTTACCCTTTATGCCATATAATAATATCATGTGTCAGCTGATTGAGATCTACACCTGTTGCACATGACTTAAATGCTTAAAGTCTGTAGTTTAAGAGTTTTAGGTAAGAACAAAATATCAATTATCATTTGGCTATAAAGCTTGACAGCAAAGATGACCAGAATAATAAAGAAAAACAGTTGACAGAATTTTAGCTACACTAATGTCTGGGATTCAATACTGTCATATCATTTTATTTCCAGCAAGGGATTTTCATGCAGAAGTGATAAATTACATTCTTCCTGGGATCATAAATTTGCACAGATTGATTATCTTTAAAAGACAATCTATTGCACAGTTATATTTCACTAGGGTTTGAATTTCACATAAACTGGTCTAAAAATTACACAAAAAATAAACCACCACAAAAATGACAACAAAGTAAGTGAAGTATGTATTGCAGCCAATCAAAACACTATGTGTCCTGTAATTAACTGTCAGAACCTCAGTTAATACCAGTTAACTTTGCCATATTCCAACATGAGAACTTTCATTCCCCTATTATTAATTTTGGAATTTATTAATTGTTAATGTACTCCGTAAAATTAGTCTTAGCATATTACACAGCAATACCATATTCCTGTTTTTGTTTTGTTACATGTTGAAATCTGAATCCTACATTAAATACCACACAAGTTCAACAGTATTTACACTGATTTTTTAAGTAATGTAAACAAAACAATGTAAACAGATTGTGTGCTGGCTATAAACATTAATCATTTGATTTTCTTTGAAATAACCTAACTTTACAGCTAGCTCATTTACAGTTTTATTTCAAACATGCATTAATTCTCTATCTGATTAAACTTTCCACAGGGGATATGTGAGTCAGAGCAGTAGAGAGCAGAGTGGAGGATCTGTCTTTACGCTTTACTCCACAGTCAAGCCCTTGTGCCATGGATGAACAGTGTAGATCCAGATCAGCTGGCATATTAGTGCCTTCGGATCATGATCTGCACTGTTTGCTTTTATGGTCAGAAATAAACAAATAAATCAAAAAGCAATAGTGCAGATCCTGATTAGACAAATAGGATGTGCTGGCTGATCTAGATCAACACTGGCCGCACTTTTAAGGCACCACACTAATATGGCAAATGATTAACTTCACTTAAATGGTAAATGAGTAGCAGCAGTTCCATAGCAAATGAGTAACCAAACTTACATGGAAAGTGATTAACTGAACTTACAAGTAAAATGATTAACTGAACTTACATGGCAAATGATTAACTGAACTTTCATGGCAAATGATTAACCAAACTTACATGGCAAATGATTAACCAAACTTACATGGCAAATGATTAACTGAACTTACATGGCAAATGATTAACTGAACTTACATGGCAAATGATTAACCAAACTTACATGGCAAATGATTAACATAACTTACATGGCAAATGATTAACTGCAGTTACATGGCAAATGATTAACTGCAGTTACATGGCAAATGATTAACTGAACTTACATGGCAAATGATTAACTGAACTTACATGGCAAATGATTAACTGCAGTTACATGGCAAATGATTAACTGCAGTTACATGGCAAATGATTAACTGAACTTACATGGCAAATGATTAACTGAACTTACATGGCAAATGATTAACTGCAGTTACATGGCAAATGATTAACTGAACTTACATGGCAAATGATTAACTGAACTTATATGGCAAATGATTAACTGAACTTACATGGCAAATGATTAACTGAACTTACATGGCAAATGATTAACTGAACTTACATGGCAAATGATTAACTGAACTTACATGGCAAATGATTAACTGAACTTACATGGCAAAAACTTACATGGCAAATGATTAACCAAACTTACATGGCAAATGATTATACAAACTTATATGGCAAATGATTAATCAAACTTATATGGCAAATGATTAATCAAACTTACATGGAAAATGATTAAACAAACTTACATTGCAACACACTTATGTGTCAAACAATTAACTGCACTGACAGCAAATGATTAACAACACTTACATGACAATCTTCTCTTTGTTTTTCCAGGGCTTCTGGTCTCTCGCTGGGTGGTTTCTGCTGAGCCAGACGTCTCTCGATGTCTTGTAACCACTCCGATTTATCCTTAATATCCAGCAGACTCTGTACCACCTCCTCGTCCGACACCAGACACACGTCCCCGGACTCAGGATCAACCTTCACCTTTGATGTCATAGTCAAGAATCCATTAGCTAGGGCATCTCTAAGAGACATTTTCTGTCCATTCGGTGCTACAAAGTTTGTAGTTCTTGGGTTAACTTTGTTTGAATCAATCAAATCACGCAATGATGAAGAAGTATCAGCAAACACGTTAGGATTGATTTCGGGGTCAATCAAGCCGCGTTCAATGGCTTCAGCCAATGACATCACTTCACCTGTCATAGGGTTGCGAAATTTGCCGATTTCAGGGTCAAATATTCCAGAATCAATAAGAGATCCTAAACTCACAATATTACCACTTTCATTGTCCACTAACATTACTGTGTTGGGATCTAGAACACCTGCTTCTATTGCTTCATTCATTGTCATTCGTTTTCCCGTTTTTGGATCAGTGACAACTCCATTTTTCAGATTGATCAATTCCTTATCGGCACACTCCTTTAATGACATTTCATTTAATGCTTCCAGTAGCGGAACACATAGACGAGGATCTATTTTTCCTGTTCGTATTGCTTCGGTTATCGGAATAACCTCCCCTGTCACAGGATTCACATACTGGCCATTTTTCAAATCTAAAATTCCAGTTTTGATTGCTTCTTCTATTGAAATTACCTCCCCTGACAGAGGCGACACTACACATTTTACCCCCAGGTCAGTTTTCTGATCAAGGGTTCTCAACATCGATCGATTTTCTACTATTTTATCCGGGTGTACATGTGTTTGAACAAGACCTTTCAAGACAGCATCAGTTAATGACATTTCCTCCCCTGTTTTGGGATCCTTGAATTTTCCCGTTTCTGGATTGAAAAGCCCTTTCTCAATTGCTTCAGCTAACGAAATTACCCTTCCAGTAGAATTATCCACAAGAAATATAGAGTTTGGATCAAGCAATTTTTGGGCTATAGCTGCTTGCAGCGAAATAGTATGTCCGGAATTGGGGTCAGTTACGAGTCCAGTATCGGGGTCAAATTTACCGGCAGCAATCAAATTCCCGATGGAATTATCTTGATACACAGCCAGGATTTGTTTAGCAGCAGTTGGTGACACTAATTTCTTTTGAATGGCTTCCTCTACAGACATTGGTTCTTCACCTGGCAGTTTAAGTTGATTTCTGGTCAAATCAAACAAGCCCTGAGAAATGGCTTCCTCCAATGAAATGTCCCGTTTTCCCGAATTCTTTACGAGAGGCACTGACACATCATGCTTTGATCGTAAAGTTTCCGCCAACTTTTTATTGGGATCACTTTCTGCTCCATCAAAGTCATCCATTCCCTCCATAACATCTCCAACACCTGGGATGAATTTCTGTTTTTTGATATGTAATTGTTTGTAGGTAAGCTTATTTTCCTCAAGTGTTGAAGAGTCAACTGGCCTAACTTTAATGAAACCTTTTTTCACAGCGTCGGCCAATGCCATAGTTTCACCCGTATGAGGATTGCGATAGAGAGAATTCACTGGGTCTATAACTCCGTCTTGTATTGCACGTTTTAACGTTAATTCTTCCCCTGTGCTCGGATCAATCACTGACTGCACATCATACGAAACGTCAGAAAAGTCCACACAAGTATGCATTCCATTTTCTTCAGTGATTTCATCCAGTAGGGCAGGATCTGCAACGAGGTAACCATTCTGTACTGCTTCTAAAATGCTCATCTTCTCGCCAGTTAACGGGTTTGTGTACAAACCAGTCCGCGGATCGATAATTCCTGACGTAATTGCTTCTTTGACGCCAATCCACTCTCCAGTTTTGGGGTCAATGACCCCTTCCACAGGATACATCATGGTTTGCATCTTGTTCCTCATTGGTGCGAACCCTCTGCCAGGTGCGGCCCCGTTCTGGTGATGTTCCTTAAAGTCGGCAATGATGAGGCCGCGATGAATAGCTTCAGGAATCGACATGGTTTCTCCGGTATCAGGGTTCCGATAAATGCCGTTTATCTGATCTAGAACACCATTGGACAGCGCCTGAAACACACTCAACTGCTGCTTGGTACGCGGATCAATCACACCTGGACAAAAACAAGAAAAAAATATTATACAAATAAATACTAATGTTGAGGCCGATATGTAGTTTTGCGGACCTGGGTAGTGTGATATCGACTGAGGACGAAGTCCGAGGTCGATATCACACTACCCAGGTCCGCAAAACTACATATCGACCTCAACATTAGTATTTACTTGTTATATCATATACCCTATGAATTTAAAGCATGATGATGATGATGATGATGATGATGATGATGATAGCAAAGGTAGTTATTAATTCCCGGGGTAGTTATCATTTTTTTCGGACTCTGGAGTACGGAGCTCTCAACCAATCAGAATGCTTTAAATTCATAGGGTATATAATATAATTCGTTTCAGACTTCCAAATCAAAGCTAAAGAGTGGGATTTATTTTTGCTTGATTATAAAAATTCCACTTTAAATGTAAAAGAAAACTTAGGTTGTTAACAAATTAAATTGAACATGTTGACTGAAAACTTGACATTCTGTGCTTTATGCTGTTCTCTTGTGACGATCAACGAAGTTTACGAATTTCTCTTTTTAAAAGGCCCTTACCCCTTTCCTTTTAAACCTAAAAAAACTGCCTATCACTACCAATTATTTACTGACCATTATTTAGGAGATTAACTATGAGATCTGACACATTTTAACCTAAATTTCTTAATTTTTGCAGGCATAAACTGTTTTGGCAGGAGCTTGGAAGAGAACAGTCAAAAACAGTTAACCCTCGGAAGAAGGATTTTGTATTTTCCCCTGACAACACTCAGGGATTTCAATAGCTTTTGAAAATCTGGGGTCATGTGACCCCTGTTGTGAATTTTCAAGGGGCCATAATAAGACTGGCAAGAGTTGTATTTTGAATGAATTCTGTGAAATCACTACTTTTAACATTCCTTTGACTTCACTTTGATTTATTTTCAGGCGAGAAACAATTATTTACTTCATATTTAAAATGCAATAGACATATTTTATTCTTGAAAAGTTTGATCACTTTTCCTAAATTCTCCTGCATCATAATGAACCCTAGCTCAATATTAGTTGGGGTCAAAAAGTGGAAAAATTCAAATGTGCCAACATCAAATTGCAAGAACCTGCATATTTTTAAATCCCTGCCAGTGTCTTTTTCTACATACCTGCTATGACAAAAGATTTGGTATCCTTGATGACTGTTGACAGAGCGGAACTATCACCGGTCAGAGTGGCCACTCGTTTCAGTTTCTGGCGACGTCTTGGCGGAGGTACTGGGGCTTTGCCTGGACGCCTCTCATGAATATACAGCTCAGAACGTACATGTGTAACGCAAGTTTCTTTTGTCTGAATATCAATATCAACGACTGGTAATCCCCTGAAATATCACAAACGGCATTTATAGATATACAGTCCACACTCGTTGTGTCGAAGTCGTCGGGACCATACATTTTAATTCGAGATCGTCGTTGTTTTCACTCTGAGTGTTAAAGTCGTCTCATTATTTTTTTATTACGTAAAATTATTCAAATTAATATTCACCCCATAATCATTGCTTTGGAGCTTTTTGTGCTTCAGTCTTGTTGGGGGAAGATTTATTACATTTGGATCATGTTTTTGCATCTGTTGTCCTGAACGGATGTCATGATCGTAATTAAATGTTGTGTTTTTTAAAACTGAAATTATTTGCATTTACGAATCCGAATATTTTACATCCGAATGCATTAAATAAGCGAATATTTTACTGAACAGGTGATAATCGTTAATTATTATTAAATAATGGTATCTTGTTTGCCGACAAGTTCTCTCTTTGAAGAAGCCGCGCGCATTGTTCGACTGTGGCAAGTTTCACACTTTGACTTATCCGATGATTTTATTTAGTATATTTTAGCCGGCGGGTTATTAATTCACTTCGACTTATGAAACCATTGTTTAAGTCAAATTCGAGTTAAGCGGCGTAATATTATATGTATTAAGAACACATTTTGACGGGACCGTAAAATTAATTCGAGATAACCAATGTTTCGACTTAAGCGAGTTTGACACAACGAGTGTGGACTGTACAAGACTAACATTATCGTCTTATTTGCTTGTTTAACTCTTTAATCCATTGATACAACGTTAATACCATGTGCGACCAGTGTCAATCTAGATCAGGCAGCAAATCTGTCTCCAGTCATAATTATTCCGAGAATATTATTTGGGGCACATTATAGTTATTACTACAAATAGAAAAGAACTTAATAATCTTAATACTCATAGGGGATTTTATGAACTTTGACTACAGAATATTATAATTTTACCACAAAATACAATGTTGTTTGAGAAAAAACCTTTTTCCGACACATTAGCCATTTTATAGTGTTTTCAAAAAGCAGACAAATCTTTTGAACAACCGAGTACAGTGAAACCCAACTACATGTATTATTTAACAAAACTTGTCTAAAAAGTGATGTAGTCTTTATTTTGTGATGGAAAATAGTTAGAAATTTTCAAAAGGAAGAGGAAAATAGTGTGTCACTTTCTCATTTTTTTATTAACTACATGACATAGTGGTCAAATAATGTGGTGCTTAAAATTAGTGTTTTTACTGTACTGTACTTACATTTGAAAATAGGCCTTAGATGAGTATGTATGCCCGGTAGGCTCTGTGAGAAGGACCCCGCTCTTTTCTCGTGTGTTGTGTAATGTTTTCTTGTAAGACTTAGCATACGTTATAAACTCCTGAAAAACAAAAAGCCCAGATGTTAATTCTTTCCTTCATATATATGCATTTTATTGCATGTACGACCAGTGTAGATCCAGATCAGCTGGCACATTGATGCTGTCTGATCAGAATCTGCACTGTTCACTACTGTTGTATCATTTAATTTCGCGGGGATCAAATTTCGCACAAAAGACATAAGTGACATTTTTGTGAGGGCTTAAATTCGTGCACTTGTATTTTTAACCAGCAAAGCTGGTTTTACTAATCACAATTCTGAAATCGGTATCAAACCAACTGGCAAACGGCGATTTACGCATTTCAGAGAAATCAGAGTAAGTAAAGTAGTCCCCAAGTTTCCTGTTACGTGTTAAAGTTGGTATTAACTACGTCATGTTGATAGGATAAAACCGGTGCGGTGCATCAATGGTCAAATTCATCTGTACGACAGTTTGATTAAATGTAAAATCGGTGCGGTTCCTATTTCTAGGACTTGATCGGTGCGGTGCAACAATGGTCAAACATTGTCCGTGTCCGTGATTTTTCACAATGAAGGAAACAATTATATATTTCTTATTTCAAATAACGGCATAAACTTTCCCATCGATGGGGTCTCACTTTTTATATCATTTTTCGTGTTCATTATGTCTTTGGGATGTCAGTATACAGATTTCACTATTATAATTTTTTGCTTAAAACCCTTTACTCAATATATACGCCTTTCATCAAATAGGTTACCAGTTCAGGTCCCGATCAGCTGGCACAATAGTGCCATCTGATCTGGATCTAAAATTTGTGATTACTGGTCAGAAAAAAATGATCATAAAAGCGAACAGTTCAAATCCTAATCAGATCGCACAGATGTGCCAGCTGATATGGATCTAAACTGTTCGCACAAGCTATGAAGGTATATCTATGGAGTAAAGGGTTAACAGAAGCCTTCATCCAGATAAAACATGGAAACCCTTATTTCCACTATCATTTAGACAAGAGGAAGTTCTTTGCGAGTGAACCAAGTTTTTTTTGCTTTTTCGTAAATGGATACATGTATGAGAATCATGGCACTGGTTATTCTCAATAAGCAAAATCGCTTCGCTGGTTTTCTGGACTTTCAGTACTTTGATTTATTTTTGTAGTAGGACTAGATATTCAATGGTTTGATTTCGCTAGGGTTTGATTTCGGGCATTTACCCTAGCGCAAATACGCGAAAATTAAACCACCGCGAAATATAATGATACAACAGTATTTAATTTATTAGGTTATTTCTGACCAAATGTGAACAGTGCAGATCCTGTTCAGATGGCACAATGTGCTGGCTGATCTGGATCTACACTGGTAACATATGCAATAAAAATGTGTATTTAAAAAAGAAAGAATTAAAGAGCCAAATTTGAACACAAACTGTAGGAAGTGACCTCTATCACATAAACTTGAACTTTTCTATATTAAGCTTTTATTAGCTACCATACCGTATAGTAAGACTTTTGAAATCATTAATCGACATAAAAAAAAGATGAGGCAATGCTCTCTTTTATCTTTTAACTGTCCAAGCAAATTACAGAAACATCATCAAGTATCAATTTTATACATTTAAAATGCAAATTGCTCAGTGAAGAAAACACACACAAAGAATAAGTAACTATAAGGGGAAGTAACTTTTGTGCAGAGTCTAGGAAATACCTTGTAAATGGCAAGAGTCTTGGCATTGGCTTGCCAGGTGAGAGTTGTGCCATTTTGAGTGTCCTTGGGGCTTGGTTTCACCTGACTCAGGATCTTCCGGAAGCTTGTTGCCTGGGAAACCAGATCTCTGTAGTCAACATCGTCCTGGTTTAGATCCGGACGAAGCACCTGGACTGCTTCGTTCATCAATCGCATAAGATCTGCTTTCTGATTGGCTGATATTGTGTACAGCTGCCAAAAAAAGAAAAGAAGACTGTTCAAGTGTATTCAGAATCCAAGAAAAGTATTTTTTTTACAAAACTTAGATCTGATTGGTTCAAAATGACAAAAGACTATGAAAAAATTACCAATATAAAGCCTACAGGTAGAGCAATATTTTAAAATCAAGGTCCCAAAAATCAGTATTTTCATTGCCCAAGGGAAGGAACTTCAAAAGATTGTCCTAAAAGATTTAAAGTTTTTATTACAAAATCTGCAATCTGATTGATTAAACAGAGCCAAGTCTGAATATCACAGCATAAAACGTGCCAGGGAAAGCGAGAGATCTAAGACTGGTCCCCAAGTTCATAAAACTAAGGTCGAAGCCAGTTTTGAGACTGAACCAAATTCGGCTAATCAGATGCTTGAGATTTGTAACTGGTCTCCAGTCTCAGCCCTATAATCTTGAATTCAAGGTCATCAAAAAAAATTGGAATGAAGATGAGTTTCTCATCTCAAGCATCTGATTGGTTGATATTTAAACTGCAATCCAAATGAACCAATCAAAAGCTGGAGTTCTAAAACAAGTTATTAAACATTTAACCCTTTCCTCCATATATATGCATTTTTATGTGTGTGCGGCCAGTGTATCTCCAGATCAGCTGTACATCCATGCTGTCTGATCAGGATCTGCACTGGTCACATTTTGGTCAGAAAACACCTATTGAATCAAATAGCAACAGTTTAGATGGCACGATATTGCCGGCTGATCTGGATCTAATCCGTTCGCCCTCGCAATGAAAGTGTATCTATGGAGGAAAGGGTTAAACACGTTATTAAACATTTAACTTGCTGATAAGTCAAGAGTAATACACAAAGAAAAATTTCTATCTAACCCTTTCCTCCATAGATACACCTTAATTGCGAGGGCAAACAGTTTAGATCCAGATCATCCGGCACATCAATGCCGTCTGATCAGGATCTAAACTGTCTGCATTTGATATGTTAGGTTATCTTTGACCAAAATGCGACCAGTGCAGATCCTGATCAGATGACACAGATCTGCCGGCTGATCTGGATCTACACTGGTTGCACATGCGTAAAAAGGCGTATAAATGGAGAAAAGGGTTAACCGTTAATGCTATTTTACCTCTTTGACCGTGGTGTCCTCGGCAGAGGCTGTCAGGAACTGTGTCAGCTGGGTCCTCAGACGTCGTAATGTTGTCTCCCAGTTCACCACTAGCTGATCTTTGGCTCTGCAAAAAAAAAATAAAATACAGATTTAACCTTTTATTTGATGGAATTTTTTTTAACCCTTTCTTCTTTATATACTCCTTTTATCGCATGTGCGAACAGCATAGAATCTAATTGTCGCCTTAGTGCAATAACGGTATATCCTTCATATTTCAATGGTACTTATACTGTTATTGCACTAAGGTGACAAGATCCAGATCAGCCATTACATCTGTACCAGCTGATCTGGATCAACACTGTTAGCCAATCCGAAAAATGCGTAACCACATGGACAACAAGTTTATATTTAGATATGATGGCACATCAGCAAATCTGTTCATTTTATCAGGATCTACACTGTTTAATTCTTGATCAGAAATAACCTTATGAATTTAAAAGTGAACAATGTAGATCCTGATCAGACAGCACTAACAGACCGGCTCTGGATCAACACCAGTCATCCAAATATGGAGAAAAATATTAATCCTTTACCCACAGAATTAGTAAGACTCTCGATCAAGCGGAGCCATTCTATCCATTGTGTAGAGGTGTAGAGGAGCTTCGCAGAGTTCACTTGACCCTTTCCTCCATATATACACATTTTTACGCATGTGCAACCAGTGAAGTTCCAGATCAGCAGGCACATCCATGCCGTCTGATCAGGATCTGCACTATTCGCATTTGGTCAGAAATAACCTAAGGAATAAAATAGCAAACAGTGCAAATCCTGATCAGATAGCACTGATGTGCCGGCTGATCTGGATCTACACTGTTCGCCCACGCAATAAAGGTGTATCTATGGCGGAAAGGGTTAAGTTATCAACCAAAATAACCAACAGTATAGACCCTGCCCTGACAAGACTGCATAGATCTACAGGATGTACTGGGTCTACACTGGTCACAAACATGACTAGTATCCAACCTTTGAGCCTCGTTGAATGCCTTCTTGTCAGGGGGTGGTATAACCAGCACTATCCCGGGAACCTCTGCCTCGGTGTCATCTTTGCATCGAACCTGAAAACAAACCATATTTATTACTCCTTTACTCCATTTATTGTGAGCCATTTGACTCAAATGCAACCAATGTAAATCCAGATCAGCTGACACATCTGTGCTGTCTGATCAGGATCTGTACTGTTATTTGTTTTTGTTTATTAGATTATTTGACCAAAAAGCAAACAGTGCAGATACTGATGACATGGCATGATGTGCCAGCTGATCTGGATCTACACTGGTCGCACATGCAATACAATGCATATAAATGTGAAGTCAAGTGTTTAACATTTATTTTTATTTATGATTTATCCTCACATTTTGCCTTATTTAAGCTCAGGCTCTCCAGCAGTATGTTATGAAAAACTAGGAAAAAACTAGGAAGCAACAGCACAAAAAACTAGGAGAAAACTAGGAAAAACTAGGAAGAAATTGTAAAAAACTAGGAACTATTTAAAGTTATCGCTTTACTGTGTCATCTTTGCATATATAAATTTACCATTCATGCAGATTCAGAGGCTGATGAGCTGACTACTTCCTTGCTAAATCAGGTCTGGCTTACTGTTGTCAAACATAAACCAATCTTTTTTTATTCATTAATAAACATTAACAATTAACAAACCAGAGTTAACCTGTTAAGTTCTTAAACATTCATATTCATATATATACACGATAATGACTGCTGTATATACTGTTATTGTTACAAAAAGAATCTTTTAGGTAGTAATAGAGTTCAACAAACATTTTAGAAACAATGCCATGTGTTAAAAATACCTGTCATTTTGCCATTATCTTAATAAAAAATTTAAGTATTTGAATAATGTACATAAATGTAAGTACATCGGTTTTTTAAGTTATATATAATTTTATACATACAGCTACATGGGTGCTTCGGGAGAAATTATAAAAAAAATCCTGAAAATTATGCTTGGGATTTGGGTCCATCATTTGGACCACTGTTGTGTCCAAGGTAAAGCTCTGGCCAGGGGGGCCAGAGGCCCCCAGAAACTCTTTTATTAAGCAGTAAGCAAGAACTGAAAGTGTGTTTTCCAGGTAAAACAACTTGTCAGGTCAAAAAAAAATTCTGTGGGACCCGTATTGTCTTGGCACAGCACTTATAATAAGCAACAACCGGAATATCAGGTTTCCTTAACCAAACTTCCTATTTGTCACCCAGTTTATTGACTCCTCTAGCCAGTCCCTATTACATTTATTTTAATATACTTTGTAGCAATTTGGAAACAAACTTGATGTTTGAAACATTATCTTTCTTTTTTGTCGCTAATTATAGACTACATGTTTTTAATCAAAGACGGCCGTATTATCACAGATACTTTGTAATGACAAATTTCATTAAATTTTGATGAAGTAAATCTAAATTATATCAGCCAATCAAATGAGTTTTTAGAAACACAAGACTTTGTAAGATAAGCACAACTTTATTTGAATTTAGATTTATATCTTTGTCATAGGACTGACTATGCCCCCAAACAACTGATTTACATGATTTGGAAAACAACCTCTCCAGGCTAAGATACAATGGAAATTTCTCTAAACTCAGGGCTTTTTTCCTTCTTTAGTAAGGGCCGTTTATGGATGCCTTTCCCTCAGACAATTTCTTTAAAATCATGCAGTTTTCCCCAAAAAGTGACTTTACATCAGGTTTTTTTCATTCCCCTTCTGATTAAAAATGACGCTATTTTCCCCAATATTATAGGGCATGGGCCCCTTCCCCTGGCAGTGAAAAAAAGCTTTTTCATTAATTATTCAATCATTTTCATTTTTATCTCTTTCTCATGTCATTTATATCTTCTATACATTTGTTAATTGCAACTGTTACTTAGTTCAGATTTATTTTTGCCACATCACGGAGACCTTGAGCAATGCCCATTTCTTTGAAATCCTTATTTTTTATAGCCTTAAGATTTTTCTCTTTCAAAATCTTTTTAGCCTTATCCACTTCAGCCTTTATCTCCTATTTATTTTTCTTAACCTTCTTTTCTTTATTTCTCGTCTCTCTGCTCTTTACAGCATCTAACCGTTGTTACCAAAATGCCTCAAGTAAGTGGAGAGGTAATGCACTTAACAGCTGTGTTGTAAAAATTTAATGTTGATCAACAGTACTAAAGAAATATGTAAAATTTAATGTTCTAATCTTTTTGTTGTTTAATTATTTGAAAATAAAGACATTAAAATTAAATAAATAACCCAAATTACAAATACTTTGAAATTTGGCAACAACTTAGTTTTGTCAGCAAAAGTATTAGGATAGAGATATAAGAGACATAACCAAACATTTAACTCACAATAAAAACAAATGGCATTGTTTCTAAATGTTGACAACACATAGTTAAAGACAACTCATTAAAATTAAGTTTTGATAAAAGCTTTCCTTAGTGAACAAAGGTTGAGATGGCTGGGTTATGCAACAATGACACCAGACCACGCTGCCAGCATAGGAACATGTCAACTAAACAGCTTCTGAACATCTGCTGTAAAAATACTTTGCAAAACATGATTTAAAGGATTGCAACTTGTAATTATGAAAAAAATACTTCTTCATTTTAGTAAAAACTAGGAATACTAGGAGCTTTTTGTAAAAACTAGGAAAAACTAGGAGCCAATTCAAAAAACTAGGAAAAACTAGGAAAACTAGGAAAAACTAGGAACGCTGGAAAGCCTGTAAGCTGTTAGCTGGAATTATAAAGAAGGTACCAAACGTTTGGATACAAGTGGTACTATCATTACCATACCTGCCAGGTTTCCGAGTCTGTATTGTTGAGGACAATACACTCCTCGCCTTCCTTCAAGGTCACCTGAAGATAAAAATAGAAATATGTTAACCTCGTGATCACTAACGCTTAAGCCTTTCATAGATATGGCTTGTATCCCATGTACAAGCAATGTAGATCAAGATTTGTGCTGCCTGATCAGCATTTACATTTAAGTTGCTTTTAGATTTAGTTAGATTATTTCTGATCAATTTTCCTGAAATCACGTAATCTTTACTTCATATATAGGCCTTTAAATTTGTGCTACCAGTGTTGATCCAGATCACCCAGGACAACCATGCCATCTGATCAGGATCTACACTTATTTATTAGATTATATCTGACCAAAAAGCGAACAGTCCAGATCCAGATTAGATGTCATACATAAACTTCCTGAATATACATTTTTGCCCGATGTGATTCAAATTTATTAACCCTTTCACTGTCATAAGGACGGCATATGCCGTCCCTGTTATTTTCGGCGTATTTGCCATATGGACGGCTTTTGCCATTTCTACTGTTTCTTTATATATACCAGCATGCAAAGCGGGGGTTTCTATGCTGACGTAGGCAGATCATTCAAATATTGACCAATAATGTTATTGCTTTCGTTTTCACATGTAAACATAGTAATTATTTGATATATCAATAAATAACCAGCCTCATTCTGACCTTGGTATTGGTATTTGTTTATGTGGTAAAAAAACTCTCGGCGCTGACGACGTCAATTTCGGATTTTCGACGTTGGCAGCGAAAGGGTTAACTGAATTCAACTGAATCAACTTAAAATTAACCAGTGGACATCATGATCTGACTGCTTCATGCACAGGCTGATCTGGGTGTGAACTTAACCCTTTCTTCCATATAATATGCCTTTATGGCGTGAAGAATCAGTGTAGATCCAGATCAGCAACACATCAATGATGCCTGATCAGGATCTGCACTGTTCGCCTTTTGATTCATTACTTTATTTTTCACAATAAAGCAAACAGTGCAGATCCAGATCAGATGGCACTGATGTGCTGGCTGATATGGATCTACACTTTTCATGCACGCGTTAAGACACATACATATGGAGAAAAGGGTGAAATGAACTGCAAATTTCTGAACCTGCAAGAAATTACCTCTTTATGTTGATAATCTACGAGTGCTCTCCCTTTGATGCCATACTCTTCAACGTCTCTCCTTAGATGTATGGGATAGATCTCCATGCTTCGTTCTCCGAGCTTCTCGACACGGGACTGGTAGTCCAACAATCGATTTGTCACATCCTGTGTAGTAGATCAATACATTATCAATGCAAACATTTCAAAAATTGTATATTTACACTCATGTTGCATTTTGCTAAGATGATGTTCTTTCTTGGACTGCTTTCATTCTACAATGAAAATCTTTTACTCCTAGGATATGACTACAATCAAATATTAGATCTTTATTGGACTGAAGAAGTGATGTGCAAGCAATTTTTACTATTGCTATGAAAAAACAGGTCATTATATGCTGTCATCAAAATGGCTGCTCCAACAGCCATTCTAAAATTCTGTGTTACTTACAAATTCTTCCAAATAATTTGTTGAGAATTGAGAATACTTAAGAATAATAAAAGAATATACTATTGTTGACAATGTCTGGTCTTTACAACTTCAAAAAACCTAATTTTTTCCATAGTCTGATGAAAAAAATAAACTTGATGGGTGTTCTGCTGAACACTTGTGTACCCTTGAGTCTTTGTCAGAATCAATGTAAAGTGTTTGTGACTTTATCCTAATACAAAAAGGGGCATAACTCTGTTTTTATAATATACTTAGAGATAAATAGCAAAGTACAGTTATTTGACAATGTACCCTAATATGTTTGATCATGGTAGTAGCTTCGAGTGTCTCCACGCGTTCCCTCATGTTCTCAGAGTCGAGCCAGGCGAGGTACAGCTGCATGTCTTCATACAGGTATTGAGCATCGTGGTAAAACTGGAACATACAGATGAAGGAATTTGGTCATAAACATATGGCAGATTGTACATGTCACATGCAAATTTGAAACCATTAACCCCATATCGGTGCCCAAGGTTATAAAACTGAGCATGGAAACCAGTCTCAAATCTCAAGCATTTGATTGGCTGAAATGGAAACCAGTCGCCATTTCAGCCAATCAGATGCTTGAGATTTGAGACTGGTTTCCAATCTCAGCTTTATAACCTCCAGCCCCGATATAGCTTGTACAATTATGCAGATCATGATCAACCCTGTTTGCTTTCAAATTCAATAGATTTCATTATTTCTATTTTTTACCAAGAAACAAAACACTCTAAATTTCAGATTGGAATGCACCAATGTGCTGACTGATCTGGATCTACACTGTTCGCTTTTATATTCATTAGATAATTTCTGACCAAGAAGCAGTGTAGATCCAGATCAGATGTCACAGATTTGCTGGCTGATATGGATCCACACTCCGCCTATGCCATAAAGAGGTATATGTAGAGGAATGGGTCATTATAAAAGGTAACGCAGCAAGCGCCTACCTGATGGTACTCAGCAGCATTAGCTAAATGGATTTCCATGCACTTAGCCACTGTGCCTAACCAACCCCAGCTCTTCCGCAGTGTGTACACACAGTCCTGAAAAAAAACAAAACAATATTTAACAAATAAAACATGGCATTGAGGGCAATATGCAAGTTTACAGACTGGTTGGTCAGACTGAGGAAGGTATATGGCCCGAAGCGCAGCTGAGGGCCATATACCTTCCGAGGTCTGACCAACCAGTCCGTAAACTTGCATATTGCCCTCAATGCCATGTTTTATTTGTTATATTATACCGAATCTAAATTCTTTCATATCTTTTGTTGCTGTCATTTTTACTATAATTTGCTTTTAAATAATAATTTGATTTGTTCAGTGTGTAAAAAATCCCATACAGATTTTTTATTATTTACAAGCCATCAGGCATATAAAGCACGCCTTTTACTATTCCATTTTTGTTAATCAAATTAAATATTACTAGGCAACAGACCCGCACTTTATAAGATAATTATTCTTATATTAGATTCTGAAGTAATCAAAAACGGTCAATATAAGAATTATGGACCGGATAGCCGGTCAATATGCGATTTATGGACTGGATGACGTCATATTAAATACAGGAGGGCTTATGCAAATGAGGTATAATATTGATAATATATACCTATTGCTTTCACAACTTCACCTTAGCGCAATAAGTACCATTGACATAAGAAGAAGGTATACTGTTATTGCACTAAGGTAAAGCATACAACTTTGAATTCTAAGAAAAAAGACAGGCCGTTTTTGGAATAATAGACCATAATATGTCAACATGCATGCAGATGGTCAACAAAATGTGCTGCAAGACAAGTTAAGAAGTAACACAAGATATACTGCAAGATAGAAGACAAAGTAAATGGCATTATGGAAGGCAAGACATGCAGTAAGATGGGAAGGCCAAAAATGCAGCAAGATGGGAAGGCAAAAAATGCAGCAAGATGGGAAGGCAAGAAATGCAGCAAAGTGGGAAGGCAAGAAATGCAGTTAAGTGGGAAGGCCAAAAATGCAGCAAGATGTGAAGGCAAGAGATGCAGTAAGATGGGAAGGCCAAAAATGCAGCAAGATGGGAAGGCAAGAAATGCAGTAAGATGGGAAGGCAAGAAATGCAGCAAAGTGGGAAGGCAAGAAATGCAGCAAAGTGGGAAGGCCAAAAATGCAGCAAGATGGGAAGGCAAGAAATGCAGTAAGATGGGAAGGCAAAAATGCAGCAAGATGTGAAGGCAAGAAATGCAGTAAGATGGGAAGGCAAAAATGCAGCAAGATGTGAAGGCAACAAATGCAGTAAGATGGGAAGGCAAAAATGCAGCAAGATGGGAAGGCAAGAAATGCAGCAGGATGGTAAGGCAAGAAATGCAGCAAAGTGGGAAGGCCAAAAATGCAGCAAGATGGGAAGGCAAGAAAAGCAGCAAGATGGGAAGACCAAAGATGCAGCAAGATTTCCAGCAAGGTATGTGGCAAGAATACAAACAAAAAATACTACAAGATGGGTTACAAGGTAGGCGAAAAGATGGGAAACCAGATTTTCACCAATATTGGAACTAAGCTATCTTGCAAGATGGAAGACAAGATTTGAATCAAGATGGAACACAAAATAGGCAAGGAGCTTCTAGATGTTAGACAAGGTATGCAGCATGAAGAAAAGAAACAGTAAAATAAAGAAATGATGTGCAGTGAAATAGTTGGACAAAATATGCAAGGTCAGGCTTGAACACAAGTTATATGGGGTGAATATTCAAAGAATGTAAACTTTACCCTATGCATTCTGGACGACTGTTCCATGTGCTCTCTTCTGTAGACGCTATCAAACACGGCTCTCCTCTCTGTGAGGTAAAGTGCTCGCTCTTCAAACTCGGTCTGAACATTCTGCAGAATTCAAAACACACCTTCATTATTTATCACTGATTTTACTGACCCTGAGTTTCAGGTGTAAGGTCTTATCTATGGAGTGAAGGGACATAAAATGTTAAAAGAGACAGAAATGTTTGCGACTGCCTGCATTCAAATGTGAACACAGCCTGGTTGTTTCAGGTTCATGAATGAAATTATTGTGCCTGCCCATTAAACTATGAACTTATTGTTGCAGAACATGTTTAGAAAGTGGTAAATATATCATAAATATGATTTAGTGTGTATTTTGATTATACCAAATGCAATTTTACTTTACTAAGGCAAACCTTAAAAGATGTTTGGAGTTGCTCTACCCAGAATTTTGGGGGCCGGTAGGTAGGTAGGTATGGGATTTAATAACTTACCTAGTATTTACATAACATGAAAAAAGGAGTTTTTTTTTAAACCTAACACTACAAATACACCTTTTCTTGCATGGGTGAACAGTGTAGATTCAGATCAGCTGGCACATCTGGGCCATGTGATCAGGATCTACACTGTTCACTTTCAGATTTATTATAAGGTTATTTCTGAACAAGATTCAACCAGATTAGATCCAGATCAGATGACACAGATGTGACAGCTGATCTGGATCTACACACACATTAAAATGCATAATATGGATAAAAAGGTCCAACACCGGAAGAGTAAAAAAGAGTCAAGCCGATTTTCGTGGGTCAACAGCATACATTTCTTTTTAAAAAGGCCTGAACAATTTTTTCTTCATAAAAAAGATCAAAGCTTTTATTTTATAAGTAAGAATCATTGAAAACATTTCTTCATCTGTGAAAATCATCAGATCTAAAAAGCCAGAAATATAATTGACTCAACACTTTATTTTGAGCAACCGCAAATTAGATGTTTAATATACAATTTTGTTCAAATAAACACATTAATTTGTTGATGAACATGATCTGTGCTGATAATATGCAATCATTAGGGTGATACATGGGAAAAGTTTTAAAGTAGGGCTTTTCATCAGAAAATTGGGAAGAGGCCCTGGCCTTTCAAATTGGGAAATTCATGCGTGATAATTGTTCATTTTGGGAAAAATAAAATTCATTAAAAGATAGTTATTTGTTAATAAATTTGAACAGTAATAAGTATTTTCAAATAAAATTTAATTTTTAAAGCACTTTATTTTTCAGACTTCAATTTTCAAACTCCTCTCAGAGGATTTTGATCCATTTTTGGACATCCTACCTAGCATTTTGGGAAAACTCTCGGCCACAGTTGGGAAAAAATACTATATTTTTGGATTGGGAAGTGGCCTTCTAATGGCCTTTGTTATACGTATAAGGATTAAAAACCCTGTTCTGTTGTTTTTGATAGCCCTAACATAGATGGGATATGGCTGTTTTCCCTTGGGAGAACAGTGTAGATCCAGATCAGCAGGCAGATTCATGTCTTTTGATCAGGATCTAAACTGTACCCTTAAGATTCATTAAATAATTTCTAATTAAGAAGAGAACCGTGTAGGTCAAGATCAGATAACATGAAATATCATATACCCTATGAATTTAAAGCATTCTGATTGGTCGAGAGCTCCGTACTCGCGAGTCCGAAAAAAGTGATAACTACCCCGGGAATTAATAACTACCTTTGCTATCATCATCATCATCATCATCATCATCATCATCATCATCATCATCATCAGAATGCTTTAAATTCATAGGGTATATGATATAACAAGTAAATACTAATGTTGAGGTCGATATGTAGTTTTGCGGACCTGGGTAGTGTGATATTGACCTCGTCCGAGGTCAATATCACACTACCCAGGTCCGCAAAACTACATATCGACCTCAACATTAGTATTTATTTGTATATGAATGTGCTGCCAGCGGATCTGGATTTACACTGTTCCCACAAGTGATAAAACCCCATACATATAGAAAGTAAAGGGTTAAACCAGATCAGAAATCCTTTAACCCTTTTTTTCCATAGACACATCTTTATTGCGTGGGCGAACAGTGTAGATCCAGATCAGCCGGCACAGTGCAAAATGTAGTTTACGCAATATTCACGGCCTTAGTTTTTCAAGTATTTAACTTGCAATAAACAATGCACCTAAGTTAAGATCACTTGCAGTCAATCACACGCCCCAAACCAAACGCTGTCACTTTGTTTTGTTGTTTGAAAATAAATAAAAGCAATAAATAATCTATATTCATAGAATCAAAAGTAAGTATAGGGCATATATAGTAACATTCTATTAAAGAAATATGTTAAGTACTGTTATGTAATTTAGTCAGATATAGCACAGGTGATTTATACCATTCAAAAATGTTAAGTTTACAAAAGTCATACCACTTGAAAAAAAAGGGGAAATCCTTTTACTATGGTGGTTTGTTTTTAAACCCTTTCCTGTATATATACCTTTATGGCATGGGAAAACAGTGTCTATCCTTTCAGCTGGCACATTCGTTTAGGTGTCATTTCTGCCTTTAGACTTAAGTGACAGTAATTTGTGGACAAGATAATGCCTGTGAGCCAGCAAAGAACTCAATTCTTAGTTTGCAAAAGGAGCTTGCCTTGGTGGTTTTGTCACATTTCCATTTAATAAATATTATATTCCCATTTTAACACATGTGCGACCAGTGTAAATCCAGATTAGCCAGCACAGATATGATATGACCTAATGAATCTAAAGTGAACAGTGCAGATCCTGATTAGACAGCACAGATGTGCCAGCTGATCTGGATCTACACTGTAGACCCATGGGATAACAGCCATATCCCATGGAGTCGAGAGTTATTAATGCGACTGGTTACCTGGAAGAGATTCTCCACATCACTGACATACAGCACGGCCTCCAAACATCGCTTCTTCTGTAATGCTTGATCCTGTAATCAAAAAACACAACAATCATTCCATCTGTACATCAAATATCTCAACCATCAATGTGCTAACACTGTATATCGGCATAAGAAATTAAACTAAAACTGAAAATCAGTCTCAAAGCTCAAGCATCTGGTCGCCATTTCAGCCATTCAGATGCTTGAGATTTGAGACTGGTCTCCTGATTTAGTTTTAAGATCTTAGGCCCAGATCATCCACGTTATCACAGCCTGAACATACTACAAATTTTTATTTCAATTAGACTTTGGACAAGCGAGCGACCTCCGTAAACATCTGTTGTACTGCAACACTTCAAAAGACTCCAATCACTTTTTATGTCATGCAACTACTGTTAGAATCTAATCAGAAGATGCTGCGTTCAACTTCCAAGTAAGGTTTTGCTGTCAATCAAATTTTTGTCACTGTAGGTGGACCCCCTGAACTGAAAATTTCGTTTTCTAAAGATTTAAATAGTACATGTGGCATTGAAGCAATAAGGTGTGGCTTAATAAGTTAAAGTAAAGCCACCTGAAGGTGTTCTGTCAATTCAACTTTCTCGCTACGTGTTTTGGCTGCAAGCCAAAATCTAACTGAAATCGAAATTTGTAGTAAATAGTAGCTTCTTCGTCAACAGCCGATGTAGATATATTCTTTCCTCCATATATACTTTTTTATTGCATGGATGAACAGTGTAGATCAAGATTGGCAGGCACATCTATACAGTTCATTTTTTTATTTGTTTGGTCATTTCTGATCAAAACTCAAACTGTGCAGATCCTGATCAGATGGCACAGGTGTGCCAGCTGATCTGGAACTAGACTGTTTGCTCATGCAATAAAAGATGTATATATGGAGGATTGGGATTAAGTCTTTTCTAGCATAGCAACAGCAAAATGGGGAATTACTAAGGTATTAAACGAGGCTTTTTAAATTTTGCAAATAACAGCAAATGAGAATTTAACCCTTCAGTAATTTTTTGCCATTTTCTTCTATTTAACCCTTTCCTCTATATATACACATTTTTACGCATGTGCAACCAGTGTAGATCCAGATCAGCCAGAACATATGTGCTGTCATGTCAGGACCAGCACTGGTCACATTGTGGTCAGATATAACCTAACAGTCGTATATATGGAGTAAAGGGTTAATTAATTGGTTCATCAAGTAATTGTGTTCAAATCCATTTAACCCTTTCCTCCATAGACATACCTTAATTGCATTGCTGAACAGTTTAGATCCAGATCAGCCAGAACATCTGTGCTGTCTGATCAGGATCTAAACTGTTCGCTTTTTTATTCATTAGGTTATTATTGACCAAACTGCCAGCAGTGCAGATCCTGATCAGACCGCACAGATGTGCCATCTGATCTGGATCTACACTGGTCGCACATGCCTAAAAACACGTATTTATGGAAGAAAGGGTTAAAACATGACATGCTTACATAAGTCTAATTGCCCTTTTGTTTGGTGTCACTTAGCAAACTTAAATAAAGACCTGAATGTATTGTTTTAATTAATAATACAGCAAAAACAAAGATTTCTCCTTCAATAAGTTTGTTGCAATCCAATGAGTTTTGCAGAAATTTATTAATCCTTTCCTCCATAGTTACACCTTTATTGTGTGAGCCAACAGTTTACATCCAGATCAGCCGGCATATCTGAGCCGTCTGATCAGGATCTAAACTGTTCGCTTTTTTATTCATTAGGTTATTATTGACCAAACTGCAACCAGTGCAGATCCTGATCAGACGGCACGGCGTATATATGGAAGAAAGGGTTAAATGAAGAGCAAACAGTGTAAATCCTAACCAGAATGTCTATAAATACAGGCTGATGTTGCAAAATATTTTAACTCAAGACTAGCATTTTAAATTTTATGATTATGTCTTCTGGATTACTGGCTATTACCAACCATGGGATACAGCTGGGATCCCATGGGCGAACAGTGTAGATCCAGATCAGCCTGCATATATGTGGAGTCTGATCCGGATCTACACTGTTTCCTTTCAGATTCATTAGGTTATTTCTGATACTCCACAGATGTGCAGGCTGATCTGGATCTACACTGTTTGCTTTTAGATTCATTAGGTTATTTCTGATACTCCACAGATGTGCAGGCTGATCTGGATCTACACTGTTTGCTTTTAGATTCATTAGGTTATTTCTGATACTCCACAGATGTGCAGGCTGATCTGGATCTACACAATAAAAAGTCCATTGAATAAAGGGTTAATTAATCACTGAATTAAAGGTCTTATCCAGCCGTAACCATAACATTGTACACGGCATGATCAAATATGAATTGCGATACCATAACTGAACATAATATTAGCCAAAGTGACTTCATCATTTTTTGTAGATATTAAATCATCCATTTTATGAAAGAGAATACTACATGACAAGTCAAACTGAACAAAGGGCTGACAAAAACAACAACTTTATCTGATTCTTCATCTCAAACAAACAATTTGTATAAAGTAAAAGAGAAGGTTTATAGCCATGGGGAAACAATAAGTCTTCCTGCTGCGCTAGGATAGCCGTTTACAGTCGACAAATGAAATGATTCATTGATGCAGTATGTGACAGGAAAACGTATTGATATCACGGGGATGTCTGCGTATCTGTTTAAATACAACATCTTCAGTACAGTCAAAACATTGATAAAGAGTTTAAAATTCCACGTTGCAACTGCACTAGCTAAGAGTCGAAGTTTTTACACCCAACCTATACTGTGGAATGGCTTAATTATATATACGTCTTTTAGAACATGTACAACCAGTGTAGAACCGAATTAGCTGACACAACAAAGTCATCTGATCTGGATCTAAACTGGTCGCTTCTTGGTCAGAAATAATCTAATGAATCACAAGTGAACAGTGCAGATCCTGATCAGACAGCACTGATCCTGATCAACACTGTTTGCCCACACAAAGGAGTGTCTTTCGAGTAATGGGTAAAATAACCCGTTAAGGCTAGGCACAGCATAAGTCAAATTTGTGATCAGCGTAACCCAGATTTGCCGACACATTTTTTACAATCTCACCAGGGTCTACACTTTTGTTTATCAGTTAATAGTGAAGGATTATAAGTATCATGCATAAGTGTGAGGTGAAGATGGAAAAAATCTGTCACCGAGGGTGAACTGTTTTGCGGGAACGAGGCTCTGCCGAGTTCCCGCCAAAACAGTTCACCCGAGGTGACAGATTTTTCTATCTTTACCGAATGTCTCATGCAAGATACTTTTTCTTGCATACCTTTTATTATTTATAATATTTCTGTGTTTGTTTACAAACTAATTTATTTTCCTTATGCTGAAATATTGACACTAACGCAAGCCTTTTTTTTTATAAATGACGTCACTAACTGAATATATTACGTCAGCTACTTGAAGACGTGACGTCACTCACGTGACTCATTCTACATGGGGGGTGTAGGATCGAAATTTCCTACACGGGTAAAAACACCGGATGACCTGATCTGGTATGCAAGAAATATGGAGTAAAGGGTCAATGCATCTAGAAAATGGTTTTGATCCTTTTGTGAGCAAGTTAAGTGCAAAATTTGATCAAGATCTAGATCTACTTATTGCAAAGTTTTCTCATGGTGTGTCACAAGTGAGGCGCGCCACGGGAAAAGGTACCTTCGGTCATTTTTTGTGTCATTTTTGTTGTTATTATATTTAGAAAGAACTTTCGAATTTCTATTATTTTCTCATAACAAAACTGTTATTTTGTTACACATTTTGACAATAAAATGTTATTTTTACCGCGAATTGCAGAATAATTAATGTCGTCTGCTCAACTTTATGACGTCATTTCAAGGATTGACGTCAACTACCCGAAGGTACCTTTTCCCGTGGCGTGTCACAAGTGTTCCCATTCAAATTTAACTCTTGACTCTATACACAGGTTTTATCGCATGTTCCAACAGTGTAGATCCAAGGACGACTCAGCTGATCTGGATCTACTCTGTTTGCCCATGGATAACAGCCATATCCCATGGAGTAAAGTGCCGTCTTATCAGGATCTGCACTGTTCGCTATTTGATTTATTAGGTTATTTCTGACCATAAAGCGATCCAGTACAGATCCTGATCCTGAACGTGCCGGCTGATCTGGATCTACACTGGTTGCACATGCGTAAAAATGTGTATATATGGAGGAAAGGGTTAATAGCCATGGAGTAAAGGGCTAAACACAACCATCAATTTAAACACAGCCCCGCTACAATACAGACATCATGTAACAGATTTTCTCTATTCACTTACTGGTTATTCTATATATGACGAAGTATTGTTACAATTTTATCATTCCATTCATTATGCCCCGCTCACATTGTTGATGTTAGAGCTAGATTAACTGTACCCCGAAGATACTATTGTCAATTGATATTTTCTGACAACAGAACGTACAAAACATATTTTTGTAACAAAGCGGGGCGGTCTTTAGTCGCACTTTAACTTGATCATATTTCGTTGATTGAAATTATATACGCTAAATCTTATCAATATTTTCTTTAGAATTACAAGTATCAGTATTTAAATAATCGGGTATTGAGGGACTTTCTCAAGGTTATCATATCAACTGGTAATAAATACGCTCTCGTAAATTACTTCACATAGTAAGTTATCAGCCAGTCTGTCTTAATTTACATTGTAAAAGGAATTATTGAACCTTAATATTCCAAATATGAACATTCATAGGTGTTATTTACAAATTAATCTTTGACCACGCGCAAATATCTTAGGACGTCTTGTACTAGTTCCGATATAAACAATGATAATCGAACCATATTTCTTCAATTCAGATTAACACTCTATTCAAGAGGAGATAGGACATTCTGCTGGTTATCATGAAAATGTTTGCACATAAATAAAGTAGGATCAAAGTATTGAACACTACAAATAATATCATTATCAACATTTTGGCAGGAATAAAGTATGACCCTCTTAACCCTGGGAGCAGAAAATCTTGAGGTCAAATTAGCTGGTATGTTTGTTGTGGAGTTTGGGAAAGTGCCTTAAAATAATTTTTGAAAACAACACATGCTGCTGAACCAATTTTAGAACTTATTTTATAAATACTCAAAATAAATATAAATAAAAGATAATCAGGATATAAAATGTCCAAATGTAAAGTAATTAGTTTTTTATTCAGAGTTTGAATCACTTTCATTTTGACCAAAAGAAAGAATTTTCAAAAGTTGCTGTTGTTGGGACTTAAAAGTTTCCAGCATCCCTCAGGCAAGAAACACAATTTTCCAGTTGCAGTTATTGGGACTTAACAGTTTGCAGCATATCTCAGGCAAGAAAATAGAATTTTCCAAAGTTGCTGTTATTGGAACATAACAGTTTGCAGCATCCCTCGGGCATGGAAACAGAATTTTCCAAAGTTGCTGTTATTGGGACATAACAGTTTGCAGCATCCCTAACACAAGAAAACAAAAATTTTCCAAAGTTGCTGTTATTGGGAATTAACAGTTTGCAGCATCCCCAATCCAAGGAAAAAGAATTTTCCAAAGTTGCTGTTATTGGGACATATGGGTTTGCAGCATCTCTCAGGCAAGGAAACAGAATTTTCCAAAGTTGCTGTTATTGGGACGCAACAGATTAAAGCATCCCTCAGGCAAAGAAACGGAATTTTCCAAAGTTTCTGTTATTGGGACGTAACAGTTTGCAGCATTCCTCAATAAAAGACTCAGTCAAATACCGTCTGCTGTATGTATTTTCAAAATCAGTCTTTTTGTAATTTCAAGCAATCAATTTTTTATGTCATATTGTACTTACTTCAAGTAAAGCATATTCTGTTTCCAATGTTTCTAATGCTGGAACTTGTTTTCCGTGTTTCTGGAATGGAAACAATAAACATCAACATCAATATCAAAGTTTAGATAAAACATCAAACTTTCATTAAATGGATGAAGCTTTGACTCTAGGTCACTCAAGAAGCAGTCACTCAAGAAGCAGTCACTCAAGAAGCAATCACTCAAGAAGCAATCACTCAAGAAGGAGTCACTCAAGAAGCAGTCACTCAAGAAGCAGTCACTCAGGCACTCAAGAAGCAGTCAGTTTATATCCAGATCATCCTGCAAATCTTTGCAGTCTGATCTGGATCTACACTGGTCGCTTCTTCAGTGACCTTCTTAATCTAAAAGCAACATTCAGAGCAAAAACTGTGTTTTTAAAACTTGCTAAGCTCAAACAGAAACTGTATACAAAAGAACAGGAAATTTCAAGTGAGAATTGTGTATTTGAGATTTGTGACTGTTAATATGAAATCAGAAACTGTTTCAGAGGTCTGCAAAGTTCATGCAAATTTGCTTGCAAATCTTAAACTGGAACACTGAATCTTAGATTTGCAATTTTAACCCTTTACTCAATATATATCGAGGGTAGCACGCAAGACTGTTGTAACTACTTAAGGAATGATTCTTATTTTGGTGCGGTTCATGCAGATTGGACGTGCACGCGAGAGCTGGCAAATCCATAAAGCGCGCTAGCGCTTTATGGTAAATTTGCCAGCTTTCGCGTGCACGTCCAATCTGCATGAACCGCACCAAAATAAGAATCATTGCTTATATTTACATTTTATTCATTTTTTCTTTAAATAAACTTAAGTCGAACGCTTTCAAAAATTAGTATTAAGTGAAAAGGGGGAGTAATACGTGGGAGTTTTCAATAGTAACAGCCATTACGTTACTGACGTCATTACGGGTCATGCGGTTCATGCAAAATGAACCGAATTTTTTTTAACAAAGAAATCAATAGGAATGTAAATATATTGAAATAAATAAGGAGTTACGACAGTCTTGCATGCAACCCTCGATATGCATTTTATCCCATGTGCACCCAGAGTTTCAGTTTACACCTTGATAAGCAGACACTTCAATGCCATCTGATCAGGATCTGCAGATCCAGATCCAGATTGGCAGGCATATCTGTGCCATCAGATCAGGATCTGCACTGTTCATTTTTTAATCAGAATTAACCTAATAAATCAAAGAACGAAAATTGCAGTTCTTGATGTTCCATAAAGACACATATAAGGAGGTTAGAGTTAAAACAAAAACTGTATACCTTAGATTTACGAAATTCATCCACTTTCCTCTTGACTGGTTTTATGTCTTCTGTTTCTTCGCGTAGGAGCTCAAGTTGTTGTTGTACACCGATAGCGTTGTGTCGAAATGGTATATCTTGTATGACATTCTGAAAGCAATTTTACCATGTGTAATTGTAATATATTAACTACAAACAAGTTCATTACAAATATGAAACATGCAGGTAGACAGAAAATTGTTCTTTTTATCAGTTTGGATGTTTGTTTACATTGTTTTACATCTAATTTACAACATTCTTTCAACAGTGCACGTGTACCTGTCAAATAGTGGCTTCAAATACGGACCAACTGACAGACAGATGGACAGAGGAAGCAATCCCTTTGTATTGTCTTTTCTTCAAAAGGCTGACACAAAAACAGTTTCCCGGGGGGGCCAGTTTTTTCCATCCAAACTAGGCAAAATGTGAAAGATACTTTATTGCATACCACACCTTCTACCATTTTATTTAGTGGTTTTTAATTCAGGACTCAAATTTTTATAGCTGCAGAGGTTTATAAACATTGCCTTTATTTGGCATAAATTGTTTATGTTTTATTACTCTTATAACTGTCAAATATGATGTAGATTTTTTTCGCATGACAAAATCTGTTAAACATTCAAGCATTTACGTTCACAATAAATATCTGTTGTCGCTAACAAATGGACAACCTATTATAACATTTTTCACTGATTAAGTAAGACCTTCTGATCGCAATTTGCAGTGTCAATGATTTTTTAGGCAATTTACCTGATTTATGATTTAAATACTTGTTTGACAGGGAAATTAATTAAACTGGTGTAGTGATTTTAAAGCAGGAAATTGTTAGCTGATTAAAACAACTGCAGTATTCTTTTTAGGAAGAAAATTGAAATCAGTAGTAGCCAATTTGGAAGGTACATGTGTAAAATCCCAAGTGTGTGTGTCCATTGCGCTTATTCAACAGATAAAGCATTTAAAGGGTGTAATAGTCTCATTACGGCCCAGCAGGGGCTTAATAATTCTTCTGGATAAAACTGACCTTTTCGGTCCCAAACACCCCCTCTCTATTGTATGTCATAAGGTAACAAGAGACGGTTTGAAATTAAAAGAAGCAAATTAAATATAAAGAATGTTATTTATTCAATTAATCAGTGATTGTAAAAGATTATTCTGGATTAAAATTCTTTTTCAGTAACACCTTTTAAATCCTTTCACACTTCAAATGCTTGTATATAATTATTGTATACTAAATGTGTTATTTAACACTACAGAATTTAATTAACCCCTTCATAAATAATAAACCAGTATCTAATGCTGACAAACCAGTAGCATCTTTTATATCAGTTGTCAACTTGTTGGTGAATTTTGACAAAGAGGCGAACATCAAAATAAACATTGTCAACTTTGACAAAGGGGTGAAATCCAAAATTTACATTTTACATTGTCAAGTAACTGGTCAATTTCATCACCCTATGTACAAACTGAGGTTTTAACAGCAGAGCCTCTTTAACCCAGCAGGGCCTCTTTTAACCCTATGTACTAACAGAGGTTTAACAGCAGGGTCACTTTTACGCCAAAGTACTAAGTGAGGTTTGACAACAGGGCCACTTTTAACCCTATGTACTGTGAGGTTTGACAGCAGGGCCTCTTTTAACCCTATAATAATACAAACTGAGATTTTAACAGCAGGGCCTCATTTTAACCCTATATACAAACTGAGGTTTTAACAGCAGGGCCTCTTTTAACCCTATATACAAACTGAGATTTTAACAGCAGGTCCTCATTTTAACCCATCTTGAGTAAGCCAGCCTGACCTAGACATTTTCACCTCATACCCTATGGGGTCATTTAATTTGACCTAACAATAGCTAACAAACAAACATGTGGAGTGTATAACACATGTCCTGGGGCCGAGAGCTGTCTAGTTTGTTAAACCTCTGAAGCATCACTTAGCTTATTCAGAACTTATTTATCCTTTTACTCCATATATTTGCCTGTTTATGCATGTGCGACCAGTGTAGATCCAGATCAGCCAGCATATATCGTCACACCTTAGTGCAATAACGGTAGATCTCCTTCATATTTCAATGGTACGTATACCGTTATTGCACTAAGGTGACGATATGTGCTTTCTGATGTGCACTGTTCACTTTTTGGTCAGAAATAACCTAATAAATCAAAACGTGAAAAGTACAGTTCTTGATCAGATGGCGCAGATGCGCCAGTTGATCATGATCTACAATGTTGGCATGTGTGATAATAGGTGACAGTAGAGTAAAGCGTTACCCTTTACACCATGGATATGTCTCTATCACGTGGTGACCAGTGTAGATCTGGATCAAATGGCAGTGATGGATCTACAGTATTACCTCCTTGGTCACATGGACAACCAGTGTAGATCCAGATCAAATGGCAGTGATGGCTCTACAGTATTACCTCCATGGTCACATGGGCGACCAGTGTAGATCCAGAGCAAATGGCAGTGATGGATTTACACCTTGCCTTGGTCGGACAATTAACATAATGAATCTCAAAGCAAAAAGTGTAGATCTTCATCAAACATGGCTGATCTGGATCTATACTGTTTGTCAATGAGATAAAAGTAGTAGTTTTTCAATAAACAGAAGTTTAAGATGTTCCTAATTGAAATATTTAATACCATCTCAATGAAATGTAATGATTGTTGTTGTTGTTGTTGTTGTTTGTTTAAAGTTTAACACCCATTCCAGCTCTGAACAAGGGCTTTATGGAGAAGTTAAAGATTTAAACAAAATCAAATTAAACTTTCATTATAAAGTGTAAATTGCTAGTGTAAACAACTAAATCTAAACTGAACAATTTCCCCATTGTTTAAATTGAGTATAAATGTTTTACAATTAGCTATTTATTTCATTTTAATTGAGTGAAACTTAAGTTTAGCATGTTTAGTGCACACTTTCTTGACTTGTATGATTAACACCATGTTGACACTCAACCAGCAAGCAATTTAATCGCACAGGTGCATGATGCATGGCCAGGTAGTGCACATGATCAATTAGAACAGGTTGTGGGTTTTTTGCACAGGAGTGCCATTAAATGTGTTATACAATTCAGCTATTTAAAAACATACAAGCAGTTAACTTTGATCTGATTCCATAAAGAACTTATTTACTCTCTTATGTTTTACATTTGAGGTTGATAGAGCAATATTACTTACCTTAACCCTTTCCTGGATATATACGCATTTTTACGCATGTGCGACCAGTGTAGATCCAGATCAGCTGGCACATCTGTGCTGTCTGATCAGGATCTGCACTGGTCGCATTTTGGTCAGAAATAACCTAATGAATCAAAAAGCGAACAGTTTAGATCCTGATCAGACGGCACGGATGTGCCGGCTGATCTGGATCTAAACTGTTCGCCCTAGCAATAAAGGTGTGTCTATACAGGAAAGGGTTAAAGTAAACCTTTAATTGCATTGGCAACTGGTGTAGATCCAGATCAGATTGGACATTCATGCCATCTGATCTGATCTATGCTGTTCACTTTCAGATTCTTTAGGTGATTTTTAACCCTTTCCAGTACAGACACACCTTAATTGCTAGGGCGAACAGTTTAGATCCAGATCAGCCGGCACATCCGTGCCGTCTGATCAGGATCTAAACTGTTCGCTTTTAGATTCATTAGGTTATTTCTGACCAAAATGCGACCAGTGCAGATCCTGATCAGACGGCACGGATGTGCCGGCTGATCTGGATCTACGCTGGTCGCACATGCGTAAAAATGCGTATCTATACAGGAAAGGGTTAACCAAGAAGTAAACAGTGTTGATCATGATTTTAATGTGCCAGCTGATCTGGATCTACACTGTTCACACATGCTATAAAACCTTTATATATGGAATATAGGAACATTATATATTGAGTAACAGGTCAGGGCACTAGACAACTTTTGGGGACAGGTACCCATATCCTTCGGAAGGGGAATTTTGTGTCGTGTTAAGGCAAAAAGGGAATTTTATCTTATGTGCATGTTTTGACTTCGAAGTGTCACACCTACTCATTAAACTGTTTTCCACCACATATTTCCACCTAGTATATTTTTTACTTTAGACTTACAAATAAATCAAATTATCAATAACATCCATTTTCTGTAGTCCATTTCAATTTTATTTTAGATTTTGAAGGGGAATTTTTTCTGAGATAAGGGAAATAAACATACTATTTTGAGAGGGGAATGGGGCCCATAATTTGCCCCAAAAATTGCCGAACAAGTGCCCTGCAGGTTAACATGTTCTTCGAATAGACAGGCTAGATCTTTACCAACTATAAAACTGCATGATTAAGCACACAGATGTGTGTAATGTCTCGATATCAAAGTGATGTTGACAAATTGGTATTGTAGCTCTATTTATGCCTTGATCAATTAATTACTGAAACATGTTATAAACACAGGATCGCCTCACTGTTTGGTAAACAACTTCATTAATCCTTTACTCCATACATATGGGTTTTATCACAAGTGCAAGCATGTGTGATCAGTGCCAGATCCAGATCAGCTATCTGATCTAAATCTACACTGATCACTTCCTGGTCAGAAATAACCTTATGCATCTAACAGCAAACAGTGTAGATCCTGATCAGATGGTACAGATGTGCAGGCTGATCTGGACTAAAATTGTTCACCTATGGATAACAGCCATATCCCATGGAGTAAAGTGTTAACTCTCATGATTATTTTAACCGGAGCATCTTAAAGGTAAAAATGACCCTGAACTATGTGGCCAATCAATCTTGACCAATGTGTGTGGTCGAGCAGTCGGTCCCATACCTCACTGATCAGACTCCATTCCATCAAGTCTCAATCAGACTACATTAAGTTAAAAAGCTTTGATTACTTCTGTATTTATTTAACCAAGGCATGAATTACTTGGATGATTTGATTGAAATTGAGAGAAAAATGTCTCTGCATGTCTTCCCAAACAACCAGAGTTGTGTTTAAAATTATATATATGCAACCCTAAATTTTGCAGTTGTATAAAAATCTGCTACACTGCTTCTAAATACATATTTAAAAATTTTACTGTGTTGAAACCATTAATTGTATTAATGTCTGATGTTCATAACATGTATTTTCTGTTTATTAGAAGTTCATCTATTCTGCTAACAGATTATTTCCATTTTTTAAGCCATCCATTTCTCCATTATTACAAATGTGACCAGAGTAGATTCAAATCAGCTGGCACATCCGGGGACATCCAGAATGGCTATGCCAGCTGATCTGGATCTACACTTTTTGCCCATGTTATAAAGGCGTATCGATAGATAGGATTTAATAAATAAGCACAAAATTATGCATGTTTAAAAATCATTAAAAAAAATATTGCATGTTTCAGGTTAAAACGGAAATCAAGGTACATATTGATAAAAAATACAATGTTTAAAGGAAGAAAAGGAAATTTAAGTTTCATTCTTGTTTTAATTTTCATCAGAATGGCAATAAAACATGCACCTTTAAGATGTAGGCAATGTATTTTTAGGGATATTATTTCCTTTAATAAAAAAAAGCTGTATTCATGAACACATATTGTTGGAATATAAGAGTTACTATAATCAGGGGCAGATCCAGAGGGGTTTCAGTGGGTTTTCTCAAACCCCCTTTTTGCACAGAAATATTAAATTTTCATAAAGAATTTGGCCAGAGAGTTGGAAATTATCTTCTAATTACACTAAGATTCTCAAATACAAACCCCCTTTATGAAAATCTTCCATCTAATCATGTAAAAACATAGACTATTTGCTTAAGTTATAAAACAATGGATGTCTTTCCATATTGATTTTCTATTACTGCCACATGCTGCATCCATAGAACTTGAGACTGTGCAATCTGTTTAATTAAACTGTTCATGGACATTTAAGACAACAAATTCTCTGCACAAACCAAAACGAGAATTCTTTAAAGGCAAATACAGAATAGAAATTCAGTATAAAATGTCCAAAACTTCACTTAACTTGATACTTTATAGAAATTTATGGCTTGTATCCAACATAACCATCATAGATCCAGATCATCCAGCATTTTTTGCAGTCTGATCAGTATCTACTGTTTGCTTGTTTTTTCGGTCAAAAGTAACTTAATTAGGGGTGGATCCAAATGGTTTACAAATATAATATATATTTATGGGAAGCAATATTTAAATGGCTTAGGATTTAGTTATTATCATGTGACTACCCTAAGATTACCCTAAATGAACCCCTTTTCTGGAAATCTTGCATCTGACCCTGCTAAAAAAATTTTAATTGACGGTTGTTCACACTGCTAATTTTGTTACAACATGGTAATCAATGATGCAGCAAAATTCCATGCAATTAACCTAACATAATTATGATCAATTTAAAATGTAATTTTTCCAATAAATTAAATTATTTTATTTGTAAGTTTTCATTCACTTTCATCCTAATTTTGTGCTGTGAGTGCCAAGACACATTTTTTACCAAGCCTTTTCTATAGATCTACAGGCAAATTGGTCTATAAATAACCTGACAGTCTGCAAATTTTTAGTCAGTCTGTATAAATGACCATTTCTAAGACCCATTTAATGGCCTGGCACTGGCATGTCTTGGATCTTGGACAACAAACAATTTCCATTAAATATATGGACAGTCTGTAAAATTGCATATACTTTTATACGACTGGATACCCCTTTTCACAAGCAAGAGACTGGCTGTAAATTTATGGATCTACTTTCGGATCAGGGGACCAGGAATCCAATGATCTACAAACCTCTTTCCATCATTCTTTTTACCAACCGTCACAGTATCTTTATGTATAATAGCAAAGTTACAGAATGAACTTCGCCACACCTGGAGTAATGATTTTGACAGGTGTGAAACACTGTAACTGATAAAATGATCATGCGATAAATTGACGTTTATTTAAAAATCGGTGATCGGTTTCATACCTGTTTCTGTTTAATTGCTCCCATACACTCCTCAAAGTTATCCTGGTCCTTTTTTGACCCCATCGTTTACCTGAAATTACACGAAAACTGAAAGTGGGATCATTTGTCACATAGCTGTCATTTAATTGCACCGGCTCAGTACGCATGATCAGCGACAATTTACTTCCGGAAAGAAACGGCGGGAAATTTTAATTTGGAAAATTAGGGTGTTGATATTGTTGTTAAACATTCTAAAGAGCCTTTTTAAAATAACTTTTGGGTTAAATGGTCAATTAAATATTGGCTTTTATGTACTCAACCTGATTGAATTCAGTCATTCGAAAATTAACGTAAATTATTCAGCTAATTTAAGGCTCAGCAATTAAATCGTTTGCAGCGATCCGATCAAAGCTAATTCAACAAACTAACCTTATTCCCATAACGTTTATTTTTACTGTGTCTTGTGAAAGCTAACAATATTCATGAAATTAAACATAATTGAGAAGCTCTAAATACATCACATGTTGTTTTTTCACTATCATTCAAGTTTGGGAATGTGACCTACATAGAAATTGGGATTTTTTTCAATCATTGGAGAATAAAAGGTTTAACACACATTACATATTACCAATAATTTCTAGGGGTAAAGAAACAAATGATGCCTGATTAACTAACAAGCTACAGTATTTTATTAATGAAATGACACAGGTAGAGCTTAACACAGATTATTTATAAGACATTTTTCATTGATCCAATCGGGAATTTTTCGTCTCTACTTTGGAATAAAGTATATGTTTTGCCATTGGGAACATGACAAAATATCTGCTATAAAATTGACCGAAAAAGGTGCTTTAAATAATGAATATTACGGCCTTTTTCACATAGACGCTTAGGCCTGACTGACTTAAAATTGGACCTGAATAAGTTTGGATATCTGTGCTCTCTGTATAGAATACCCGTCACTAAGGGTTGCCAGATATCCGTTAATATTTCTTTTAACCACCTGCATCTATTCTCACACTTCTCTACTGTATTGCCTTCTCTTAAACCCTCCACCCATATACCATTCCCTCTGAAACCAATTTCCCTATACTAACCCTCTGACATCCCTTCTTACATCCTAATCTCCTGTACCCTTCCTTCTTTCACATTCATCTATGCCATTCCCTCGGACTACCCTGCCCCCACAGGTAAATAATCGTAGGCTTTCTTTAAAATATATAATCATAGGACAACAACTTTATCAAAGGATATTTTTACATGTGTTTGTAACAAGTTTATTTATCTGACATTTGGTATTTTAATCAGCCTTCTTTTTGTTCATTTTTAAACATTCTTTGCATCGTTGCCGATGGTGAATGATGGATTTACTGTATAATTTATCATTCTTATTAAAATTTACGTTTACGCCAATCTAACAACTAACTCGTAATTTTACATGTTTTGTAGGAATATAATTCACCTCAATTTGATAAACATGTGTTTCGAGCTTGGGTGAAATGCGCGAATTCAAATTCTCAGCAAAAACATGAATTTTCGTTTCCCAAGATATCTTTAAATATTGTGCGAATTATTTCTAACATAAAGCCCTCGTTTGAGACAAATGCCAGCGAAATAACATGCCACGGCAGTAATAACAGAAAATACAAAAATGAGTCAGATCGAGATGCTGATTCTATAGAGATGACGGCGATAAACTTCCGGAAGGCTTGCTGCAAGCATAACTAAGGCATCAGGATTGCGTTATGTAAACGTCGGCAACGCCAACTGCACAAAGAAAACGAATACAGACGTGTGTTAGTTCGATTTCGATAATGTAAGTTGTACACCGAAAAGCGTAAGTTCGAATGTCGACAACGACAGCTACACAGAGTGAAATATTCTACCCTGGCTGTAATTACCGGGTAAGAGCAAATTTTCAGTATTACAGCAACAGTATTACAAATTTTGAAGAATTTTTCGGAATCAGTCGAGTCGGGCTTTTTTATCACAACATCGCGGAGATTGCCGACGTTTGCGGATCGTTTTCAACCTAAGTGCTTTTGAAGGCAAAGCGCTTACCAAAATGTATGATGTTGCAACAACATTTTGATCATAAAACTTATCTGTTCGAAAATTTCAAAAGAAATTTCTTTTGGCCCATTACTAATGTTTTATAGCAGTTAACTGTATACCTATAACCTAAGGACTGAAAACTATTCAGTGGAAAAAAGTAATTACTATTTATAAAAACAAAATGATAGCATCACCTTAATTTACAACATGAGTGTGTTTTGACAATAGCATCACATACTGTAATTTTATTTTACTATGTTAGTATTTGTAGGTGGATGAGTTAAAGTACTCGAAACTCAATATTCGCACTTAAAATGTTTAGTCCACCCCAGGTAGCGATGAATACTTTAATGCTCGAAAGAGTTTGTAAACATAATATTACCCGTTCTTACTGGACAACGAAAATATTTACATCAAAACCGTGGGTGACACATATCAGAGATTTGTAATTTGTTGGGGGTATCTTAGTGAAAGTCGGAAGTGAAGACGATGTATGCGTTGGTTTCACGTCTGTTTAAGCAAGGTCAGGAAGCCACATTCCATACCCGGGTACAAGTTAACTGTACAAATTAATAATATCATTGCGAATAACTCTAATTTTCATTTGTACATTTATGTAATCGACTGCAGAGCTATAAAAATCCAAGAAAATTTAAATAACATTTAAAAAAAAAACGCATTGCTTGTGGCAATACATATAAAAATCGGTATACTGTATATGTTATGAATAAACCGAAAATGCAAATCACTACGACTAACCATCATATTACCAAGGTGGATGTTTATTACAAATACGATAGCTTTTGGTATTTTTCGTTATACCCATCTTCATCGTGTTACCCTTACCGCATTCAACCTCTGAGATAAAATAACTGGGTTGAATAAAAGGACAGCGTACTATTAACACCGGTGCAAAGTCATCAACGGTTAAAACTGTTGGACATAAGTGTTCTCACTGTGTCTTTAAATGCCAGCGAATGTCCGGTAAATAACGAATGTACGAATATTAACGAATATCCGGTAAATATCGAATGCCCGTAAAATAACGAATGTCCGGAAAATAACGAATTTCCGAAAAATAAAGTATGTCCTAAAAATAACGAAAGTCTGGAAAGACACGAACATTTCCGAAAGTTACCGAGACAGCCGAAAATACCCATGAATACCTATGATTGAAACCACGCCCAAAGATATATAAAATGTAATTGTTCTTCGGGCGAATCTACTTGAAATAAATCTGAGCACATTTCAAGACCCTCAAAGAAGAGTGCTTCCACTCGAACACCCTTATGTTTATTAACTTCAATAATCTAAGAGTGTTTTTGAGTCGTGAAATAAATAAGGTTTTAAAACAACAATAATAAAGAATTTTCAGTAAAATTGCGTTTCATTATATGAAAATAAAACTGCATGACGTGAACTGCATTCATGAAAATGAAATTTCATTCACGTCACGGTCATTGCTTAATACAATTTAGATGCAGACGTCAGAAAGCTAAAACAAACCATTAAGGTATTTCATGGAAATGTACTTTGTTTACTTTACAAAATTCAACACAAACTCGTTACATTATGAAATTTAGAATTTGCTTTTAAGAAAACACCATGCATGACATGATTTTATTGCCTGTGATGTATTTATTTTTCGATGTTTGTTGTTATGTTAAGGGTAATAACCCATGGACGTTGTTTAAAAAGAATCCACAGCAATCAATAATAATCGATCATCGGCCCAATTACTTCTAGCACACTAAATCAACTATCTTTTTAGTCGACAGAGAAAGAAAAATCCAAATATTGACGTTGATAACCGATTAATGTTTCTTTAGACAGTGGTTAAACATTATCAAATGCATCATAAAGATCCGCAAAGCTGAAGAAGAAAACATTCGAAATGCGTGAACTCGCATTGAAGAGAAGCGGACTACCGACTGCATTAAATCCCCAAGTTAAAATCAGACATTTTAATAATTCTGATTGATCCCGCATGGTTTCCCATTGATAATGATATATCTGAGGATAAATTAAATAAATTCTTAAGCACTTTTAAAAATATTTTTACGCATTGAGAACATGTGAAAATAAGATACCCGTAGCATATGGACTTAGAAGAAAATCGGTTTTAAGTTGATCCAGAAAGATTTTTTGTCCAGTTTATGAGTGAAATGATTTAGTAATGAATAAAAATGACATTAATTGGATATTGCTTGCAAAAAACACATCCCCACGTTTGTTCAGCTGTCACGCTTGTTCCGAAATCAATATTAAAAAATGACGCTGACAGTTTCGAAAGACAGAAGAACATTAATTAAAAAGGATTCACGTCAGAAATCTAATTATCAAAACAAACCTTGTTCTCTCTTGTTTTTTTTTTATAAATTACTTTTCGGTTTGAAGTTAACAAGTTTACTTCATACTTTTAGAATGATTTTCGAATGATGTGTGCTTGTGCAAATTTCGATTTCGAGCCTAGCTAAGTCAAGAACTCCTTCCATAGAACTGTTTGCAAAACTCGGGATTCAGGCCAGGGTAACAACATTTGAGCACACGGCCAAATGCGTTCCTTTCCGACAAAACGTTAATAAAAGAATAAGCCGCTCGGTTACCGGTAGCATAAAAGGCACAGCAATGGTGTTTGATTGATTATTTTCGTTATTTTGTCGCGAAATTATGCCAAACGAAAAGATATAAAAGAAAAACGCCACGCGAAACGATTAAAAAACGTCGCGCGGAAAGATTAAAAAACGCCACGCAAAAAGATTTAAAAAAAACGCCATTCGAAAAGATTAAAAAAGCCATGCGAATATACGAAATAACGAAAAACGCTTTTCTTTCGCGAAAACTATAAGCCGAAATGCAAACGAACGGATTTCTATTTATCAAGTCTATGGCTCCGTAGGGAATTTTTGTCCATGCTCATCTCTAAAAACACGAGATAGGAGGGATTAGATATACTGATCTGCATGTGAGTTGCAGACGTAACTCACAGAGATTTCAATTAAACAAATGAGTACAAAAATCTGTAACAACAATTGCTGAATGAATGCATTTATGCGCGTTTCATGGTTGAACGCGAGTTAAAGTATGCCAATGGACGAAATTCTTGTCTGATTGACAAAAACTATCTTTATTGTTTTTATCGCACACTAAAAAAATTGGTATCGGTGGAAAGAGGACATATATATGCATTGAACGAAAAGAGAGTTTGGAGTTTGAGCAAGTAATGCCGGTAAAGTAATGTGTTGAAAATTGGCATTTTTGGACACGCGTTTAAAAGAAAATCATATCGGACAAGACTTTTGTCCATAAGTATGTACACGTACATACGTCGGAATTTGACAAAGCATAAAAATAAAACCGCGTAAAGATACCGAAGTTAACATTCCTTTAATGCAAATAGTACCACTGCGACAACAAACTGATGTTTCTAAAAACTTTATTAATTCAATAGGGCCTTAATTATAAAACTAAGATCGTAGACCAGCCTCAAATCTCAAGCATCTGATTGCTTGAGATTTGAGAATGGTCTCCAGATTTGTTTAATGAACTTGGGCCCAGGGCGACTACAAACAAACTTTTAAAACTTAAGTTAATTAACTAGGTTTTCTTTTAGGAGATAAAGAGTAACTAGTGCAGTAGTGATAGTGACACGGTTGGTATCTAGTAATTAGTAACTATCTCATGAATAAATTCTCTCTCATTTCCATAGACCGAATGAAATATTAGTGTACCAAGGAATATAAACAACCTAATTTTGGTTGATTCGATTAAACCAGTTGTTTTTAAGCGATAAGCATGATATTGTGCGGGTCGGTGGGTGGGTGGGTTGTTATTTATAAAAAGGAAAGCCAGGTTAGTTGCAGTGGCAGGCTTTCAGACGGAATGTCAAACTGCTTTAAGACAGATATTGCAATAACGCCCAATCGAGCCTAGGCCCCCCATTCCCCAACTCTCTCCCCTTCCGTCGAAAGAAGAAAACAATTGCAGATGGCTTTGTCGGAAGCTAACCATACATAGGACCCCACCTTTTTAAGTGGTAATTAGTTAAGGTATTTATATTTTGGCCAAAAGTCGTTGATAATTGTAATTTCTGAAAATTCGTTCGAAAGCAATTTTCCTAATCAAATCATCTAACTGCTGAAGGCAGGAAGCGAACTCACTGACTTGGATATCGGTCTGATAAAAATGCATCTATTTTAATCTCATTAATTGATTGGCATTGTTTCTAAATAATTGATGCCACCAATCGATGGCCTGGTATTGACAGACAGGTTGGAATAAGGTTCGTCGTTGCTTTTTATATGCAAACATCAAGCTGCCTTGAACCCCTTTCGTATTTTAAGAGATAACATGGATAAGAAAGTAGAAAGTGTGTCGTTCGAAACATTATCCGTGAGTAAATCTAACCAGGAGTTAAATTTCCAAAAGAATTTAAGTCTGCTGTATCAGCTGTATGAAATACTTTGAATACCTTTTTATGTCGTCAGACAAATGTATAAAAATGATAAGATTTACTTATTCTAGATTTATCACCGGTCCCTGGGATATTCTAAATGTAATCAAAGGTTCCTGGGGATTTACTCTACACGAATCAATCGCCAAATGTAAGAAATTGACTCAGGACATTACACAATCTGTTTGTGACTTACCCGATCCGTAGGGCGGGGGAGGGGTGGGGGCGGAATGTGAGGTAGGTTGGGTTGTAAATGATGCAATCTAACCCTGTATCCTATAACAAATGTTCATTGCGGCAAGAAAGCGTGTTTCACTGTTATCGATGACGCCTAAATTGACAAAAACATTTTATGGCATTTGCAGGAATACATATTCACGGCCATAGATTCATACAGTGTTGGACGTAATCTATTCCGTGGTATTTGATAGAATTTTATGAGGATTAGGGTTGGGGTTTATAAAACTGAGATTAGAAACCAGTCTCAAATCTCAAGCATCTGAATGGTTAAAATGGCGACCAGCTGAGATTTGAGACTGGTTTCCATGCTCAGTTTTATAACCTTGGGCACATGTATATATAGAAGCGATGGAAAAGACGACTTCCGGTATCCGAAAAGGACCAAACTGGAATTCGGACCGAATGTGCAAGAAAGAAATAAAAAAAATCCTGGTCTGCCTGAGTGTTTTGTTAAATAATAAGATTCTCATCGCGTCAAACTTCTGTCAAAATGATAAGTTGTGTAACGCAGCGCCGTAAGGGTTAGCATATAAATCTGTCATTATCTTATTTCAACAATTGACAGTTCTTTGCTACCCGTTTGAAATGAATGAATGTCCCACTGACAAAAAAAAGAGTCCTTGAACATTGACGAATGTCAATCGCAATATTTATCAATGTCACAATCGGAGAAATTATCGAGAAAAATTCATTAACAAAACACAAAATTCCAAGTGCAATTATGCTATTTCACAGGTATAATGGTTCGGGTTCAATCATCCATAATTGTCGGCAACTTTAAGAACTGCAAATAGGTCAACATACGATTTTAAGTTTGCCCAACCCTTTTTGTTGCCCCACGCTGTTTACTTTTCTATTTTATTGTTCATGTATATGTATTGCAAATAAACATGTTTAAATTAAATAATTTTTCCATTCGGAAACAATTTATATCCAACTTAAAACTGTGCCCTCTGATAAGGATGTACACAATTCGCTTTAAGATCCATTAGGCTCAATATCATAAAACTAAGATTGGCGACCAGTCTCAATTCTCAAGCATCTGATTGGCGGAAATGGTGATAAGTCTCACTTTCAGTCAATCAAACGCTTGAGATTTGAGACTGGTCTTCATTCTCAGTTTCATGATCTTTGTTATTCCCGACCAAGAAGAAACGAGTGAAGATCCTGATTAGATGGCACGGATGTGCCGGCTGATCTTGGTCTACACTGTTTGTAGATGCGATAAAATCCGTACGGTATGTATTATGAAATAAATTGATAAACTGAATGTTTTTATGTCAAATAATTTATTCTATTGCCAATTAGTATACACCATAGGGTGTTTAAATGTTTAAAACCTTATGGATCATAGCCATAAATTTCTTCAGGTGTTAAATATTTGTAAAGAAACCCGATCCTCTGTAAACAATGAAATATTCATGTCAATTAAACTCGTACAAGAACAAATATTTAAACATTACGACCATTTAAATCGTCACAATCAATGGTTTTCGTTCTATACAGAGTTCAAAATTTATTGTATTTGAACATTTATTATAATTTTATACAAGTTTTTAAAGATCACTTAATTGTGCAACCCTAGATTGTATTAAGGTTAATAAATAATAAAAAGGTAAATAAATAATAAATAACCACACAAGTGCGCTGCCTCTTGAAAGAAGTTACAGTTCAAACAATTAATATTTGACGTGGCATATGCGCGATACATAAAATATATTATATGAATTCTGTTAAAATGTGCTTGTCATGTAAAGTGGCTGCCCAAGGTAGCCCTATGTTGTAATTACCTGTTAATATAGTTGGTAAATATTATATACTATGTCTTTTAATTAGTTAAGATGTCAGAAACTAACTTAAGATATCAGAAACTTACTTAAGATATCAGAAACATGCACTGGATAATTATTTTGTGCTACCAATGAAATTGTTTCAATTATACAATATGTTTCGAGGCGTACCCTAGCCAGATGTTAATTATCATTAAAGTAATATTGTTAACCAACTTTATTATCTTAAGTTTGTTATCAAAATGACGCAAGAGGCAGGTGAAAATAATATAAATGAAATAACATTATTTTGATATAAATAGAATTTGAATTTTCAATAATAAAAAAAAAATAGATAACGTGGAACTGGCCTCTCAGAGGCGGTTCACTGGGATTGCTCGAACACCCTTTTTGGATTTTATATTTAATATTCATAATTTTCGCCAGAAGGCTGGAAATTATCATGTAACTACCCTAAAACCTCTCTCTAAAAATCTTGCATGCGACTCTGGCTCTTTATATAAATGTTTCAGTCCCAACATTGATTTCTTTTGAAAGTGAAGAATGAAGTTTGCAGGCATTACATTGAAACTTTCCGAATCATAAGGATGAATAAAACCTAAATCGTCCATTCATGGCAACTTTATTTGTTAAAAATATCGATGTTCTGCCAAATTAGTCATCCAGAATACGAAGTATATTTCTACGTTCATCTGCTGTTGTATGCATACTTAATAACTAAATTATAATTTATATAAACCCTCACCTCTTAAACAGAATTTAAATCCAACGCACAGGTATATAATGTTAATCCAAATAATATATACAAGATACAAGAAAACCTACACCTATATTCTAATAACTATTCTCTAATTTCCTTTTTATGAAAATGCACTACCGAAAAAAAACCTGCAATTTAATGCATTTTTGCCAAATTTGGCCACTGTGTTATCACACCATCAGATGACAAACTGGTATGAAATAATATAATATCATTTCGGCGTAAGATTGTACAGTCAGCGACAAGGCCTTAGGGTGTTATCTACCTCCCTATGTAAATTATTAAGACCGATATGGACCAACGATCTAAAGTTAGGGACAGTTTCAAAATTATTTTACCACGTTCCTATTGTAAAGGGAGACAATTCAATTTAAAAGCTGAGCATGGAGAGAGGATCGCTTATCTCCCTTTCCTTTTAAAATATTCCTATAACAGATTTAGGACAGTATATTCATAGTTAAAAGAAAAGCTGCATTCTATGTATTTTACAGACAAAAAGACTTGTGGAGAAGACATTTCAAATGTAAAGATTTGCTTTAAAGCTTACCAAAACACAGACTCAGAGTCGGATGCAATATTTCCAAAAAGGGGGTTCATAATGGTCAGTTTTGGGGTGTTCAGAATGGTCAGTTAAGGGGTGGTTGCATGATAATTTCTAACAACTGGCAAATATCTCCATTAAAATTTGACATTGTTGCCAAAATTGAACAAGAGTGCCAAACTGACACAAAATACGCCCGTCAAAATGCTGATCATCAAAGTTGCGTAACGATCCGGTGAAAATTATTCGACTTCGAGAGCAGATACCGCTAATTCAGTTTTTGGACAATTCAAGGGCCATAATTCAGGAGTGCCTGGGGGGATTAAGCAGGTTATAGAACCTGGTCGAGATATCCATGCCTTCTGATCAGGATCTACACTGATCACATTTTGCTCAGAAATAACCAAACAAATCAAAAAGCGAACAGTGCAGATCCTGATCAGATGGCATGGATGTGCTGGCTGATCTGGATCTACATGGGTGCAAGTTAGGAATTCTGAAAAACCTGAAAATTTGTCAATTTATATAGGGAAAATAAAGAAAATCAACCATTTTTAGACACACAAAAACATGAATTTCAGGCAAATGCCTGAAAACTTGCACCCATGGATCTACACTGTTTGCCACACAATAAAGGTGTGTCTATGGAGGAAAGGGTTAATCGAAAAGTCCATAGAGAAAGGATTACAAACATTAAAATACAGATTATGAGCTGGCTCTTAGTTATGTGACCATCTCTCAAATTAACCCATTCCTGTATATATACGCATTTTTACGCAAGTGCGACCAGTGTAGATCCAGATCAGCCGGCACATCCGTGCCGTCTGATCAGGATCTGCACTGGTCGCATTTTGGTCTGAAATAACCTAATGAATCAAAAAGCGAACAGTTTAGATCCTGATCAGACGGCACGGATGTGCCGGCTGATCTGGATCTAAACTGTTCGCCCTAGCAATAAAGGTGTATCTGTACAGGAAAGGGTTAAGCAGGTCAGATGTTGACCATTTACTCTATATATGGGCATTGAATCGCATGTGCGACCAGTGTAGATCCAGACCAGCTGGCACATCTGTGCTGTCTGATCAAGATCTGCAGCGTTCACTTTTTGGTCAGAAATAACCTAATAAATCAAACTGTACAGCATAGATCCTGCCCAGATGGCACTGACGTGCCAGCTGATCAAGGTCTAAACTCCGCATAAGGTAATAGCAAGGGTTAACTATTTAACCCCTGGGATAGAGACGAGATCCCAATAAGGTAATAGCAAGGGTTAACTATTTAACCCATGGGAAATAGATGAGATCCCAATATAAATTAACCCTTTCCTCAATAAATACACCTTTATTGCAGGGGCAAACAGTTTAGATCCAGATCAGCCAGCAAACTAGTGCCAGCTGATCAGGATCTGCACTGTTTGCTTTTTGATTCGTTAGGTTATTTCTGATCAAACTGCAACCAGTGGAGATGTGATCAGATTGCATGATTTTCCTGGCCGATCTGGATCTGCTCAGGTTACACATGCATAAAAATGTGTACCGTATATTCCCTATTAAACGCCCCTCCCCTAATAAACGCCCCCCCCCAGTCTTTTTTCAAAAGTAAACGAGTGACTTACCATGACACGACGATCTTTAATCTCTCAGCATTAATCCAAATGAATAATTTAATAATCATTTTGGTGTGAAAAGTTTCATTTCAGGTTAAGTTTTTTAAAAATAAGTTCTAGGAAAATGACAAAATTGTTTCCTACAGTTATTTATTAAAAAATAACACAATTATTGAAAACTACATTTTGTCAATAGTTGGTCTCTATTAAACGCCCCCCACCCCCCTTTGCAAAATGTAACGCCCCCGTGGGCGTTTAATAGGGAATATACAGTATATATGTAGGAAAGGGTTAATATAAGAATAAACAGTGTAAAACCTGATACTAATCTAAACCTATAATTATCTATGGATTAAATTGTTAAGTTGATGTAAAACCCACCAAAAATAACCAGAAGAAATTTGTTTACACAAAGTATGTTTTAATTGTTAAGCAACAATCTATATAATATTATATTTACAATTTTCAGAATAACAATACATTTAAAAACAAAACAGTAGAAATTGTAACAACCAAAAATGGGTTAGTCAAATGTACATGCATTTTCACAAACACAGTTTAACACAAATACACTTCCTTCTCAAGAAAGCAAAGTCAATCAAGTCAAATTAATGATATATAATGGTACATAATTATTTAACCCTATATCCATAAATACACCTTAATGACACAGGTGAACAGTTTAGATCCAGATCAGCCGGCTCATCCATGCCGTCTGATCAGGATCTGTACTGTTTGCTTTAATAGGTTACAGGGCCTTCCCCTGAAAAATTTTATGGCATCCTGGCATCCAACGTGTGACGTGCTAATTCGTGCAAACATGGTTGATGGGGTTCGTCTTACAAATATATTAATGTATATTTAGCACAAAGCAACATAGTTTTTTAAGTTTTATTGAAATATGACAAAGTAAATTTTTCACAGACTTGCTATTGTATTGTACTTAATACAAAACAGTCGTTGTTTCATGTTTTAATGTACATCAGTCTAAAAAAACATGCCATAAATGTCTCTTGTTGCAGCATATCTCTAGATACACAGCCCTTGATTGCAGACCTGCTCTTGTCATTATGATTATGCCACAATTTAATACATGTTGAAAAGTCAACATGTTCAATAGAATGGCCATTGATATGGACAGCATTTAAAGATGTAGTTTGTACTTTTATAACATTACAATACTTTAAAATCGTCTTCATTTTTGGTAATAATTTGTTATTATAAACCTTTTGTAATCACCTGTTAATAAAAGTGACAAGATTATCATTTACCACTTACATGCTCACAACTCTTCACAGTAAGCAGGTCATCAAAGAACAATATACGGATTTTAATCTCATTTAGGCCATCATAACTGACGAGATAATCTGTTTTAATTGGTTGATTTTCGACTGCCTTCTCTGTATTCAACAGACACTCATCCAACTATCTGACTTCTGATACACAGCAGACGCTCATTAAATATTGAAAGGCGTAATCTTGTGCACTAGACGCTTAACAATATCAGATAAACGCTTGAAATTGGCAAGAAAGTTTCGTAATTTGACATGTTTATTGACCTTGTTTATTAAATTTTAAAGCATCCCGGCTAGGATTTTTGGCATACCGGCGGATTATAAGCGTCCCGCAAATGTTAGTTTAGAATTAAAGCATCCCGGTGCCGGTATGCCATAATTGCCTGGGGAAAGCCCTGGGTTATTACTGACCAAAAAGTGTCTAGTGCTGATCCTGACAGACAGCATGGATGTGCTGACTGATCTGGATCTACACTGGTTGCACAGGAATAAAAAGGTGCATATATGAAGTAAAGAGTTAAGAGCTTTTTACATGATTTTGCAGCTTGGATTGTTCATAGCACTAGAAGCATTACAATGCTGTGTTATATTCAACATGCAAATTTTAAACATAAAATTAAATATTCATCAATTATATTCACACTTTCACGATGAAATCAGACACATCTATTCCGGATTTACACTTTTTACTTTTCTTTTAATAAACTTCTGTAGAACACACTATGAAAAATAAATGGCCTTACTCAATTTGACAATGACAAAATGCAATAACAAGAGATGTTTGTAAAACATGTGTGCCCCCAAACACCAAATGGATAGTAAACTGCTGTTACTGATCACCCAAATTATTGTCTAGTTATTGGCGGGAAAAGATTTTGTAGCGAAGGTCACTGCGACCCTGACCTTTGACCCAAGGACATGAAAATGAAAAGGATCCATCGATGTGTAATGAAAATCTCAGTATCAAACTGGAAGATCGTAGGCTAAATCTTTATATTATTATCTATAGTGCTCAGAGGAAGGTTTTCTGTGTAAGCTCCCAGTGACCTTGACCTTTGATCTACTAAGCTGAAAATCGATATGGGTCATGAACAGGTGATGATCAACATGCCTTTTAAATCTGCGGACTGTAGATGAAATCATTGTGTAGTTATTGGTCAAGCATGTTTTTTTTTTGCGGAAGGTCAGTGTCAGCGTATCTGAATTCACCCCTATGATAAATCATGCAATAAATCACTGATGGCTATTTATAATTTCATAGACATATTTCTAAGCATCATTTAGATAATTATACACCTTTATTGCTAGGGCAAACAGTTTAGATCCAGATCAGCCGGCACATCCGTGTTGTCTGATCAGAATCTAAACTGTTCGCTTTTTGATTCATTAGGTTATTTCTGACCAAAATGCGACCAGTGCAGATCCTGATCAGACGGCACGGATGTGCCAGCTGATCTGGATCTACACTGGTCGCACACGCGTAAAAATGCGTATATATCCAGGAAAGGGTTAAATATCTTTGTACATCTAAATTCTGCACAGGGATATTTTATATGATATATCACCAAGATATTAAAATTTTCTAAAAAATTAGATGTAACACTTTAGAATTTTTCAACAGCAAAAACACTTCATTTGCATACTTCGTTTACACACCAATTTTTGCACAAAAATCGTTAAAAAAGCAAAACAATATAATTTAATATACAATTGTTATTTTGTTCTATATACATATCATGCCATTTCAAGGCATACCAGTAGCTTTCTACAAAGTTCACGTTAAGTGATAGACAAACAATAAATGAAAGACCAGACCTCTTCAAAGACAACACCAAATATTGAGATTTAATGTTGACACAACTAAAGTTTTCTCCAAAAACCACAAATGGCTGTTTGATGCAGCTTCACCCTTTTCTCCATAGATACACCATTATTGAATGGGCGAACAGTTTAGACCCAGATCAGCTGGCACATCTGTGCCGTCTGATTAGGATCTAAACTGTTAGCTTTTTGATTCAGTAGGATATTTCTGACCTAAATGCAACCAGTGCAGATCCTGATCAGACAGCACAGATGTGCCCGCTGATCTGGATCTACACTGGTTGCACATGCGTAAAAAGGCATATATATTGAGGAAAGTGTTAACCCTTTCCTACATATATATGTCTTTATGACTTTGGCGAACAGAGTAGATACAGATCTGCCTGCACATGTGTGCAATCTGATCGGGATTTGCTCTGTTTACTTTTTGATTTATTTGATTTTTTCTGACCAAAAAGCGAACAGTGCAGAACCTCATCAAATCTGGATCTCATCTTTACTGGTCACATGCCACAAAAAACGTTTATATGGAGTAAAGGATTAAATCTGCATAACTTTTGACTCCTACATATTTGTTTGTACTTTATCAGTTTTAACTCCTGACTAAAACTTCCACAAGTGCAAGAGCACAACATATACACAAAATTAAAACAACGCAAAATAATGTAATTTTACAGTAATATACATGACATGTTCAGGCAAAATGGGGTCTACCATCAAAATGTTTTATTCTCACTTATTAACATAGTAGTATTTTAACCAAGCAATCTTGTTAAACAAGGAGAAGAAATTAAATGTTGTAGATTTTGCTTAACTCTTTACTCCATAGATACATCTTCATTGCCTGCTCGAACAGTATAGATTCAGATCACCTGGAACATCCATGTCATCTGATCAGGATCTACACTGTTTACTATTTGATTAAATAGGTTATTTCTGACCAAAAAGCAAACTGCATATCCTGATCAGAGCATGTATGTGCCAGCTGATCTGGATCTACACGCATGCAATAAAATGCATGTATATATGGAGTAAAGTGTTAACAAACCTAGGTAGAATACTGTGGTATCATTTTATTTAGCGATGGCTTAATTTTCGCATATTTCGCGCTGGGGCGAGTGCGCGAATTTAAAACCTGAGCTAAAATTTAACCAAAAGTTCCACATACGTATCCGAAACGTGCTAAGTCTGAATGGACCTACACTTTATATATAGTTGCCCGTATCGCTATTTAATATAAATTTGAAGTATCGAATAATTATGTTAATAAAGATAATATAATAAGTTATAACTGTCGGCTTTCTTTTGGAATATGTTTAATGTTACTTCAAAACTTGAACGACAATTTAGTCAGCGCATTTAGGTCGGGTCACGTTTTACCAAACAGTATCGTTGTCATCTCATTTTTAATTTATCAGCACTTTTTTGAGTAACTGTTTCGCAATTAATTGTCACTTAAGAACATAAAACGGGTACGAAATTTAACATGCCAATTATGATATGAATGGTCCAGATAGATGGATCGAACGGGTCCCGTGTCAATATATATTAGTAGCGGCGCCGAATAAACAGCAGTCTGATAATTGACTAACAAAGGAAGTGGTAATTGACAGGGGACCAACTGACACATGATTAGCTCGCATGTTCAAATAAACAGTAGGTATTAATAACAGGTCGGAAAAATATCTATAATAATATTCTTTGAAAAATTGGATTTGCGCGAATTTACGTTCGCGCGAAACAGTTTTTTTCGGCGATTGCGCGAAATTTCGTGCCAGCGAAATTAAATGATACCACAGTAGTAACAATAATGATATAAATCACTGACCCACAGTCAACTGCTTTATTTAACTTCATAACATATATACAGATTTCTTTTTTACAAAATGTCAATGTTATAATTCAATCAAAACCACTGATAATCAGCACAGCACTTCCAAGTAACAAACACAAAATGAAGATAATGCCTAAAATCATATGGGCATAATTTCTTAACCCTTTTCTCCATATATACGCAGTTTTGCGCATGTGCGACCAGTGATCCAGATCAGCCGGCACATTCGTGCCCTCTGATCAGGATCTGCACTGGTCGCATTTTGGTCAGAAATAACCTAATGAATCAAAAAGATGTGCCCTCTGATCTGGAACTAAACTGTTCGCCTTCGCAATAAAGGTGTATCTATGGAGGAAAGGGATAAATTTCATGTTGCAACAGGTGTCATTTGGAAAAAAAAAATTCTATCTTCAACTATAGCAAATGTTAGCTTCTAATATATTGTTTTAAAGGGTAAATAGCACTGATATAACAATCACAGGGATTTACCCTTTCCTCCATATATACACCTTTATGGCATGGTTGAACAGTGTAGATCAAGATCAGCTGGCACATCCATGGCGTCTGATCAGGATCTGCACTATTCTCATTATTTGATTATTTCTGACCGGAAAGCAAACAGTGCAGATCCTGATCAGACAGCATGAATGTGCCAGCTAACCAGAATCTACACTGGTTGCACAAGCGATAAAATGAGAATCTATGGAGTAAAGGGTAAATATAAAGCACAAAAATGTCTTTCAGTCAACAGTACAGAAAAATATCAACTAAATCCAAACAAGTCATACACTTCTACAACCCTTTGTTTACACACAATATTCTGTTAAATATCCAATGGAGTTTAAAGTCAGGTTGCACATCTGGTCCCAAGAGCATAAAACTGAGATTGGAGACCAGTCTCAAATCTTAAGCATCTGATTGGCTGAAATGGCAACCAGTCCCCATTTCAGCCAATGAGATGCTTAAGATTTGAGACTGGTCTCTAGCTTCAGTTATATAATATTGGGCCCCGGTCTGTCTTATATGAGAAACTTCACAGGAAATGGTGTAATTGGTGAATTTTTTTTGCACGTGTTATAAAGGTGTATTTATGAAGTGTCAAATGTCTTTCAATTTCTTATTATCAATATATATAATTTTGTTACACATTCTTGACGGCATAATATTACTTTTACCCTCAAAGCATTTATTGGCAACAAATTTACTAAAAAATATAGCAATATTTTTTAAAATATAGAATAATTCAGGAAAAATAGGAGGTTTTTTTAGAATATAGGATTTTGTTAAAAAAAAAAAGGAGAAATATAGTTATAAAGGAATCGGTTGACAGCCTGAAAAATGTATCTTTAATACGTTGATATCAATCTTGGAAATGATGTCAAAAACTTATAGGAAACACCATGGATTATGCATTGATAAACAATGCAGTCAAAATGTGTAATGTAGGTAATGAAATATAAAATATCATTCGTTTTAAAAACAGCAACAACCCAAAATAGTAAAAATTTCACCAAAGACATTCATTTCCATATTTAACATGGCTCGTGTGTTATAAAAATATCCGTTTGTGGCGAGTAGGTTTGTAATGCTGCATGATGGCTATTTTCCTCATATTTAAAAATTTTCAAAGAGGCAGTGATATCCCTAGCCTACAGTGTTAGGTTAAAGTTTGGCAATGCCCTTTGATCCCGCAGATATCCATTGTGATAAACGTAATACATGTTGTTACAATGAAGATAATGATCCCACATGATAAATAGTTTCACACGACTGTCACATCTTGGATGTACTGTCACGTCCTGGATGTTTGCATGTCACATCAGTCTCTTCGTAGATGAATCTTGCTGAGTTTTAATGTCTTTATGAGCCATGGTCCTGAAAATAATGGAAAGAGATTTTTTTGGCCTTTAGACCTTTTCTCATTAACATTAAGGGCTTACTACACTCCTCCCCAAGTTCATCGATGAAAAGAAATTTATCAAAATCTCAAAAATGCTTAAATATTGTTCAATAATACTTTGCACAAATGAATGATACTAATGTATCTTTATTTTGCATATTACAGCAAGACACGTTAGAAAAGTAAAGAAAAAAGTTAACTAAAAATTCCATAAAATTCTATTTACATAAATTCTCAAAACCTAAGCAATACAAAACATAATTTTAAATTCTCACATGAGTGTAATAATACTGAAAAGTAAATGTTGTGTACTTTCTAAAGAACTTTCAACTACTAAAAGCGAAATCAATGATTATCATCCTTTACGCGACCAGGAAATAGAAGGTCAAACACACTTTTACTCATATCTCATATAGTTTACATTATAAGTCACAAGGACACAAGAAATTGTTGTCAGTATCATATTACTCATGTGGGCATTTAAAATGATTTTTTGTGTTGTTTAGGTTTTGTGAATTTATGTCAATAGAAGTTTAGGGAATTCTTAGATCTCGCTATATTTCTTTACTATTCTAACGTGTCTTACCATATGCAAAATAAAGATACAATTAATAACACTCATTTGTGCAAAGTTTCATTGAACGGCATTTTGCCATTATTGAGATTTTTATAACTTTCTTTTTATCCAAGAACATGCTTGAGGGGAGTGTAGTAAGCCCTTAATTAACCACACATAAGCATTTCTATTACTCTAGGTATCAAACTCAAAGCATTTTGAAATCTGTCCATCTTCCCTTTTAATTTTACCAATTAAATGTCAGCAAGTATCATAACAAGGCCTGGTTCCATGTTCAGGTCCTGTAATGTACGTTACCTGATATGTAGAGTATGTTATTCAACTCCGTGAGCAAATATCATAACAAGGCCTGGTTCCATGTTCAGGTCCTGTAATGTACGTTACCTGATAAGTAGAGTATGTTATTCAATTCCGAGATCAAATATCATAACAAGGCCTGGTTCCATGTTCAGGTCCTGTAATGTACGTTACCTGGTAAGTAGAGTATGTTATTCAACTCCATGAGCAAATATCATAACAAGGCCTGGTTCCATGATCAGGTCCTGTAATGTATGTTACCTGATAAGTAGAGTATGTTATTCAACTCTTTGAGCAAATATCATAACAAGGCCTGGTTCCAAGATCAGGTCCTGTAATGTACATTACCTGATAAGTAGAGTATGTTATTCAACTCTTTGAGCAAATATCATAACAAGGCCTGGTTCCATGATCAGGTCCTGTAATGTATTTTACCTGATAAGTAGAGTATGTTATTCAACTCCATGAGCAAATATCATAACAAGGCCTGGTTCCATGATCAGGTCCTCTGGCATATGCTGGTTTTCAATACACGTCACCACAACAGCTTGCTTTCCTACAAATATACACATCACGAGTCAGATAGGGCACGACACTGGGAAAAGTGTCTTTGGGGATATTTTATGACATTAAGGATGAACTTTATTTGGAAAAAACAAACAAACAATTATCTGTTATTTTCTTATAACAAGTAGGTGATTTTGCTACACATTTTCACTACAGAATAATAGTTCTTATGAGAAATTTGTAATAAATAATGTTTTCTGCTAAATTGCCTGCTTACAGGCTTCTTCCCCACTCAAAACTTACTTTAACCCTTTCCTCCATAGATACACCATTATTGCGTGGTTGAACATTGTAGATCCAGATCAATTAGCACATCCGTGCCGTCTGATCAAAATCTGCACTGTTTGCTTTTTGGTCAGTAATAACCTAATAAATCAAAAAGCAAACAGTGCAGATCCTGATCAGATGGCATGTTACACAGACTTCCCGAAAGTCGCCGGACCGTCGGACCTGTCCGGTAAATTTTAGGCCGGTCCGGCATGATTTCATATATTGTCGGACCGATTGTCCGGCAAACATTAGATCTGCATATTCCAATTTTATTGGCTAAATTACAGTTTTGCTCGATGTTTTTACTCGAGACTGTTCCGAGGGAAATAATTGAGGATATCCGAGTGCAATAATTTACGTATTCGTCTTCATGACAATTCGTACCACTGCCGCTTCTTTGACTGTTTCGCTGCGCATGACCATTCTTCATCAGAAAACGACTGACTGCGACTGGGTAGGAGTCTACCGTTTCCTACATTTCGCCCATTTTCACCTATTTCCATTTCGTAATTTCGGACTCACAAAATGGCGTTTTAAAAATATTTCACTGGAGCAATTCCCGGTAAAAAGAGAAAAGTAACAAATAAAGAAAAGCTGCAAAAGAAAAAAATACCAAAAACACTTACTGGTTTGTAGATTTTATACAAAATGGATAAAAGATCGTTAATGCTTTGACTTCCAAGATGAACTATTGAATTTTGAAAAACTGATCATGTAATAGTAGGGAGTGATTTTACTCTCCAGTAAATCAGGCGATTTTCTAAGTGAAATAAAAAAGAAAATATATTCTGTCTTACAATGGTAAAACAAATATCCTCTATATGCTACATAAAGAAAAATAAAAACACCCTCAATACCGTGTTTTGCTTATTTTATTTTTAAATGTTTCGGTCAGACAGAATTTGTTTCGGTCAGACAGATTTTCACATCTTGTCTGACCGAATGTCTGACACTTTTTTTCAACTTTCGGGAAGTATGCATGTATATGGGGGAAAAGGGTTAAAAATCATGCAGTTTTACCCAAAAATTGTTAGAACCGTTTGACGCTCCCTAGATATTGTGAGGACACAAAGATTAGGGACATTTGAACATTTAACTAGATGGGTGTTCAGTTGAACACTTGTGTCGCCCTCTGGTAGAATGTCGGAGAAAAAAAGCAATTTCAAAAAGGGGCAAAAGTCCATCGTGACACAATAAGTTGTCATAAACACAAGTGTGTTGTCTTCAGCAAGATAATTTGAAAGTTTCATGAAGAGATATTGAGAAATGGCCAAGTTATAGCTTAAACATTAAGTTTTCATTTAAAAATCCAAGTACAAAAAGGGGCATAACTCCATCAAATGTGATCCTGACCTAAAGGATTTGGCATTATCTTCAGCGTGTTGTCATAAGCAATATAATTTGAAAGTTTCATGAAGAAATATTGAGAAATGGCAAAATTATAGTCAACGTTAAGTTTTCATGTCAAAAAAGGGGCATAACTCCATCACATGTGACCTTGACCTAAAGAATTTGACATCATCATAAGCGTGTTGTCATAAGCAATACAATTTGAAAGTTTCATAAAGAAATATTAAGAAATGGCAAATTTTAAGCCAATGTTAAGTTTTTCTTGACGGACGGACAAAGCGATCTCTATGTATCGCCGTTTCTTCGAAAACTGAAGTGATGTAATTTGGTTTAAAGAAAGCACTCAACGTAGCAAAACACAAATTAATAATTCAAATGATAAAGTATCAGCTTGACTGACCAGGAATTCTCTTTGTGACATAGTTCTCGTACTGCCGTCGGTTTATCTGTCGGGTTTCTAGGGTAGCCAGACCAGCTGGCCACCGGCGCTCGTGTGCGTTTTCCATCAGCTCATTCACTATGTGTGACGGACATCCACTGTCGATCAAAGACCGTTTTATCACAGCTTGAAGTACAGCGTCTGGGGTGGAGATCATACCTCCCCATCGCGTCACTCTGGCAGTTTGTAGACTATTTGTCCATCTGGAAATAAGATCAAAGTCAGACGTAGCTTCATGGGACTATCTTAACCAGTGTAGTTCCAGATCAGCCTGCACATCAGGATCTTCAATTAAATTAGATTCATTCTAAAGGCAATTTCTGATTCAGGAGCAAACAGTGTAGACCTGGATCAGACTACAAGTATTACTCTGGTTGTCTGATTTGGACCTAAACTCCTGGGCTGGAAACCAGTCTCAAATCTTAAGCATCTGATTGGCTGAAATGGCGACTGGTCCCCATTTCAGCCAATCAGCTGCTTGAGATTTGAGACTGGTTTCCATACTCAGTTTTATAACCTTGGGTATTGGTATATGGAATAAAACTTGTATACCATAAAGAGTTACCCATATACCTGCTACAAAATTTTGACTGACTGACTTTCTATCAATCTAAGTCATTCCTGTCATTATGACTTCACAAGATGGGTGTTCAGTTGAACACTTGTAAAAGTATTAAGAAATGACAAAGTTAAAGCAAATGTTAAGTTTTCGTGTTAAAATCCAAGAACAAGAAGGGGCATAACTCCATCAAATGTGACATTGACCTTGAAAATTTGGCATCATCTCGAGTGTGTTGTCATAAGCAATATAATTTGAAAGTTTGAAAAAGAAATATTAAGAAATGGCAAAGTTATAGCCAACGTTAAGTTTTCCTGATGGACCGATGGACAGACGGACGGACTCCATCAAAGAATAAGGCATTATCATGAGCGTGTTGTCATAAGCAATATAATTTGAAAGTTTGATGTAAAAATATTAAGAAATGACAAAGTTATAGCCAACGTTAAGTTTTCGTGTAAAAATCCAAGTACAAAAAGGGGCATAACTCCATCAAATGTGACCTTTACCTTGAGAATTTGGCATCATGATGAGCATGTTGTCATAAGCAATATAATTTGAAAGTTTGATGAAAAAATATTAAGAAATGACAAAATTATAGCCAACGCTAAGTTTTCATGTAAAATCCAAGTACAAAAAGGGGCATAACTCCATCAAATGTGACCTTGACCTTGAGAATTTGGTATCATCTCGAGCGTGTTGTCATTAGCAATATAATTTGCAAGTTTGATAAAGAAATATTAAGAAATGGCAAAGCTATAGCCAACGTTAAGTTTTCGTGACGGACGGACGGGACCGACAGACGGACAGACGGACAAAGCGATCCCTATGTATCGCCATTTCTTTGAAAGGGCGACACAATAAAAGTTGTATACCATAAAGAGTTACCCATATACCTGCTAAAAAATTTTGACTGACTGACTTTCTATCAATCTAAGTCATTCCTGTCATTATGACTTCAAAAGTGAACAGTGTAGATCCAGATCAGACTGCACAGAAGTGCAGGCAGATCAGGATCTTCACTGGTTTTCTAGATGTTTATAAGCATAACAAGAGAGAAGCTGTTAAGAAAACAACAAACACATATTCAAAATGCAAGCCTTTTTGCAAACGAGTACAGTGTACAATATTTACATTCCTATTGATTTCTTCGTTTAAAAAATTTCGGTTCATTTTGCATGAACCGCATGACCCGTAATGACGTCAGTAATGTCATGGCTGTTACTATTGAAAACTCCCACATATAACTCCCCCTTTTCACTTAATACTAATTTTTGAAAGCGTTCGACTTAAGATTATTTAAAGAAAAAAATGAATAAAATGTAAATATAAGTAATGATTCTTATTTTGGTGCGGTTCATGCAGATTGGACGTGCACGCGAGAGCTGGCAAATTTACCATAAAGCGCTAGAGCGCTTTATGGATTTGCCAGCTCTCGCGTGCACATCCAATCTGCATGAACCGCACCAAAATAAGAATCATTCCTTAACTGTGTACAGTGAACCACCACCATCAAGAACTCATCTTCGACTGGACAAAATTTGTCTGAATAGTTAGGGTGGTCCTTATTTTCAAGTGGAAAATACCGTATAATGGGTTTTTTTCGCGAGCATAATATTTTTACTATTTTCGCGACCGACGTGAATTCGCTAAAATTAAAAACACTAAAAATTCCCAACAACCTAGGCGTCAATTTCTGTGAGCGCAAATTCGCTAAAAAAAACAACCGCGAAAATTAACTTTAGGACAAAATTGCGAAAATTTTCGATCGCGAAAATAACCCGTTATACGGTAGAGCAAACCTGTAAAAAAGGTCTTTGAAATTGTGGTCTTATTATCTAGGTGGTCTTAATTTCAGGTTGGTTTTAATGAGAGTTTATACAGTACCTGACAATATCGGACTGTTCCATTTCTGTTTGAATTTCCCTCATCCGTGGATTGGACACTCGCATAGACCTCATGTACTCCTGAAAATTTCAGTAAATTTTTAGTTTGAACTTGACTTCCAAGATTTAGGAAACAAATCATTATCACCTTCATAATATTACTGTTTAGCATATGCTGCAGTTTAAGTGCCAGATTTTGGTGGGAGTATTGTCACCTGTTGGTAATTTTTCTTAACATTAATAATACTAAAAATACAAATGTACTTTCCTTCGAAAGGTTTCTTTATCCTTCAAAGTAAAACAAATGGAACTTAAACTTTTTAATTAAATGATTCAAGATCATTTTATGCATACCCTCATTTCACGAACACTAGTAATTAACGAAGAATACATTATTTTACTGTTTATCATAATTACATGTAATTTTGCTGAGTGTAAATAAAGCAATATCAACATACAGACCAAATCTTCAGTTGAAAAAAAATTGCAATATTTCACAGGTGTGTTTCTTTTTTCTTTGACTATATATATACCTTTAAGAGTTGAAGCTCTCTCTTTTGTTCATTTATCTGTAACTTGTGTTCAGCTATTTCGGTCTGCATCTCAGCCATTTTCTGCGTCTGCTGATTTACAAGGTTGCGTAACTCTCGCACACAATTGTGTTCCTTGAAGAAAAACATCGTCATTACATGTAGCCATTATCCTTGTTAGAACGTATTTCATTTTGGAAAAAATCATATTTTCGCACTTACGACATAATTATATAGTCAGCAAAGGAAAAGTTCAAAATTCTTAATTTGAGACAATGACCATTTCTGTATTTATAACAAAGAAAATAGTCTTGTAAATCTATGATCACAATTAAGTAATCTTTCCCTATGTGATAACTGGAGTTTTAGTAAGTCAGCAGTTCTAAAGAATTAAAGTTTTTCATAAAGAAATCTATTTCACAGCTGAGTATGGAACTTCACTATTTAATGTCATTATTTACAGTGCTAGCAAGCCCACAGCCTAGTTCAGAATGGACTGGTTTCTTGGCATTACATTCATATTTACCCTAAGTTCATCTTTAGGGATGACCAGTCCACAGCCACGCTCACAATCGACTGGTTTCTTGTAGTTACACTCACATTTTCCTCAAGTTCACCTTTTGGGACAACCAGTCTACAGCCAAGCGCACAATTGACTGGTTTCTTAGCATTTCATTCACACTTACCTTAAGTTCATCTTTAGGGATGACCAGTCCACAGCCACGCTCACAATCGACTGGTTTCTTGTAGTTACACTCACATTTTCCTCAAGTTCACCTTTTGGGACAACCAGTCTACAGCCAAGCGCACAATTGACTGGTTTCTTAGCATTTCATTCACACTTACCTTAAGTTCATCTTTAGGGACTACCAGTCCACAGCAAAGCTTACAATAGACTGGTTTCTTGGCATTACATTCACATTTACCTTAAAATTATTTTTAGGGACGACCAGTCTGCAGCCAAGCTCACAATTGACTATTTCTTGGCATTACATTCACATTTACCTTAAAATCATCTTTAGGCATGACCAGTCTGCAGCAAATCTCACAATGGGCTCGTTTTTTGGCATTACATTCACATTTACCTTAAGTTCATCTTTAGGGACGACCAGTCCACAGCCAAGCTCACAATGAACTGGTTTCTTGGGGTTGAATTCACACTCGTTGAGATGGTTAGGTAACATGTCTAGTTTCACTACAACAGTGCAACCATAGCCAGCATTATCACAGGTTATATGAAGTCTGGAGAGGAGATTTCGCAGGATGCGAGGAACAGGTTTCAGCTGATTTGGGGTGATGGGGTTTCGGTCTACAGGGCATGTGGGCTGTCTCGTCAACCACTCTTGAATGCACGATGCACAGAATGCGTGTTCACATGCGGGAGCCTGAAAAAAACATTTATGACTGTTATAGTTTGTAATACATACACCTTTATTGCATTAGCCAACTGTACAGATCCAGATCAGCTGGCACATCTGTACGCTATTTAATTAGTTAGGTTATTTCTGAATGAAATGCAACCAGTGCAGATCCACATCAGATTGCAAATGGAATTAAGTGTTAATACAAAAACTTAAAGGATGAAACTGCTGGCTTTTTTTGCACTTCTATAACAGGCACAAAAATATAGCATCAGACCGAAGCATAATAGGGGACCTTTTTCCCTTCCCCATTTTTAGGCAACTTTTATAACCTCTCTGCATCTATAAATTGCTATAAATTTACAAGTTATCAATTGAAGGTACATCTAAATTTCTACTTTCATATTAACCCAGTATTCCTTTAGGGTCACACTATGACATTCCGGCCAATGTTCTCTGAACGTTTCAATCGTTCAATTTTTTAGCGTTCTAGAATGAGGATGACACATCTGGCGTGTTAATAATGTTTTGTCTAAGGCACCACTAGCGTGTGTCTAACGCACTAAAAGCGTCTAAGAGCGACCAAGTAAGAAAACCCTAAAATCATTAGCATGTTCTCACGGGCCACTGGCGCGCAAAGAACGATTTCTCAACGTTAAACGAGCGTGCTGAGGCATGGACGTTTGGGTAACGCTCAAATGACGCTCAGTGGACGTCAAAAGGACATTCGTTTCACTTTAGTCTCATGCTGCGTTCGCTAGGGGACCGTTTAGCGGTCATTGACAGGTCACCAGTGAGTCGTTCACAGCAAAGCAAACGATTTGTAACAATCAAGTAACGCTTGAGTAACGACTGTCTGACGATAGCCGAACGCGTGCAACGTTTGGCAAACGTTAGTAAAAGTTCCACGAATATTCTTAAACGTTCTTCAGCGTTTACAATTCAACGTTGAAGAACGCTCGTCTCAGCGAAAATTTTTGTGCATGTTCAAAATTGTTTTTTCCGGACCAGCGTTCTCCACCAATTCTGGGCGATCATTGACGTTCACTAGCGTTCAAAAAACGCACTTCTGGCGATATCCCTGCGACCATGGTTGACTATCAATGTTTCATCAAACGCTGGCCACAACGTCATAGTGTGACGGCCCCATTTGATATAGAATTTACCTAATGGTCATCAAGTGTTCTTGATAAGAAATAACCCAATGAATCTAAAAACAAATAGAATCTGGATCTACACTGCTTTGGGGAAGAAATCTGCACTAACACGAAATATGTTGTTTATATTTTTATTCCGACGTTTCGATTTATAATCTTCATCAGGGAATAACAACATCAATTGCGTGACGTCGTCAAAACGGCGTGTAAATGCCACTTTGACGCTGCCACAAAATAGCGAAAAAACGTATATTAAATTATGTAAATTTATACACAAAGCAAACCCAAAACATGATAAAATAAAACATTGGATCTAAACGACACTAGCAGTTTCTACATAGAAGAAGAGAAAATTGAAAAAAGAAACTAACAGTATTTTACTATCATAATAGTGATTTTGCTTACACAAAATTACATAAAACATTATTTCAGATCGTAGACGATTTTCGTGTTCATTCCCATCGGATGCAAAGTACCAAGTTTATGGATCCAGTATGTTTCTTTGCATAGTCTGTCCATCTCTCAGTCTACCACATCAATAGGAATGAACGAAAAATCGTCCAACGAATGCTGATTCGTATTAAAATGTGTAGCAACATTGGTCGAATAATACGGATTTAGGCTAAAATTATTAATATCAAAACGATGACTGTTCATGCGTTTCCATACTTGCTGATTGGTTTTTTTTATATACACTGCTGGAATATAAGCTTTACCCATGGAATTATGGGTTTGGATTTTGGGTTATACTTTAAGTTTAGGGTTTGTATCAGGGTGTGTGGGTTCCTAACTGGGTTAATGTTAGAGTAAGGCTTAGGGGTAAGTGTTAGTCTGAATGCAGACAGATTAATTATTAAAGAGCTCCAAATATTTGTGGGTTCTTTAAACTGTGGTTTAAATTTTCCAAAATCATGTTAATTTAAAATTCTGTATTTGTTTTGGGGTCTATTTTTGCCAATCTATTAAAACATTAAATTACATACCAGTAACTCCTGACTAGCTCTATTTATCTCCAATTATAACTTAAATATGCAGTGCCAGTATTTCAGTCTATCAAAATTAAAGATTAATAATTTGGTCCGAGTAGCATTGAGTAAGACTTTGTAATACTTTGTTATACTAGTTCTAACACTTTCTCAAATTCAACCGTTTATTATCCTACCTGATTAGAGGCATTATCACTAGCTCTGTATTTTTTATATTGATTTGGATTTTCAGATTTAAGGATTATCTCTTTCTATTCTCCAGATTAATGTTGTGACCTATGATGTCAGATATATATTTTGTAAATTTATAAATATTCATAGCGTACTTATATACCAATTTTTGTGGACAGTTCATGCAGAGATTAACCCTTTACTCCATATACCATCATTGTTCGAATATAAGCCGCACTCATGTATAAGCCGCACTGCCCCCAAACGTGATATAACAGATGAAAATGGCGTAACACAAAAGTATAAGCAACCAAACCTGTGTATTAGCCGCACCCCCAACTTGTTAATTCCAAATTCTGGGGAAAAAGTGCGGCTTATATTCAAACAATGACGGTATACGCATTTTTACGCATGTGCAACCACATCCGTACCGTCTGATCAGGACCTGCACTGGTTGCATTTTTTGTCAGAAATAACCTAATGAATCAACTAGCGGACAGTTTAGATCCTAATTAGATGGCACGGCTGATCTGGATCTAAACTGTTCACCCATGCAATAAAGATATATCTATGGAGGAAAGGGTTTTTCCAATGAAATATCTATAAGTAAATACAATATTCACTACTATATATGTGGCACTGGAGTGTAGGTCACACCTATAAACACCTATACCAGATAGTGTTTTTTTTTAAAGTGCATGTCTCATTGATTGCAATGGGTCATCAGCCCAAACAGTCCAATTTAAAGACTTAGGTTCCTGACTTATTGAGCAAAAATAGATTTGAATGTTAAGGTCCTCATAACCCTTTCCTCCATAGACACACCTTTATTGTGTTGGTGAACAGTTTAGATCCAGATCAGCTGGTACGTCTGTTCTGTCTGATCAGGATCTAAATTGTTCGCTTTTTGATTCAGTTTTGGTCAGATGGCACAGATGTTGCGCTGGTTGCACATGTGTAAAAATGTGTATATATGGAGGATTGATTTTGACCACAAAATCAATAGCGGCTATCTACTCCAAAGGCATCAATCATACTCTGAAGACTGTAGATTCTGGTTGAAATATCGAGTAAAAACCAATACGACTGAAGGCCCATGTGGCTTTACACTTTGATCTTGTGACCCCAAATAATAATAGTGGTCTTCTACTTCAGGGTTTTTTCAGCACTGTCTCCGCCTCCGGAAAACGGAGGTGTTCCCAAAGCAAACGGCCCTGTTCCCAATCATATCCAGTTGTCATTTTTCCCAATTGAAAACATATTTTATTTCAGAAATTTCGGCAAAAATCGAATAAAGTATATCAAAATACACAGGAAATATAAGAGTAGCTTCCCTTTATCTAGAAATTGCAAGCGTTCAGTGACCCTGATGTAACTGTAAGCATGAATATTTTCTGGACCTTCTTTCAATATTATAGCTATTGAATATATCAATAAATTTAGAACTATTCTGCAAAACTTTACAGAAAGTACCCGTAACTGCAGAAGATGCATCATAATATGACTCGTTGGACACTTTATTGCTTTTGTAATGTATTTTCGCGACTACGATGGCTTTGCACAACAATAAGTACTACAATAAAAACTTACGTTTATCTGGTCTATTTAGTTAATACTCTAAAATAACCATTAAATTTACTACAGATTCACTATTTTAAAAGAATTTCAATTTCATATAATGAATAATTTAAATGAGAAAATTATTTCTGATAACAGTTGGCTAAAATGTTACCAGTTTTGCATGGTTTGTTTGAATAAAGACCAAAAAGCTGGTAAAGTATATTGGTAATTTAAAAATTGACTGATTTAAGCTGAACAAGTGCATATTAAAATTTCCCAAAATTGACTATTTTATCGATGTGAAAATTCCCAAAATGGGCATTTTTGTCCATAAAAAATTCCCAAAATGTCCAGACTCCTTTTCCCAAAATAGGCAGAAAAACCCCTTTACTTAACCCTTTCCTCCATATATACACATTTTTACGCATGTGCAACCGGTTTAGATCCAGATCAGCTGGCACATCCATGCCGTCTGATCAGGATCTGCACTGTTCGCATTTTGGTCATAAATAACCTAACAAATAAAAAAGCGAACAGTTTAGATCCTGATCAGACGGCATGGATGTGCCGGCTGATCTGGATCTAAACTGTTCGCCCTTGCAAGAAAGGTGGAGGAAAGGGTTAACATGTTCATTCACAGTATGAAATTTTAAGATTCTGGGTTATTGGGTTCTTGAACAGATGAGGGGAAATGGATTTGACCTTTGAGGCCCCTGTGATCTCGAGCTTTGACCCAGTGACCCAAAAATTAATAGTTTCCATCTACTCAAGAACAATTATATTCCATAGGCAAGCTTAAAATTCAATAAAAAAAAAATGCTTGTTTCCAAGAAAGGAGCAAATAGTTTAGATCCTGATCAGACTGCATGGGTGTGCTGGTTTATCTGCCCATAGAGTTTAAACCAGATCAGGGCTGGACAAATTTCGTTTTTTGTAACTAGTCCAGAACTAGCTGGGTAAACATTTCAGCTAGTCCCACTTTTGCGCAAATTAGCAAATTCTGATTGGTCAGTATTAACAGTAAAGAAAGAAACAGGAAATTCAAGAGGAAGCGTTACATGCTTGATAATGTTAAAGCAGATCTCAAAACATGTTATTTTGTAATAAACTTATTGCTGTTGTAATATGATATGCATATGGTTCTCAAAGAGAATGGCGCATGTCAAATAAACGTTTAAAATAGTCTGCACTAAAAATTTGAGCTAGCCCACAGAAAAGCAATAAGATATTTTGAGATTGTCCGATACAATTTTCAGCTTGTCCAGGGTGTCGGGCTAGTGGGTTTGTCCAGCCCTGCAGATAACCTTTATTTATCTCCAATTGTCAAATCGGTAGACATTTCATCATTTTGAAAACCTGCCAGTGGATTGACTCTCATGATATACCAGAACATCTGCCATTTAACCAATGTTCTGCTTCCAAACCATTTTGAAAACAATGTCAAAATAAAAAAAATTAATCTATCAGAAGATTATCACAAATCAAATTTTGACATAATTTACACTGAATACTGTGGATCACATGCTGACATAGTTCATATAGTTAATTTCAATCTCATGGATCGACATTGTTCAAATTTTGGTCTGAAATTATCTAATGATGCAGATCCATATCAGATGGTATATTTGTTCTATCTGATCTGGATCTACACTCTTCAATTTAATATTCATTTGACAGGCACAAAGCAAAGTTTCAAGTTCGTTTTTTTTTCAACTCGAAAAGCGTAGTGAAATATTGGAGTTTGCCTTCCTTTATTTATTTATAAGTTCTTTTTTTTTGAGATCCCTGCAAACATAGACAGTACCTGTAAGGGTTCCTCCATCACTCCGCTACAGATCGGGCATAACAGCTCCTCGTCTACATCCCCTTCAAATCGGTTCACCTCGTACCCCATACTCCCTCAGGAAATCACTCCTGAAATCAAACATTATTTTCGTAAACACAAATTGAACTAACCCTCCCCCCCATAGACAGCCTTTATTGCGTGGGCGAACAGTGTAGATCCAGATCAGCTGGCACATCTGTGCCGTCTGATCAGGATCTGCACTGTTCGCTTTTTTATTTGTTAGGTTATTTCTGACCAAAATGCTTCCAGTGCAAATTCTGATCAGACAGCATGGCTTTGCCAGCTGATCTGGATTTACACTGGTCGCACGTGTGTAAAAATGCGTATATATGGAGGAAAGGGTTAAACTCTAATTTTCTGACTATCAGTAATGAGACCTTTCCTCTTGACTTCATTGATAACCTTTTGTCACATAGTTGACCAGTAAAGATCCAGATCAGCTGGCTACCTGTGCCAGCTGATCTGTGCGCTACAAAAAACTCTGTTCACTTTTTGATCAGAATTTTAAAGAGAATAGTGTTGATTCTGATCACATGGCATGTACAGTGTATGTGCTGGCGGATCTGGATCTACACTGTACACAAGATGGAGTGAAGGGTTTATTGTATGCAGCTTAACTGATTATTTTACCCTTTATTTTATGGTTAACCCTTTCCTCCATAGGTACACTTTCATTGCTAGGGCAAACAGTTTAGATCCAGATCAGCCGGCACATCTGTGCTGTCTGATCAGGATCTAAACTGTTCGCTTTCTGATTAGTTGGGTTATTTCTGACCCATATGCGACCAGTGCAGATCCTGATCAGATGGCAAGGATGTGCTGGGTGATCTGTATCTACACTGGTCGTACACGCGTAAAAAGGCGTATATATGGAGGAAAGGGTTAAGGCTTATATATCCATGTGTTACAGGGTAGATCCAGATAAGGCTGCAAATGGGAGTACAGGATCTACAGTAAACAATTCTTAATCACAAACTGTTAGTGAATCTAAAAGTGACCAGTTGTAGATCCTGACAACTGTACAGATGTGCATGCTGATCTGGATCTACACTGGTCACACATGGGATATAGCCATATCCACGGAGTTTAGGGTTAAGGAATAGTGGCTGGAAAACTTGGGGGCAAGATGGTCATCGAAATTCCATCATCTTCTCCCTCTCCTATGCCAAGCAAGAATTTCTTCACTATGATGTTTTAAAAAGGGACTGATTATTTTTCACTAAATGTTTCATAAAAAAAACCTGAAAACTTTGTGGACTTCTTTATAAAACGTTTTAGCTAGGCTAATCCCCTAGCAGATATACATATCTGAGATCAGGCCATGACAATTATAACTTATAAGCATGTGCTTCAATTTAATGGACTGCTACGAAATATCATCAGCTAATCTTTTGCTCTCAAAACATTAGCCCCAAATGATTCTTGGGTGTATCTATGAACTGTTAGCCCTGAATCATGAATCAGATCGCAACTTGTCCGTTCCACAGTCGTTTTATGCCCATAAGCATCCTGACCAAGTTAAGTGAAGACTGTTTAAGCAATACAAGAGTTTGAAAGTAAACAGTGTTAAAAATCAGCAAAAGGGTCCATGCTCCACAGATCAATATAGCTTCTTATCAAACTTAGCCACAAAGGTTTTGACCAAGCCTGGTGAAGATTGGGTATATATACTACAAATTCCGATTTCAATTAGATTTTCACCCAGCGTGCAACCTCCAAAAACATCTGTGCATTGCAGCCAGGGCTTTTCATCCTTATATAACAGAGGCCTATAAAAGGCGTCTTTCCAATCCAAAAATAAAGTATTTTTTCCCAATTGTGGCAGAAACTCTTCCTAAAATGCTAGGTAAGATGTCCAAACCTGGTTTAAACTCTTCTGAGGAGTGTTTGAAAATTGAAGTCTGGAAAATAAAGTGTTTAATAAATTAGATTTAATTAAAAAAAAAACCTATTACTATTCAATTTCATAAAGTAGAACCCATCTTTCAATTAATTTTGTTTTCCCAAAATGAACAATAATCATGCAAAAATTTCCCAATTGGAAAGGCCAGGGCCTCTTCCCAATTTTCTGATGAAAAGCCCTGGCAGCACTTCACAAGACAGCGAGTCGCCGACCACGTTTTTTGTCATGCAGTCTGTAAGAGCTGCCTCTCCAATCAAAAGACACTGTATTCTTCTTCCAAATAAAATTTTGATTAACAATGAACAACTTTTCGTCAATTATACTTTCTCAGTCTACTTTTAACAAAAATATCATTTTCCAAGCCAAAATCTAACAGAAATCAAAATGTCTAGTAACTTAACTAACTAACATAAGAATGTGGATAAATTTGCTTTTTGTGTAAACTCACAATTTCTCGTCATTTATTGAAAGAGGTCAAGCATCACAATTGGTATCTAAGGCATCCTGGGAAAGTGACATGCATCCCAACAGCAGAAAAAAGAAATAAAAAATATGTAAACTGGCCCTTCCCAAATAAAATAATTTGGGTTATGAAGGGCCAGTTCAATTCAGTCATGGCCATAGATATGTTGACAATTTTCATTTCTTAAACTGCCAAACTATGTAAAAAAGATGTATATGTTTGTATTGCGAATCTGCCTTCTTCACGATTATGGATCGAGAGACTGATGGTGCCATAATTTGTAAGACTATGAAAAAAGTCTTGATGCCGAGGTCCGGTATCATAATTTGCAAACTGATACAGATAAGCTCTTTACATCTATAGATGTTGAATGTGGCGTTTAAAGCAGGGATTTATGCAATTTGCAATTACCATTTAATATCAAACAGAAGCCTTTGTTTTGTTGAGCTAAAACAAAAAAGTTTTGATTTTTTGATTTTTGCCAGAACGAAATATTCACTTCCGCTAGCGCAGCTAAGAAGATAATTTGATGACGAATTGAATTCTGCGAATGTATCGCTGTCGACTATCGGTAGACCAACACACTGTCGTAGGATAGGCTCCATTGGAGCTTTTGTTACATTTTCACAATTCGCCAATAAGAAAAGTAGCTTTAGTGAAATGTGATAGAATTTTCCTTCAAATATCGGACAAAAAATAATAAACATTATCTTTTATTACACCAAAACATAAAGCACTATCCCATAACTATGCTGTTATTTCACATCTATGCCAATTTGATACTGATTAAATAATAAACATTTATCCCTGTAATCGTGTTCTTGCACTGGTTTCGGTAAGGTCATTGAGTACCCGCCCCGAATGCTTTAAGCTTCTTATGCTTATGTTCTTTATGATTGTGTGCTTTTGCGTGCAATGTTCATTGTCCAGTTGATAGGTTGGTTGGAGTGATATCACCAAGACAACTTGTAATTGTTTGTTTAAATAAGAACATGTTGGGGCAAGTGTGAGGCTGGTGCACCCTAGAACCTCGATTAAACCTCCAGTGGCAAATTGTTTTGTCACCGACAGTCCAAGGCGGTAACCCTTAAGGTTCTCTTTTTTGTTAATTGTTTGTGGTGTCTTATTTGAAACTGATATTCTTATAAACCCATGTTCTCCTTTCCTCTCTACTCTTTGGCTGTGTGGGGAGGCTGTGTTTTGAGTGTGGCAATTCCTGATATGCATATTTCACCTTTTCCTCAAAACATTTATAGGTTTAAAATTTTCTCATCCAAAGCTCACCAATGGGAACAATTAACATTTTTCTTGCATACGATCTACAGATTTCCCCTTGCATTTTATTCGATGTTGGTTTGATGGCTTTAATTGAATCCTCACCTCCTACAAGAGCATATCTAGGTGTAGACTTCCCGTTTTGTCCGGTGGAGAAAGAACCTAGGTGCCCCTCATGCAATTGTTTCAGGGGCAGAACCTGGGTCAAACCACATACCTTTTGTAAGCTTCCTCATATGAAGGATTCGGACACTGGGAGGGCTCAAACCCACAGCAGTTAGGGGCTATGATTGTCAGCCTACAACTTTAACCCTTTCCTCCATATATACGCATTTTGGTCAGAAATAACCTGATGAACAAAAAAGTGAACAGTTTAGATCCTGATCAGACAGCACAGATGTGCCGGCTGATCATGATCTTTACTTTTCACCCATGCAATAAGGGTCTGTCTATGGAGGAAAGGGTTAACCACTTGATCACAGAGACTTCTTATAATTTATTTATTTTCATTTTCACAATATTTTCTATATAGTGTTCCCAAAATTAAAATAATTCATCCACTCATTTATTGTAATCTCAGTCTGGATCTAAACTGTTCACCCACGCAATAAATGTGTGTCTTTGAAGGAAAAGGTTAAAATGAAGTAAAAACAATACCCAACACGATTAAAATTCACTTATATGTATTTCACCAACGTTTCGGCCTTAACAAGCCTTCTTCAGGGTAATAAATACAAACAATTATAAACGGACGTTACGTCAACGTGAAAGGCGCGTAACGTCGTATGGCGGAAAATTTTATACAAAATATTTCAATTTAGTTATTCATCATTTTCTCTGGTATAATTGAATTTCGCACAGATGAATATTTTGCGGGAATTCATTAGTTATATACTTATAGTATAGCGTTTTTTAATAAAAGAAAATTAGGCCTAATTATTATCAATTTTTAACACAGTCAATTTTATGTGAGTGCAATTCGCGAAAAACACAATGACGAAATATACCACAGAAATAACATCAAACATAAAATTTATTCATTCAACGTTTGTATGACATCAAAAACTAGTCAATATCGGATCTTAACGATACATAATTTCCTATAGATATATATATGAAAAAAAAAGAGGAAAAGGTTAAGGAATTACAAACTTCTGGAGACATTTTTCAACGACACAGCTAATTGTCACAGTCTGTGTCATTTCATTTTCATTCTTTAGACATTTAGCTTTGAAGCCTCTTTGGCTTTGCAGTTCTATTAGCTTCTTATGTTTTATATGTTTGTGTGCTTTTGCAAGCAAGATTGTTAAGCTGATGGGTGAGTTGGAGTTATTTTACCGAGACAACTTGTACTTGTTTATTGATATATGAACCTGTTGGGACAAGTGTGAGGTTGGTGCACCCTAGAACCTGGTTTAAACCCCGGTTCCAAGGCAGTACCACAAGGGCACTCATTTTGTTGTATGTGGTGTCTCATTTGAGTTGACATACTTATAACAAAAATGTTCTCTAATCCTCTCTACTTTTTTGCTGTGTGGAGAGGCTGTTTGTGAGTGTAGTTATTCCTGATATGCATATTTCACTTTTTGTTGACAAACACTCTTTCTGCCATCATGTTCTTGCTTATTTACCCATGCTCTCTCTTCCTCTACTTTCTGGCTGCATCGGGAGGCTGTATTTTCTGAGAGGGGATTCTTGATATGCATATTTCACTTTTTTCTTACTCCATCTGCTCCAATCTAGGCAAGGTGATCAGTATCTGCTCATCTTGCTTGACAAGACCACTAGCTTCACATTTATGTGTGTGTTGGTGTACTAATGCGTGCAACAGTTAACCTTTTCCTACATATATATGCCTTTTTACGTGTGTGCGACCAGTGTAGATCCAGATCAGCCGGCACATACGTGCCGTCTGATCAGGATCTAAACTGTTCGCTTTTTTATTCATTAGGTTATTTCTGACCAAAATGTGACCAGTGCAAATCTTGATCAGACGGATATCAAGGAAAGGGTTATAGACAGGACACTTGTTTATTTTATGCTTTTCAGTGCATTATTGAATTTTCCTGGTGAAATGAAATTTGTGTTTCACTGTTTTCAAACAGTGGAATATAATTTTTATTTTAACTGCCTTTTTACGCTGGTACCCAAATGCACATAACATTGAGAACACATGAGAACGTTTAGAAAACGGGCTCAAATTTGGATTATATGGCGTCATGACTTCATGTCATAAGCAAGCGCTTTTGGCGCCATTTCATGCAATTTTTCTGTCAAATTCACACAAATTGTGCACTAAAAGCATAAAATAAAAAGAAAATTTGTTTTTTTTTCCCAGTGAAAGATGGAAATATATTTCACTCGTGAACTCCGGAAATTATGTATTTTTACTCGTGGCTTCACCACTCGTGTAAAATACGAATTCCAGAGCTCACTCAGTGAAATATATTTCTATCTTACACTGGTAAAAACAAATATCCTCTATTTCATCGATTATTTAATACAACACATGATCATCAATAAAATTTAATCGACAAATTTTAAAAGTTAACACAAATTCTTAAAGCAACTAATTTGTAACTTTACTTAAAACAGTGTAAGATCTAAATTTCATTACAGAAATAATACAAAAGCAATTCACAAAATATAAAGAACATTATAAGCTTTGAACTTCAGATGTTTACAGGTTAAACTGTCTAAGTTTATATCAAATTGTACCTCAGGTATACATTCTTAGTTGTATTTTGTAAAATGTATGCTGAGCCATGTATTATGTTCCAATGTCACACAGCTAAATATACATTTTTGGAATTCCATTTTTCTGACCTGCAACATTTATTGAAACAGCATTTAAATGACTCTAAACAGTGACAACAGTGATAAAAATGGAATATTATTATAACAGTATGCAGTCTGTGGGTTTTATCAAGTTGCATCAGTAAAACAATATGACACTGTCAGCTCAATGTGATGTGGTTTACATACGAAAAGAGAAATGATACAACCCAACAGGCAATCTGATTAAAATCATCTCCTGAAAACCGCTAAGCTATCAGGATCTGACGACGATTAACTAAAACGTGCTTTTATCCCTAACCATTTGAACCAATCAGATTGTCACCTACGTGAAAGTATTTTAAACCACGGAAAGTTTTGACAGCCTGCGTTAGACATATTTTACTGAAGATATATGTGTTTATGTAGTATTGCATTCTTTTCTAATGTAATGAAATCTTCAGATCATGTTGCAAGCTTTATAAATCATGCTTCCTGTGTTGACAATTTCTAAAAATAGTAAACGGGGAAAACCTCTTATCTTATGTACAGTGTCTGTGGGCCATCATCAAATCAAACTTTTTGTTAGATCTGACTTTTGTGAGATTGCCTAACAGGCTGCATACTGTCATTATGTTCATTTTATTATATACCCTTCTTGCTCAAAACCAAAAAAAAATACACTCAACAACAAAATTTCAGTTAACAATGTGGTTTACTTAATAGTAGTCATAACAATAGTAATGCAATAGTAGATTTCATGAATGGCGTAAGAATACTGTAATGGTTGTAGAGCAGTGAAGGAAATTTCCAATTTTGGAGTTTGGTATGTGCCAAAGAGAACAAAAAATTGATAATCAGAAAACATAAAGTAGTTATATCATCATGTTGAACACATGTAGGAATACCCTAGCAGAAAACCACTCTGTGTGATATGGATTATAAGTATCATTCACGTGTGTTGGATAAAGATTTAACGAGAGCCGGATCACGCGATCTTTACCCAACATAAGTGAATGATACTTTTTCTTGCATACTGTATTTATTTTATGCATTTTTCGGGTATCTTCCTGTAAATTATTCTTTGCACAACTTTTTTATGGTAGCGGAGTGATATACGAGATTTCATCGTTCATTCATAACTGCGCACGACGTCGTGATGTCATATAAGGCACATGACTCATTCTACATGGGAGTGTAGGATCGAAATTTCCTTCACATGCGGAAACACTGGATGACCTGATCTTGAATGCAAGAAATACTAATCTGACTTGTTGAATCATTACCCAGGATACATGCTATTCTATGCTATAATCATTTAGGGTATATAATAAAAATAAATAAAACTGCAGAATAAGGGTGACAGCAGATATTTTTAAACCTTGAAAAGATATATTGCAGGGCCCAAGATCATTAAAATGAGATTGTTGACTGGTCTCAAATCTTGAGCATCTGATTGGCTGAAATGGCGATCAGATGCTTGAGATTTGAGACTGGTCTCAAGTTTTAGTTTCATGATCTTTGGCCCAGGAGGCTTTTGCCGCCATAACCCTGGCTGTGCTATGATGTCACATAAATCTAAACTTACTGATGTAGTGGTAATGTTTATTTTGGACCACTTTTGTGGAATTCTTGGATGAAGAGATCATTTTGATTTTGAAGTTTCCAAGCCGATGAAATAATGTTCTTACTCTTTTTAAGGAAATCCATAAAATATAATGACAAACAATTATATTTTCAATTTTACAATCAATAAATGAGTAAAGGCCGCTCTTTTAACCAGACTTGATTGGTCAGAATCTTTATACTGAATTTGGGCTTATTTTGGGGTATGCAGCTTAAACTCAAGTGCTCCAAATACACAAGCAATTACGGTACTCAAAATCTCATGAAGTCTGTTAAAAAGAAACTTGTCAACTTGCAAAATATTAAAATTTAAAAACTGTTGTTTTTTTTCCACAAATATTCATATAAAGTGTCATCAAACAACTAAAATAAATTAAACAGAGTGATCAGCCCTTTACTCCATATATACAGATTTTATTGCAATTGCAAATAATAGATCCAGATCGGCTGGCACATCCATGCAGTCTGATCAGAATCTACAACGTCTGATTCTTGTTCAGGAATAACCTGACACATCTAAAAGCAAATGGTGTAGATCCTGATCATATGGCACGGGCGTGCTGGCTGATATGGATTTAACCCTTTCCTCCATATATACCCGTTTTTACACATGTGTGACCAGTGTAGATCCAGATCAGCTGGCACATCCATGCCATTTGATCAAGATCTACACTGTTCCCATTTTGGTCAGAAATAACCTAATGAATCAAATAGCGAACAGTTTAGATCCTGATCAGAAGGCACAGATGTGCCAGCTGATATGGATCTAAACTGTTAGCCCATGCATTAAGGTGTGTCTATGGAGGAAAGGGTTACCCATGGTTAACCATGTTTACCCATGGTTAACAGCCATTTCCTACAGAGTTCAAAGGTTGAGTACCCTTATAAGCGACCATTGATAAAACTGTGAACTGGAAAAAGCAACAACAACTAAAATAATTGAGCATAAAATAAACACATAAAATAAAGACTTAACAAAAAAACAAGCATCATAAAATACACACAAATTTTACATACATTACAGATATTCTGCAGAAACAGTTCAATGAAACTTATCACAACAAATTGTGATGAATTAGAGACATATAATCCAAATATAGTTATCAACTAGAAATGTGTCCATAGGACACGGATGCCCCTGCTATGCATCGTTTTCAGATACTGAAGTGCAATGATGGGAATAATAGCATTTCAAAGACAGTGATGTTTGAGTAATTATAAGAATATGCATAAACTTGATGATCAAGTAAATTATTTGTATTTGTGGCACTGTTGTCTTCTCATTACGGAAATGTCTGTGAAGAAGTTGGTGGTAATGCAATGCAATGTCATAGTGAACATTTGTGCCAAGTTATTTTGAAATCCCTTCCTTCATAAAGAAGTTGTAGCCCGAACAAGTAAATTCAAGTTTTAGTAACTGTGACCTTGACCTTGGACTTACAGGCATGGGTAATGTACGCAACACACCACCTTGTCATGGTGAACATTTGTGCCAAGTTATTTTGAAAACCCTCCATTCAAAACAGTTATAGCCCGGACAAGGAAATTCTATTTTTAGTAACAGTGACCTTGACCTTGGACCTACAGGCATGGACATGGTACACGACTCACCGCCTTGTCATGGTAAACATTTCTGCCAAGTTATTTTGAAATTACTCTATTCCTAACGTAGTTACAACCCTGACAAGAAAATTCTATTTTAGTAACAGTGACCTTGACCTACAGGCATGGGCATGGTACGCGATACACTGCCCTGTCATGGTTAACACTTGTGTCAAGTTATTTTGAAATCCCTCCATTTATAATGAAGTTACAGCCCAGACAAGAGAATTATATATTTAGTAACAGTGACCTTGACCTTGGACCTTCAGGCTTGGGTATTGTGCGACACACTGCCTTGTCATAGTGAACATTTGTGCAAAGTTATTTTGAAATCCCTCCATTCATAACAAAGTAACAGCCCGGACAAGAGAATTCTATTTTTAGTAACAGTGACCTTGACCTTTGACCGACAGGCATGGGCATGGTACACTACACATCGCCCTGTCATGGTTAACATTTGTACCAAGTTATTTTGAAATCCCTCCATTCATAACAAAGTAACAGCCCGGACAAGAAAATTCTATTTTTAGTAACAGTGACCTTGACCTTCCACCTAAAGGCTTGGGCATGTATGTGACATACCGTCTTGATATGGTGAACAATTATACCAAGTTATTCAAAAATCCAATAAGAAATAACAAAGTTACAGAGCGGACAAGATTTTGCAAGAAAATTCTATTTTTAGTAACAGTGACCTTGACCTTGGACCTACAGGCATGGACATGGTACACGACTCACCGCCTTGTCATGGTGAACATTTCTGCCAAGTTATTTTGAAATTACTCTATTCCTAACGTAGTTACAACCCTGACAAAAAAATTCTATTTTAGTTACAGTGACCTTGACCTACAGGCAAGGGCATGGTACGCGATACACTGCCCTGTCATGGTTAACACTTGTGTCAAGTTATTTTGAAATCCCTCCATTTATAATGAAGTTACAGCCCAGACAAGAAAATTCTATTTTTAGTTACAGTGACCTTGACCTTGGACCTTCAGGCTTGGGTATTGTGCAGACACACTGCCTTGTCATAGTGAACATTTGTGCAAAGTTATTTTGAAATCCCTCCATTCATAACAAAGTAACAGCCAGGACAAGAGAATTCTATTTTTAGTAACAGTGACCTTGACCTTTGACCGACAGGCATGGGCATGGTACACTACACATCGCCCTGTCATGGTTAACATTTGTACCAAGTTATTTTGAAATCCCTCCATTCATAACAAAGTAACAGCCCGGACAAGAAAATTCTATTTTTAGTTACAGTGACCTTGACCTTCCACCTAAAGGCTTGGGCATGTATGTGACATACCGTCTTGATATGGTGAACAATTATACCAAGTTATTCAAAAATCCAATAAGAAATAACAAAGATACAGAGCGGACAAGATTTTGGAAGAAAATGCTATTTTTAGTAACAGTGACCTTGACCTTGGACCTACAGGCATGGGTATTGTCACGACACACCGCCTTGTTATGGTGAACATTTGTGCCAAGTTATTTTGAAATCCCTCCATTCCAAACAAAGTTAAGGGCAAAGTGTATATTTTTCTTAACACAAAATGTAAGTGAAAAAGGGGCATAATTTGAAAAATATTGGAAGCAGGGTTATGGGTCTTGTTGGTTATGATGTAGATTTTGATGGTGAAAATATATTTAATGTTTAAAGGCAGTATCTCAAGTAGTTTTAAAGTTATGGGCAAAATGCATATTTTGCTTAACACAAACTAGAATGTTGTGTTCCGCGGAACACATGTGTCGCCTGCATGGAAAAAGTTGTAATGTGGGCCTATTTTTAATCATATATAATAAAAATATTTTATTTAAGTTGATGTCAATACTAGACTACAGAACACATGTGTCCTCTAAATTGCATTTAAAAGGGGAATAACTATAATAATGGTGAAACCTGAGTTATCATCTTCAAAAATTGGTTTGTGCACGCAGATGAGTTTTTCAAAGTATTAAGTGAATTGAACAAGTACTTTCCATTTTACAGGCAACACTAAGTTTCATGTGAAAGTTGCATTTGAAAGGGACATAACTCAAAAAATATTCAAACAGGAGTTATAATTTTTGTAGTTGTCGATCGCACTGTTCATGTTGATGATACAATCCAAGTATTCAATGAATAGGGAGAGTACTTTCAAATTATACGCAACATTAAGTTTCATGCGAAATTTGCATTTGAAAAAAAAAAGACAAACAGGAGTTATGATTCTTGTTGTAACCCATGTTGTTGTTCATGAAGATGATATATTCGATGAGTGAATAGGACAAGTACTTTAAAAGTTATAGGCAACATTAAGTTTCATGTTAAAGTTGTATATTAAAGGGACACAACTCATAAAATAGTCCAGCAGGAGTTATCATTCTTGTTCTTCATAATGACGCTTTTCATGAAGATGATTTATTTCGAATATCAAGTGAATTTTCGAAGTTAAAGTCAACATTAAGTTTTATGTTAAAGTTGCATTTGGAAGGGGCATAACTCAAAGTATAATCAAACAGGAGTTATGATTCTTTTTGTTACCAATGTTGTTGATCATGCTGATAATGTATTCCAAGTATGAAGTGAATAGGACAAGTACTTTCAAAGTTATAGGCAACATTAAGTTTCATGTTTAAGTTGCATTTGAAAGGGGCATAACTCCGAAATATTGAAACTGTTGTTATCATTCTTGTCGTCACAGATGGCGTTGTTCATGCTGATGATATATTCTAAGTATGAAGTGAATAGGACAAGTACTTTCAAAGTTAAGGCAACATTAAGTTTCAGGTTAAAGTTGCATTTGAAAGGGGCATAACTAAAAAAATATTGAAACTGGAGTTATCATTCTTGTTGTCGTAGATGGCATTATTCATGCTGATGATATATTCCAAGTATGAATTGAATAGAACAAGTATAATCAATGTTATAGGCAACATTAAGTTTCCGGTTAAAGTTGCATTTGAAAGGGCATAACTAAAAAAATATTGAAACTGGAGTTATCATTCTTGTCGTCACAGATGGCATTGTTCATGCTGATGATATATTCCAAGTATGAAGTGAATAGGACAAGTACTTTCAAAGTTATAGGCAACATTATGTTTCAGATTAAAGTTGCATTAAAAAGGGGCATAACTCAAAAAATATTGAAACTGGAGTTATCATTCTTGTCGTCACAGATGGCATTGTTCATGCTGATGATATATTCAAAGTATGAAGTGAATAGGACAAGTACTTTCAAAGTTATAGGCAACATTAAGTTTCAGATAAAAGTTGCATTTGAAAGGGGCATAACTAAAAAAATATTGAAACTGGAGTTATCATTCTTCTCGTCACAGATGGCATTGTTCATGCTGATGATATATTCCTAGTATGAAGTGAATAGGACAAGTACTTTCAAAGTTATAGGCAACATTAAGTTTCAGATTAAAGTTGCATTTGAAAGGGGCATAACTCAAAAAATATTGAAACTGGAGTTATCATTCTTGTCGTCACAGATGGCATTGTTGATGCTGATGATATATTCCAAGTATGAAGTGAATAGGACAAGTACTTTCAAAGTTATAGGCAACATTAAGTTTCAGATTAAAGTTGCATTAGAAAGGGGCATAACTAAAAAAAAATTGAAACTGGAGTTATCATTCTTATCGTCACAGATGGCATTGTTCATGCTGATGATATATTCCAAGTATGAAGTGAATAGGACAAGTACTTTCAAAGTTATAGGCAACATTAAGTTTCAGATTAAAGTTGCATTTGAAAGGGGCATAACTCAAAAAATATTGAAACTGAAGTTATCATTCTTGTCGTCACAGATGGCAATGTTCATGCTGATGATATATTCCAAGTATGAAGTGAATAGGTCAAGTTCTTTCAAAGTTATAGGCAACATTAAGTTTCAGATTAAAGTTGGGGGACTACCGGACAACGGCACCGACGCCGCCGCCGCCGCCGCAGGACACTAGCATCCCTATGTGTCTACCTGCTATCGCAGGCGACACAAATATAAGAAACAATATATATTCCTATTAAAACTAATGTAAATGGAAGTATCAAAGGGCCATAACTTCTGAACGGAACATGTAAGAGCAAAACCCCACCTTTATGCACAACAACATATCAGGCTAAGCATTGCGGTAAAGTTTCATCAAATTCCCAGCAGAGGTGTAGGAGGAGTTGTGTTCACGAGATATACTCCTATTAAAACTAATGTAAATGGAAGTATCAAAGGGCCATAACTTCTGAATGGAACATGTAAGAGCGAAACCCCACCTTCATGCAAAACAACATATCAGGCTAAGCATTGTGGTCAAGTTTCATTGAATTCCCACCAGTAGTGTAGGAGGAGTTGCGTTCACGAGATATACTCCTATTAAAACTAATGTAAATGGAAGTATCAAAGGGCCATAACTTCTGAACGGAACATGTAAGAGCGAAACCCCACCTTCATGCACAACAAAACATATCAGGCCAAGCATTGTGGTCAAGTTTCATTAAATTCCCACCAGTAGTGTAGGAGTTGCGTTCACGAGAATATCGGACGGACGGACGGATGGACGGACGAAGACCATTCCTACATCCCCCAGCCGCTATGCAGAATAACCAGACATTCCAAAATTGCCAGGGACACACTTTAACTAAATCTGTATTTCACAACATGTTAAAAATCGATGTCTATTTCTTACCAAAAATGATTTTATTAAAATGTTTTTGTTTTCTACTGTCAAAATAAATAAACACCTTTTTCAACAACACAAACAAACAAACTTTTACTAAAATCTGTTATTCAAACTTTTACTAAAATCTGTTATTCTCTTATGTCAAAACAGATACTTAATTGCAACCAAGTAAACAAACAAACATTGACTAAAACTGGAGTGCTAAGTAAATGTTATGGAATGTTACTCTAGGAAATTAGCTTGTATCAGTTTTTAAAAATACTGTACAATTAGTAATATTTCCATTCGATTTTATTCCAACCTTTTACGATCCCCAAGTTCATCTAAATTTCTAAGACAAGCCCATACAGTGAAAGAAGTATCAACATTCAAAAGATAAATACTTGGCATATCTGACTTTCCCTCAGAAAAAAACACATACTGTTAAAAATACAACCAGAGAAATAACACATATTTTACAGCCTTTTTCCAGTATAATTTAGATATTCTAAGGATTTCATTTAAGGATTGAATCAATAAATTATTGCCTTAATTGTGGTATGAAAAACATTATATTTTATCGTGTTTGAAACCCAAACACATCATGCCTACTTTGAACAACCAAAATGTTTTTCATATCCTGATAAACAGATTAAGTTATCAATTCAATTCTTATATTTTCACACATCTAAATATTTTCACTTTTTACAAAAATATTTGGAAGAATTTGTAATAGATTTTGGAAAACACAGCATGACAGCACCTCTTTTTCACAGACACCTGTTTAGGGGTTCTTTTCTGGCCAGTATATCAGTAGAGCTCTTTAGGCTTAACAGAGCTCTAGTGCCAAGTTTGGTCTATTTCAGCTATATAAATGGGCGATCTGTATCACACATCTCGCGGCCTTCTATGAAGGTGCTCTATTTTGATTGATTCAATTAATCAATCAATCACCAACCAACCGACTAATCAATTGATCAACCAATCAATCAATCAATCAAATAGCCCAGATCTTAGACTGGTGTCCATCTTATTTTAATTATCTAAAGGTTTGGCTGTCATTGCTTTGTTAAACCCTCTCCTCCATAAACACACCTTTATTGCGTGGGTGAACACTGTAGATCCAGATCAGCCGGCACATCCGTGCCATCTGTTCACTTTTTGATTCATTATGTTATTTCTGACCAAAAAGCGACAAGTGCAGATCCTGATCAGACGGCACGGATTTATGGAGGAAAGGGTTAAGTAACAATATACCAACTATCAGATCTATTACAAGACATTTTCAACATTCATTAAAATAACAACATCTGTTAATAATCCACATTTGTTTTTACCAAACCTCTTCAATGATAATTCCCATGAAGCACTCTCTTTAAAAAAAGGCAAAAAACATTTTTGTACCAAATGTTTAATCTGTGGAATAAATCTACTATTCCAAATTAAACTAGAAGACACTGAGAATGCATAAATATAAGCCAGCACAAGTGTAATCCACAATGAATGTTCAAGTCCTGATTCACAAAAATAAAATATCTATAAAAGAAAAATCTTTGTTTCTTTCCTCTTTGTCCTTGTTTCTCAATAAACTAGAAAACTACGCGTCCTATCTGGGAGTTTGTTCAAACCCCCTGGTCCTGTACATGGATACCCTGGTTTAAGTCATGTTTATTTACAACATTAAGGTGCATTGTATACTTCTCTCTTCTGTATCTCTGAAAAACAAAAACAAAACTGTATAGTTCAATAGAAAAACAATTGCAATTGAAATCCTTAACCCTTTCCTGTACAGATACACCTTTATTGCTAGGGCGAACAGTTTAGATCCAGATCAGCCGGCATATCCGTGCCGTCTGATCAGGATCTAAACTGTTCGCTTTTTGATTCATTAGGTTATTTCTGACCAAAATGCGACCAGTGCAGATCCTGATCAGACGGCACGGATGTGCCGGCTGATCTGGATCTACACTGATCGCACATGCGTAAAAATGCGTATATATCCAGGAAAGGGTTAAACTTCATATATGTCTTAATTTTTCTGTTCTAATTTTATGAAGAAGTCTTCATGAATATTCCTCATTTTAAAACATGATAAATTTTAATCATCTTCTGTACACAACTTCATGAACATCCCTCATTTTATAAATCATTATTCCCCATTGCATGAACAGCTGTGCCATCTGATCTGGATCTAAACTGTTTGCTTTTTGATATTTTGGTTGTTTCTGACCAAACTGCGACCAGTGCAGATCCTGATTGGACAGCAAAGATGTGCCGGCTGATCTGGATCTACTGTAGTATCATTTAATTTCGTGGGGACGAAATTTCGCACAAAACCTGTAAATAAATTCGCGGGGGCATAAATTCGTGCATCTGTATTTTCCTGTAAAGAAACACTGTTAAATGGTTTTGTTTCGCTTGGGTTGAATTTCGTGCTCTTGCCATAGCGCTAAATAAGAGAAAATTAAACCTGCGCGAAATATAATGATTTAACAGTACACTGGTCGCACATGCGTTAAAATGCCTATACATGGAAAAAAGGGTTAAAGAAATGGTCGCCCAGAATATCAGTACAGCATGATCTGGATCTAGAATAATCTGAATTTATTTATATGTGATTGCAAAAGTTGAGTAAAACTTACCTTAATATCAACGTAAATCTGTCAGGGATCAACTACCACCTTCTGTATGACTAGGAGAGTTCTGCACTATTATATCTTTTTTGATCTCAATTTCTGAGAAAAACTGAAAGAGATATACCCGTCAAAAACATAAAATACATGTGACTGCAAATAACTAGAGACCCAGAAGGCCCTATATCGCTCACCTTTGAATGCTGGCAGAAGTAAACATTTTCATCAAGTTTTGTAATAATCCGATAGAGAATGTGACTTCTATTAGAGGAAAACATTTTACTTCAAAGAAATTCAGTAATCTATGCATAAGATCACAAAACTATATCTGGAGACCAGTCTCAAATCTCACTGGTCGCCATTTCAGCAAATCACATGCTTAAGATTTGAGACTAGTTTTGAATCTTAGTTTTATGATATTGGGCCCTAGTTTTTTCTATACCAGACTTCTGTCACGATGTACCATGAACACAAACATTTTAAGCAATTTTCATTATGATTTACTGGAATTGGCATCACATGTAGATACAAGGTTTTTATAAGATCTGGCATAGCTCTTGAATTGATAATTGCTTGAAAAATGTGGCTTCTGATTTTTTAACATTATTTTTCTGTGGATTGACCTAGTGATCTAAATTTTGATCTCAAATTACCCAGCTAAGAACATGTTTAACAAACTTGATATAAAATCATGACCATTTTATTTTAAGGTAAAATGAATTAAAACTCAATGAGGTCTGTAGCCTGTACTAAGTTGAGAATGTTTCTCTTTGCTACGACCTAGAGACCTTGTTTAAATTTACCACAAATGACCCAGTTTTGAAGATTTTTCAAAGTTAGTTTGATCATATTTGGATGAAAAATGTTGCTGCAATGTCAGAAGTCATATATGAGATCAACCCTTTCCTCCATAGATACACCTTTATTGCTTGGGTGAACAGTTTAGATCCAGATCAGCTGGCACTTAAGTGCCATCTGATCAGGATCTAAACTGTTTGCTTTTTGATTTGTTAGATTATTTCTGACCAAAATGCAACCAGTGCAGATCCTGATCAGACAGCACAGATGTGCTGGCTGATCTGGATCTACACTGGTTGCATATGCATAAAAATGCATATATATGGAGGAAAGGGTTAATATGTAAAAGAAACTTGTTTGAAAAAGAATTTTCAAAACAGATACCCCCTTAAAACAATCAAACTCCTTATTTTTTTAATGAAGGTCGCCTCAAGGTCAATTAATGGAAAGTTGAAGGTCACTGAATAAAGTATTGAAACTAACCTGTATGAGATTATCTACACCAGTCAGGAAGCCATCTTCATGGTTACCTAGTTGCCATGGTAACCGATGTGTGATTTCACTTCCATCGTTGATCAAGTTTGATTTGGAAAAGTCTATAACCCATATACCACACTTATTAAATTTATCATACATCACTAATAAAGAAGCCCCGATCAGCTGAAATGAAACATAAACATGAGTTAATAACTTAAGTGTGGTTTTATAAGGCAATAGAAAAAAAATATTTCAGATTCTCATCCCCGCCCGCCCCTGTCCAAAACCACCCGCCCCAAAAAATTTATTGGTAAAAAAATCAGAACATATTCTGTTCCGGACAGAATGGGTTTTAGACCATCCCGGAAAAAAACATGGCCGACAATAATAAAATGAAATGTTCATCATTTCAAAGCTTACTGAAGTTTTTTTAAATTTATATTGAAAAGGAACATAACTATTTATATTAGATATTTGCTATTGTGATATCTACCAACATATGTTAAGTTTCAAAGTGATTTGCAGAATGGTTACAAAGAAAAGGTAAAAAAAAAAACTTAATAAAATAATGACACCTGCCGGCCCACGCACCGGATTGCACCGGATTGCATGCCTGCTGCCCCCCACCCCTCCCCCCCCCACTAACTTAACCCAATCTAATACCAGGGATTTCTAAAGAGAACCTGGTTAAAAAATAAATAATATGGACATTTTGGCACATGCATTAATATTTTCTTGTGCAACTCATCTTTAATTATGGACTTGTACATGTATCTTCAGATATTTATCTTTCAAATTATATTGACCCTTAACTCCATATATATATATATATATAATTAAATCATATTGGTTTGACGTTTCTCATTGGATTAAACGTGATCACATGATATGCGATAAATTTCGATATTGACTCGTAGGCCGAGTCTAAATCAAATATTGACCTGAGGGAAAAATTTCACGCGTGAATCGGCTTAGGTACGAAATACGTCACAGCGCTATTACGTCACAATGAATACAACCGTTGTAAACAAATGGCGTCAACTGTTGGAGACAGAAAAGTAAAACTGCTGCTAAAAGCACTGGTGGAAGACATAACTGGCTTAATTTATGATATCTGGGTGTTGCAATGTGTAATTATATCAGGCAATGCTTCATGGTAAAGTAATGTCGCCAGTTGGAGCAACGAAACGGTCAAAACATACTGTATCGGGTACAAACGTATGTGACAATTTTGGAAATTATTTTAAAATTAAGATTTAATAATAAAGCAATTGTTGCATTATATATATGCACATTTAATCACATGTGCAACAAGTGTACATCCAGATCAACTGGCACATCAAATGTGACATTTGTGCTGTCTGATCAGGATATTAACTGTTCGCTTTGTGGTCAGAAATAACCTTCCGTCATTGTCTGAATATAAGCCGCACTTTTTTTTCCAGAATTTGGCAGAAAAAAGTTGGGGGTGCGGCTAATACACAAGTTTGGCTGCTTATACATTGCATTAAGCCATTTTCATCTGTTCTATCTGATTAAGGAGGGTGCGGCGTATACATGAATGCGGCTTATATTCAAACAATGACGGTAATAAATCAAAACACAGTTCAAATCCTGAATAAGACAGCATAGATGTGCTGACTGATCTGATTCTACATTGTTCGCCCTCTCTGTAGGCGTATTTATGGAGGAAAGAGTTCATTACCTCATGAGTCATGAAGAACGTAGACTCCTCTACACGCTGCTGTATTTCCTGTAATCGTTCTATTAGCGATTGCACCACAACCTGTCTATTATTTACAAACTTGGACAACACCTCCTGGATTTGCTCAGAACATTTTACCCGTTTTAAATTAGTTGTTGGGGGTTCCCCTGACATCTGAAATAAACAAATGGAGGATATTTGTTATTACCAGTCTAAGACAGAAATATATTAGAAACTGAGTGTGCTTTGGAATTCATATTTTCACGAGTGGCGAAGCCATGAGTTAAAATTCATAATTCCCGAGTTCACAAGTGAGATATATTTTTCCATCTTTCACTTGTAAAAACAAATTTTCTTTTTATTTTATGCTTTTAGCGCATTTGCATCTATCTGACAGAAAAAATTGAAATGGTGCTAAAAACATTTGTTTATAATATTACCGTCATTGTTCGAATATAAGCCGCATTCATGTATAAGCCGCACCCTCCTTAACCTGATGGAACAGATAAAAATGGCTTAATGCAATGTATAAGCAGCTAAACCTGTGTATTAGCCGCACCCCCAACGTTTTACTGCCAAATTCTGGAACAAGAGGGCCATGATGGCCCTGAATCGCTCACCTGAGTATGAAACTCAAGTTATTAACCAGAAACTGAATTTTTATTTTTAGCAACAGTGACCTTGACCTTGATCACAGACACGTGGGTAGCAATCCCAATTTGTCTCTTGTTATAAGCTACCCATATACCAAGTTTGGAGTCAATATGCCAAAGCAAACTCAAGTTATTAAGTGGAAACTGAATTTCTATTTTTAGCAACTGTGACCTTAACCTTGATCAGAGATACCTGGGTAGCAATCCCATGCTGCCGTTTGATATAAGCTACTCATACACCAAGTGTGGAGTCAAAAAACCAAAGCAAACTCAAGTTATTAAGTGGAAACTGAATTTCTATTTTTAGCAACAGTGACCTTGACCTTGATCACAGACACGTAGGTAGCTTTCCCAAGTTGCCTCTTAATTTAAGCTATCCATATACCAAGTTTGGAGTCAATAGGCCAAAGCAATCTCAAGTAATTAAGTAGAAACTGAATTTCTATTTTTAGTAACAGTGACCTTGACCTTAATCACAGACACCTGGGTAGCAACCCCAAGCTGCCTTTTGATATAAGCTACCCATACATCAAGTTTGGAGTCAATATGCAAAAGCAAACTCAAGTTATTAAGCAGAAACTGAATTTCTATTTTTAGCAACAGTGACCTTGACCTTGATCACAGACATCTGGGTAGCAACCCCAAGCTGCCTTTTGATATAAGCTACCCATACACCAAGTTTGGAGTCAATAGGCCTAAGCAAACTCAAGTAATTGAGCAAAGACCGAATTTCTATTTTTAGCAACAGTGACCTTGATCACAGACACCTGGGTAGCAACCCAAGCTGCCTTTTGATATAAGCTACCCATACACCAAGTTTGGAGTCAATAGGCCTAAGCAAACTCAAGTAATTGAGCAAAGACTGAATTTTTATTTTTAGCAATAGTGACCTTGACCTTGATCATAGACACCTGGGTAGCAACCCCAAGCTGCCTTTTGATATAAGCTACCCATACACCAAGTTTGGAGTCAATAGGCCTAAGCAAACTCAAGTAATTGAGCAAAGACTGAATTTTTATTTTTAGCAACAGTGACCTTGACCTTGATCACAGACACCTGGGTAGCAAACCCAAGCTGCCGTTTGATATAAGCTACCCATACACCTAGTTTGGAGTCAATAACCCTAAGCAAACTCAAGTAATTGAGCAAAGACTGAATTTCTATTTTTAGCAGCAGTGACCTTGATCTTGACCCTGTGTCATGATTTGAACAACTTTTGTAGACCTCAGTGCCAGGATGCTTCAGGACAAATTTGGTTAAAATCCATCAAGTGGTTTCAGAGGAGATGTTGTTTAAAAGAAATTGTTGACGGACACCGGACGCCGGACAAAGACGGGTCACAATAGCTCACCATGAGCCTATGGCTCAGGTGAGCTAAAAAAGTGAGGCTTATATTCAGACAATGACGGTATGTCATCATAAACCCAAACTTGAACCTGTTTTCTAATTGTTCTCATTCTTAACATGATGTCTGCTTAGGTATTAAAGTAAAAAAAAAAAGGGAAAATTAAAAAAAAAAATTCAACTTCAAACAGTGGAAAAGTATAATACCACTTTTATTTCACAAAGAACATTTTTATTTCATTGGAAAAAATTGCTCTTGTGCACGACTTATACTGTAAATTACTATTTCGCAGAGATTAAATGTTGGCATGTTGCAAACTTTGACATTTTTTAAAAATTTTCTACATCAAAATGACCGCAGGCTTAGAAATAATGGGGTCTAACATGGTAAAGACCATGGAAACTCTCCATAGGCAATGCATTGAAGCAATGATGATTGTGGCTTCTGCATGAAAATCTGTCCCTGCAAAATTAACATGTTTTATTGCAAGGGCAAACACTGTAGACCAAAAACAATTATTACAAAAGTTTACTGTCATTGGCAAAATTGGCAACTAAGTAATGGACATGAGAGTCCTTCCAAGCCAAACTAAATGATAGTACAGTTTATTTTATGCCAGCACTTGTTGGTACATATGTACTTACTCTTAACGCCTCTATTCTAAAGCCCAAGACTGGTATGATTGTACTTACTTGGTACATATGTAATTATACTATTAATGCCTCTATTCTAAAGCTCAAGGTTGGTACAGTTGTACTTACTTGGTACATATGTACTTACTATTAATGCCTCTATTCTAAAGCTCAAAGTTGGTACAGTTGTACTTACTTGGTATATATGTACTTACTATTAATGCCTCTATTCTAAAGCTCAAGGTTGGTACAGTTGTACTTACTTGGTACATATGTACTTACTCTTAATGCCTCTATTCGAAAGCCAAAGTCTGCTGATGAGCTTTCTTGTTCCCTGAACTGAAAAAAAAGTTAAACGTATTCAAATAGAATTTACCGGTAATGATTTATTTTTGAAAATGATAATACTTTGAATTTTTTAATATATTTTCTGTGATGTTTCTGTTATGACATCACAAAGGAAAACCAAGGGAGTACCAAGGGATTTTTTCTCCTAAGTACAAATAGATAACTTGGATTCACATCCCAGTTACGAAACACCACTTAGTTCTTTAAAAATTATTTTCTCCAATGGAATTGCAGTATTTTTAAAAACTTGTGGGGACATTTATTTCTATAAACAGTACTTACATGTCATTGATTGATTTACCCAGTATGTGAATATATTTTCAACAATAAGTCGTTTATAATTAATGAGCATGTACAAATTAAATCATGTAACTTGAACAACTACTTGCAGTCCTATGTTCGATATTATAATTTCACTTTTGTTATTTAACCCTTTCCTGTATAGATACGCATTTTTATGCATGTGCGACCAGTGTAGATCCAGATCAGATCTGATTTGGATCTGCACTGGTCGCATTTTGGTCAGAAATAACCTAATGAATCTAAAAGCGAACAGTTTATATCCTGATGTGCCGGCTGATCTGGATCTAAACTGTTCGCCCTAGCAATTAAGGTGTGTCTGTACAGGACAGGGTTAACAAATTACTCTACAGACACAGTTTTACTGTGTGGGCCAACACAGTAGATCCATTTCAGCCAGCACATCCATGCACATCAGGATCTGCTTTTTGCTTTATTATTAACCCTTTCCTGTATAGACACACGTTTATTGCTAGGGAGAACAGTTTAGATCCAGATCAGCCGGCACATCCCTGCCATCTGATCAGGATCTAAACTGTTCGCTTTTTGATTAATTATCTTATTTATGACCAAAATGTGACCAGTGCAGATCCTGATCAGATGGCACGGATGTGCCGGCTGATCTGGATCTACACTGGTCGCACATGCGTAAAAATGTGTATCTATACAGGAAAGGGTTAATTAAGTTATTTCTGACCGAAAGCTTATAGTGCAGATCCTGATTAAACTGCACATGGGCCGCGGGCCGCCAGACTCGGCTCTACAAAGGATGCACATGCGATAAAATGTGAAAATATTGGTTAAAGGTTAATATCAGTGTACATATAACTTGAAAGATCATAAAAGTCGAAGATCTATACTTGTAATCTCTCTGTATTCACTTGATGTCTGAACTTACATACCCGAGGGAATCTGAACAAATGAAGGCAGCAATTTTACTGTGAGTTAACCCTTTCCTCCATATACACACCTTTATGGCATGAGCAAACAGTGTAGATCCAGATCAGCTGGCAAATCTGTGCCATCTGATCAGGATCTGCACTGTTCTCTATTTGATTTATTAGGTTATTTCTGTCCAAAAAGCAACCAGTGCAGATCCTGATCAGACAGCATGAATGTGCCGGCTGATCTTGATCTACACTGGTTTCACATTTCTATTTCATGTCTTGTTGATTGCTTGATTCAATTTCCTTTAACCCTTTTTTCAATATATATGCAGTTCATTCCAGGTAGAAACAGTGTAGATCCCGATCAGGTGGCACATACATTCCATCTGATCTGGATTTACACTGTTTACTTTTTGGTTTATTAGGTTATTAATGATCAAGATGCAACCAGTGCAGATCCAGATTAGATGCATGTGTATGGAGTAAAGGGTTGATTGCTTGATTCTAAAACATTTTAAAATATTTTATAAAATTATATGCACTGTGAAGGAATAGACTGTTAGAAATGTTTCCAATGTTGAGGAGGTCAGCTTAGCAGAATTCTGGCATCAACCCTTTCCTCCATGAGATAAGGCACGTATCACATAGGTCACCGGTGAAGATCCAGATCAGCCTGCACACCAATGCAGTCTAATCAGCATGTAGAATATTTAGTTTTACATTTATTAGGCTATGTCTGACCAAAAAACAAATACTAGATCCTGATCAGACTTCTGGGATGTGCTGGCTGATCTGAATCTACACAGTGCCCAAGGTTATAAAACTGAGCACGGAAACCAGTCTCAAATCTCCAGCATCTGATTGGCTGAAATGGCGACTGGTCACCATTTCAGCCAATCAGATGCTTGAGATTTGAGACTGGTTTTCAATCTCAGTTTTATAACCTTTAACCCTGAATCTACACTGGTTGCGAATGTGACTGCAATGAAAATTGAAATAACTGTGTTGCAGACAGTAATAAAGGAATGACTTAATAATTTGATGGCTACTTTAATACTCGATATATCTTAACAATATCCAAGATAGAATAACGCCAATGGGCGGAGTCATAAAGAGCATGCACATCATAATACAGATGGGGCTAGTAATAATTCGGTGTGATTGGTATATCAAATACATGACAAATCGCAGTAAAGAAAAAAATCCAACCGACCTGCATATATCGTAGCTTAGTGATCGCCTGATTCTGCTTCTCCTCGATGGTCGGAGACATGGGATCTAAGGCAATCATCTTCTCGTAGAGATCTTTCCGTAATGAACCGTTCATCACTTCACTTTCAAGGAATGTCCTAAAAACAAATCAACTGTCAGTGAGAACAATGGCTAATACCTGTAATTTTGATTTTCACATGCTTTGCATTAATAGAAACACTCAGTTTCAACTCAAATACTATAGTATCATTTAATTTTGCGGGGACGAATTTTCACGCAAAACAAGTAAATAACAACTTCGCGGCGATATAAATTAGCTCAACTGTGTTTTCCTATAAGAAACACTGTTTAAGAGTTTAATTTTGCTGGGGTTGAATTTTGCGATCTTGCCTTAGCGCGTAATACGCGAAAATTAAACCCGCGCAAAATAAAATGATTTAACAGTAATCAGTTATAAACCCTACGCTCCATGAATCAACATATGACCTACAGGAGACCACTGCAGACCAAATCAGATCTAGATCAGCCAGCACATGATAGAAAGGACTGTAATATCACGAATTATCCTTAATAATCTGGTTAGATTAAGAATATTTCAAAGCGCAAATATAAAAATTGAAAGCATATTTTATAGTGTTCATTGAGTTATGAATAACATCTGGGTTGTTGAAAGTAAGTGTGAAACCACAATGACATTTTTCTGCTAACATATGTATGTACTCTGACAGAATATTATGTAGTTAACCCCTTCGCACCATATATTTGCATTTTATCGCATGTGTATTCAATGTAGATACAGATCAGCTTGCACATCCACATCGTCTGATCAGGATCTGCACTGTTTGCTTTTCATCAGAAAAAATTTGTTCCTGAACTTGAACAGTGCAGATCCTGATCTCACAGCACAGTTGGGCTGGCTGATCTGGATCTACACTGTGAACTGATGCCAAAAAGGGGTAGGTTTGGTAAAATTAGAAATCTGTGCATTTCTATGATCATGAAATACATTGAAACTAAACACGATCATGAGAATATAAGTATCATGCATGAGTGTGAGGTGAAGATGGAAAAATCTGTCACCGAGGGTTAACTGTTTTGCGGGAACGAGGCTCTGCCAAACAGTTCACCCGAGGTGACAGATTTTTCTATCTTTACCGAATGTCTCGTGCAAGATACTTTTTCTTGCATACCTTTTTTTTATTTATAACATTTCTGTGTATGTAGACAACCTAATTTATTTTCCTTATGTTCAAATATTGACATTTACGTAAACCTTTTTTACAATGACGTCACTAACTTGAATATATTACGTCAGATACTTGAAGACGTGACGTCACTCACGTGACTCATTCTACACGGGGGGTGTAGGATCGAAATTTCCTACACGGGTGAAAACACCGGATGACCTGATCTGGTATGCAAGAATGATTCTATATAAACCTTTCATCCAAAGATACACCTTTATTATTTTTTACCAAGATGTGACCAGTGCAGATCCAGATCAGATGGCACAGAATAATCAGTCGTCACCTTAGTGCAATAAAGGTATATCTCCTTCATACTTCAATGGTACTTATACTGTTATTGCACTTAACCCTTTCCTGTACAGACACACCTTTATTGCTAGGGCAAACAGTTTAGATCCAGATCAGCCGGCACATCCATGCCGTCTGATCAGGATCTAAACTGTTCGCTTTTTGATTCATTAGGTTATTTCTGACAAAAATGCGACCAGTGCAGATCCTGAGCAGACGGCACGGATGTGCCAGCTGATCTGGATCTACACTGGTCGCACATGCGTAAAAATGCGTATATATCCAGGAAAGGGTTAAGTGACAAGAGGTGCTGGCTGATCTGTATCTACACTGGTTGAACATGTGTTAAAATGTGTATATATAAAATTAACCCTTTCCTGGATATATACGCGTTTTTACGCATGTGCGACCAGTGTAGATCCAGATCAGCCGGCACATCCATGCCGTCTGATCAGGATCTGCACTGGTCGCATTTTGGTCAGAAATAACCTAATGAATCAAAAAGCAAACAGTTTAGATCCTGATCAGACGGCACGGAAGTGCCGGCTGATCTGGATCTAAACTGTTCGCCCTAGCAATAAAGGAGTATCTGTACAGGAAAGGGTTAAGGGATAAACAACCTGGGATTCTATCAATCTAGTATTGCAGCAATATTGTAAATTTGTTTTCTGATAAAGTTAGATGTTTCATAGAGTAAAGTAGATATTATTTCCGTAAGGAAAGTGTTACTATAGCAATAATAATATAACAATATTCTCCATTTATAAAGAATAAACTCAACATGGGAATTTGTCATTTTACATAATTAAATTGTCACTTAAATAATGGTTTCCACTTGGGAATTAGTCATTTTGCCTAATTTCTATAAATGGAGAGAACTTAGTAAATAGAGATCACCATACCTTTGGGATATACCTTTCTTGATTTCATTCTCAAATCTCAAAGCAATCACAGTGCAGGAAATTGAAAGTTCATAGATATCGTGTATGTGCAGCCTGATTTGCTATTTGGTTCACTGAATATATGAAACGGGCATGTGTTTCCATTTACAATTTACTGTGGTATCATTTTATTTAGCGATGGCTTAATTTTCGCGTATTTCGCGCTCGGGCCAGTGCGCGAAATTAAAACCTAAGCTAAAATTTAACCAAAAGGTTCCACATACGTATCCGAAATGTGCTATATCAGAATGGATCTACATTTTATATATGGTTGCCCGTATCGCTATTTGATATACATTTGAAGTATTGAATAATTATGTTCATAAAGAAAATAAAATAAGTAATAACTGTCGAATTTTTTTTGGAATATTATTAATGTTACTTCAAAACTTGAACGAAAATTTAGTCCGCGCATTTAGGTTAGGTCACGTTTTACCTAACAGTATCGTTGTCATCTCATTTTTAATTTATCAACACTTTTTTTGAGTAACTGTTTCGTAATTAATTGACACTTTAGACCATAAAACGGGTACAAAATTTAACATGCCAATTATGATAATTATGAATGGTCCAGATAGATGGATGAAATTAGCGGCGCCGAATAAACAGCGGTCTGATCATTGACAAACAAAGGAAGTGGTAATAAACAGGGGGCCAACTGACACATGATTAGCTCGCGCGTTTAAATAAACAATAGGTATTGATAACGGCTCGGAAACATTTTTTTGTTTGAAAAATTGGATTTGCGCCAATTTATGTCGCACAAAACAGTCTTTTTCGGCGATTGCGCAAAATTTCGTGCCAGCGAACTTAAATGATACCACAGTACTCTGTGGATATTGCTTACAGCCCATGTGTGACTAGTGTAGATCCAGATCAGCCGAAACAGTCTGTGAAGTATGATCTACACTGTTCGCTTCTTGATCAGAAATAATCTAATGAATTTAACCCTTTCCTAGATATATACTCATTTTTACGCATGTGTGACCAGTGTAGATCCAGATCAGCCGGCACATCCGTGTCGTCTGATCAGGATCTGCACCGGTCGCATTTTGGTCAGAAATAACCTAATGCATAAAAAAGCGAACAGTTTAGATCCTGATCAGACGGCACGGATGTGGATCTAAACTGTTCGCCCTAGCAATAAAGGTGTTTCTATACAGGAAAGGGTTAAAGAGAACTGATGTGCTGCAGATCTGGATCAACAATGTTCAATCATGGGATAACAGCCATATCCCATGAAGTAGAGGTTTAACCCTTTCCTGTACAGACACACCTTTATTGCTAGGGTGAACAGTTTAGATCCAGATCAGCCGGCACATCCGTGCCGTCTGATCAGGATCTCAACTGTTCGCTTTTTGATTCATTAGGTTATTTCTGACCAAAATGTGACCAGTGCAGATCCAGATCAGACGGCACGGATGTGCCGGCTGATCTGGATCTACACTGGTCCGACACGCGTTAAAATGCGTATTTATCAAGGAAAGAGTTAAAGCTCTCCTCCATATATACACATTTTTACACAAGTGCGACCATTGTAGATCCAGATCAGCCAGCACATCCGTGCTGTCTAATCAGGATCTGCACTGTTCGCTTTTTGATTTGTTGTGTTATTTCTGACCAAAATGTTACCAGTTCAGATCCTGATCAGAGAGCACAGATGCATAAAAATGCGATATATGGAGAAAAGGGTTAAAACAGCAGGTAAAGTTAGACAATCGGAATAATCAAGTTTGACGTTGGACACAGAACACAGTATTTCCCAAACTTCTTACCTTGTTCCCATTTTCACGTCCATAATGTTTGGGTCCGTAAAATGCTGCAATAAATCTTCTATTTCTATGAAATCTGATTACTTGCAGTCAAGGAATCAGAGAAAAATAATCTGGAATTAAATAAGATTCGGTATCTATGAAAATTAACCCTTCTTTCCATACATATGGGTTTAATCATACTAGTGACCTAGTTTTCAATTTTTTACCTCTGATGACAAAATTTCACTACCTTAAACCCCTGTCACACTAGGGTTGCGTTCTCACAGCAATCCCACGGCGTCCAGGAATGCCAAGGTGAGTGCAGTACGATCACAAGCATCGCCGCAACAACGCAGCGGGATCGCCAGTAGACGCAATGGGATTGCAAAGAACCCATAGCCACGGCCCTCACTTTGAGCATGCACAAAACAAATGCCGTCGCTTGGAGTTCTGATGAGAGTGCAGTGGAGACGCTGTAGCTGCCCAATAAGATCTCCTACAATGCCACAAGAGCTCCGCGCACTTGCACTGAGGTCGCAGTCGAACGCTGTTGTAATTGATGGCCCTTGCACAGAGAATGCACAACATTGCCTGAGATGTCACTGCAACTCTACTGTGCTTAATTTTACCAAAGATAGAAATATATTTCACTTGTGAACTCCGAAACTCATGAAAAAAAACAGAGCTCACTTGGTGAAATATATTTCTATCTTTCACTGGTAAAAACAAATATCCTCTTTATCAATGAAGCATTTTATATTCTTTAACTTGCACATTATTTCAAAAACCCGATGTAGGCGATTCAAAAGGATACATTCCGAATTATATTCCACTTCTCTGTAAAACATAGGCACGATGTCATGGGCTGCGTCTTCCATTAGGAGCTCATACGCCTGTGTCTCGTTGTTATCTTTTGTGTAACGTTTCTTCCATATTGTATGAGGTCCCGCAGGTGCAAATCCCCCTAAAATAAACATTAGATAGAATTTAAGCATCATTTTTATAATTTTAATGTAAGAGTGCTAATTATTAACCCTTTAAATAATAGTTTTATCACATTATGCGAACAGTGTAGATCTCTAACAGCCGGCATATCTGTGCTGTCTGATCAGGATCTTCACTGTTCACTTATAGATTCATTAATAGGTTATTTCTGACTAGGGAGTGAAAAGTGAAGATCCAGATTAGACATCCTTAATTTACACTCTGATATAGATCTGAACTGGTGATTTTGATAACCCTTTACACCATATATTTTCAATATTTACACTTCAACTTCGTCCTCTGCGATGAAGTCTTATACATTTAAGGAATCATAATTTCCAATGGTAAACAGTGTGACGTAATAATTTTAAAGGTGTGGCTATAGTAGGACCATTCACAATTAATTGGATGTTTCACAATGTTTTGACGTGTGACATCCCCCAGCATGCACATTTTGCTACGAGTTGCTGCGAGAAAGCGTGCCGTCTTTCACTTTGTCGTCAATGTTGCTGTTCCAACAGCCATTCAAAAAAGCCGTAATATCACAAATTATTTTAATAATTTCTGTATTAAAGAGAGTATTTGTATGTGTAAATATAAGGATTAAATCGATTTTTGATGGTTTTCATTTGGGTATGAAAAAAAGTTGGATTGTTTAAAGTATGCGTGAAGCCCTTCGGGCATCACACACTTTAAACAACCCAACTGTTTTCCATACCCAAATGAAAACCATCAAATATCGATTCAATCCTTAAGTGAAGCCCTTCGGGCATCACACACTTTAAACAACCCAACTGTTTTCCATACCCAAATGAAAACCATCAAATATCGATTCAATCCTATATTAAATCACATGTGCCACCAAAGTAGATGCATATCAAACAGCACATCTAACATAAGCACATAACCTAAGAAATCAAAAGACAAACAGTGTTAATCATGTGAATAATATTATGTGCCAGCTGATCTGGATCTAAACTGTTATGTCAGTATATGGAGGAAAGGTTTAATAAAAGCACTATTCATGTAGTAAAGGGTTAACACCAAAGACAGCGAGGTCATGATTGCACGCATTGTAAACCCACATCTGCTGGTCTATCCAAGCAGTTTGACCAGGATCTACACTTCTTTTCTTCAGTTTATAAATCTTTTGCAAGAGCTATGATTTTAATATGTAAATTAACATATACAGTCAAACCTGTATTAAGCAGTGATCCAAGGAAGTGACAAAAAGTGGCAGCTTAATACAAGTAGCTGTTTAAATTACAACAAAACACCAGTTAAGGACATGTTCAAACTGGCTGTTTAAGACAGGTGTTTGCCAAATTCAGAAGGCTTCTTCAGCAGGTTCAACTGTATGTGATGTAAACCCTTTCCTCCATGTATATGCATTTTTACAAATGTGCAACCAGTGTAGATCTGGATCAGCTGGCACATCTGTGCCGTCTGATCAGGATCTGCACTGCTAGCTTTTCAGTCAGAAATACCCTAATAAATCAAACAGCAAACAGTTTAGATCCTGATCAGATGGAAGGTATGTGCCAGCTGATCTGGATCTACACTGTTCCCCCAGGCAATAAAGGTGTATACATGAAGGAAATGGGTAAAATTCCAGATATTAAAAGCTCTTTCCAGCCAGAATTTCCTGGATTACCTTTATTTAATAGCAGACAATGTCATGTTGAAAAACTGTTTTTTTACATTATCTCTTTAAAGTTTAGAAAACTGACATTTTGTGAACTCCTGCTGTCATTGCTTTCATTTCAGTCTTAACCCTTTCCTCCAAACACACCTTTATTGCATGAGCGAACAGTTAAAATCCAGATCAGCTGGCACATCCGTGCCATCTGATCAGGATCTAAACTGTTGGCTTTTTGATTTGTTATGATATCTATGACCAAAGTGCGACCAGTGCAGATCCTGATCAGTAAAAATGTATATATATGGAGGAAAGGGTAAACCCTTTATACCATGTATGTGTGTTATAACTCTTGTCTGACCAGTGAAGATCCAGATCAGCCAGTACATCCATGTTACTTTTTCTAACCATCTTGAAGATTCAATTTCTTCACATTATCACATGTACAAATTCAGCAAATGAAGGGTGATACTTTATTTTTTACTCCAATTTCATTTTAGTTCACACACTGTTAACCCTCTGCTCATTGGAGTTAAGGGTTAATGGTCTGTGAATAGGTAGATTTTGGATGTTTAGTTGCAATTTAATCCTCCTGACATTAACCTTTACCCCAGCTCATTCTGCGCCCTCTGATCAGAATCTACTCTGTTTGCTTTATTTGGTTCATTAGATTAATTTTGACCAAGAAGTGAAGATTTTAGATCCAGATCAGATGGCATGGATGTGTCAGCTGATCTGGATCTACACTGGCTGTACAATGATATAATTTCTATAACCCTTTCCTGTACAGATCCACCTTTATTGCTAAGGCGAACAGTTTAGATCCAGATCAGCCGGCACATCCGTGCCATCTGATCAGGATCTACTGTTCGCTTATTGATTCATTAGGTTATTTCTGACCAAAATGCGACCAGTGCAGATCCTGATCAGACGGCACGGATGTGCGGGCTGATCAGGATCTACACTGGTCGCACATGCGTAAAAATGCATATTTATCCAGGAAAGGGATAATATATGAAAAAAAATGAAAAGGAACTTTGAAAATCACCAAACACAATAAATATGAAAATACTGGAGGTTCAGTTTGATTGAGCCTGTTCATAGGCAGTAATGGAAATGCATATTATTATATATCTAATAAATGTAACCAATCGACAATCTACATTTGTACCACGTGACCGTCCAATATATTCCCGTATTGGATCCAAAAATATATATTAATTTCATATTGGACGGTTGGGTACATGTGCACTGAACAATCTGCATTTGTACCACGTGACCGTCCAATATATTCCCGTATTGGATCCAAAAAATATATATTAATTTCATATTGGACGGTTGGGTACATGTGCACTAAAGATATATAATAATAATGTTATTATACATTTAACTGTACAATACGGAATATATTTGGACTCGTACACAGCTTGAAAAGTCATATTGGACTCGCCTATCGGCTCGTCCAATATGACTTTTCAAGCTGTTTACTCGTCCAAATATATTCCCGTATTGTACAGTAATATGTATAATAACCTATAATTATTGCCCATGATGTCTAGCCCCAGGTTGAGCGCAACTTCATATTGGCTTAGAGGATTAAACCTTGAACTGTAATGTATACCTGGATGCCCTGCTAACTGTATCCATGTGTTTTTTCTGTTCTTTAGTAAAGCCTCACTGGCCGGGGCTGTCAGGTCCAATGCTGTCTGAAAATACACAATACATCAATACATTATTGCATTCTGTTTAATAACATTAACATGATATATGGCATACTTAATTAGATTTTTTAGAAAAAATTACATTTTACATAAAACCTAAAGTTATTACTGACTTCCATTTTAGAAGATTTGATCCATTTAAGAAATGGAATAATCTACCATGAACATAACTGACCCATGCCATGTGAAACTGTCTTCGAGAAGTTCACTTCTTTCCTTAAAAAATGATGTATCAATAAAATAATGGAAGACAAACTCCAATCCTACACCTGAGTTAACAAGGTATTCTTCAGCTGAATGGTATAAACAATGATTAATTTTGGCGTAAAATCATGATGTCATTTTTTGTACAAAATGACGTCAATATTTGACATACAATGACGTCACATAGCAAAAAAAACATGTTTCTTTTTCTACATCCTCTGGCAACAGGTCAAAACACTATCCCCTTCAACTCATGCCAACAGTTTGACTGTTCCCAAATCACATAAGAAAATAACTGTATAATGATATTGCACTATTAATTTCAGGAAGTAATGTAACAAACACACTAAAAAAATTCAGGAAGCAATGTAACAATCGGAAAATACCTTTTTATCTGTCAATGAACTGATCAACTTCAAAGATATGACATACCTTCCTACCACTTAAAATGATCAGTTTGCAGGATTTATTTTCAATTAATTAATTAATTAATTAATTAATTAATTAATAAGAAAGACTTAAGTGTTTTGCACTTAATTCAAATCCTAGATTTGAATCAAAACAAAGATTTGAATTAACAAATCAACAAATCTGATAATTTTTTTCAGTCTTTCTTTTTTTTTTAAATCCAAAAGAAAATTATTCTAAAATATTATAGGAAAACTCTGAATTTAACAATTTACTTAATGGGATATGGCTGATATCCCATAGAGAACAGGGTTATTTTTGACCCAGAAGCCACCAGTGTAGATCCAGATAAGAAAGCATGGCTGTGTCAACTGATCTGGATCTACACTGGTCACACGAGATAAAACCCATATTATATGGAGTAAAAAATAAATTAAAGGTACATTTGGTCAAAATGATACTGTTGAAAACATACCAAATTGTGTTACAAACAGAAACTGTACCCCCAAAATATTGTGATAGGCCCTTGGTTTAGAATCTGAAACCCAGGGATTGATTGTCGAGACATTTTTGATATGAAAACCTTATAAAATCACAAACTTCAAAATACACTGATATTATCAGATTTGATAATAATATTGTTATGTTTTAAAAATGGGATATTGACTGCAGCTTTGGAAATATTTAGAGAAATTTGATCTAAAATACCGTCATTGTTTGAATATAAGCCGCACTTTTTCCCCAGGATTTGGAAGTAAAAATTTGGGGGTGCGGCTTATACACAGGTTTGGCTGCTTATACTTTTCATTAAGCCATTTTCATCTGTTCTATCACGTTTGGGGCAGTGCAGCTTATACATGAGTGTGGCTTATATTCGAACAATGACGGTAACTTATACGGATTGTAACCCTTTACTCCATATGTAAGCCTATTTATGCATGTGCGACCAGTGTAGATCCAGATCAGCTGGCATATCTGTGCTGTCTGATCTGGATCTGCACTGGTAGCACTTTGGTCAGAAATAACCTAAAACAGTGTATTATATGAACTTGGACTGGCTTATTAAATCTGGATTGTATATATTTTTTATTTGTAACTAACCACCAAGTTGGCATGCATGCATGGTCAACCAAGTAGGCATGCATGCATGGCCCACCAAGTAGGCATGCATGCATGGTCCACCAAGTGGGCATGCGTGCATGGCCCACCAAGTGGGCATGCATGCATGGTCCACTTGGTGGGCCATGCATGCATGGTCCACCTGGTGGCCCATGCATGCATGGTCCACCAGGTGGACCATGCATGCATGGTCCTACCAGGTGGACCATGCATGCATGCCCACTTGGTGGTTAGTTACAAATAAAAAATATATACAATCCAGATTTAATAAGCCAGTACAAGTTCATATAATACACTGTTTTAATGAATCTAAAAGTAAAACAGTGTAGATCCTGATGAGACATAACAAAATGTGCCAGCTGCTCTGGTTCTACACTGGTCGCACATGCATAAATCGGCATAAGCACACAATAAGGGTGTATTTATAGAGCAAAGGGTTAAAGAAATTTTATTATAATAAAGTTACAGCCCGGAGAAGAAAATTTTATTTTTAGTAACAGTGACCTTGACCTTGGACCTACAGGCATAGGTATAGTACACGACACACCGTCTTGATATGGTGAACGTTTATACCAAGTTATTTTAAAATCCAATATGAAATAACAAAGTTACAGAGTGGACACGATTTTCAAACATACACACACACACACACGCATGCATGGCGGGGGCATAAAAATATGTCTGAGTTATGACTGACTTCCTTTTTGGAATGTTTTACGTTTCAATACTATTTTACACTAAGTCTTGTTTATTATTAAAACTATTTTACACTTGCTTATTATTAATGCTCTCTTGTCAGAAGTTATTTATTTCGAAGTTCATCTTGGATAGCATTATTTCTTTTCAGTTGGACTGAATGCATCTTTAAATGTCGTTCAAAATTATTGACACAGTTTAGTTTTTTTTATTAAAAAGAACCCCCACTTTATATCAGTAAAAATAGATTTATGTACCAATCGGGAATATTTACATAAGATATTACATTGAGCATAAAATCAAGAAGTTTATGATCATTTTAAAATATATAAATAATGAAAACTTCCTTTTCACTCAGTGCGTTTATCTTGAAAGTGTTAAGTACCTGTTTAACAGATAAAACTTTTATCCCATGAGTGAACAGTGTAGATCTAGATCAGCTGGCACATCTGTGCCATCTACACTGTGTCTCATTATTTTATTCAACCTTTACCCATTATCTAAATAAATTAAAAATTTCTATACCCAAAACATTGATAGTGTAGATCCAGATCAGCCAGCACAGATGTAAAATTGCTGGATAATCTGGATTTATGCCCATAAATCATTACATTTATAAGTAAACCAGTAAAAGGCAGTAATTATAAAATGTAATTTTTAAATTAAACGTAAACATTATTAATTGAAATGAATTGATTTTCAATGAATTGGACCAAGGTCTGTCTGACAGTTACCAGTTACATATACTCAAGTGATAAAGGAATGCAGGGTCAACTTGGAAGATAATTCTAGTTACCTCCCCCCCCCCCCCCAAACTGCCACACTTTCCCCTGTGACACATCTCATTATGCAACATTCTATACAGTACAATATACACTGCAACCTGGAGAGCTCCTCAACAGATTTTCATTGTCTTTAATCAACACATTTTCAAGGTATTGCAATGATGTCACATTGCATTTCTTATCCCTTGAGTATATATTTTCTCCATACAGTACAACTGCAAGGTATTGCAATGATGTCTCACTGCATTACTTATCCTTTGAGTATATATTTTCTCCATACAGTACAACTGCAAGGTATTGCAATGATGTCACACTGCATTTCTTATCCCTTGAGTATATATTTTCTCCATACAGTTAAACTGCAAGATATTGCAATGATGTCACACTGCATTTGTTATCCTTTGAGTATATATTTTCTCCATACAGTACAACTGCAAGGTATTGCATGATGTCTCTCTGCATTACTTATCCTTTGAGTATATATTTTCTCCATACAGTACAACTCGAAGGTATTGCAATGATGTCACACTGCATTTTTTATCCCTTGAGTATATATTTTCTCCATACAGTTAACTGCAAGATATTGCAATGATGTCACACAGCACTTCTTATATCTTGAGTATTTATGTTCTCCATACAGTACAACTGTCGACTAGGGAGTTTCTCGGCAGATTTTCATAGTTTTTATGAACTTCAAGGTGTTGGCAAGATATTGCCAATAATGTCATCCTGCTTTTTTATCTCTTTAGTGAATATTTTCCTCCTTTTTAACACTTACCCTTGTATCTTATTTCAAGAATGCATTAGCCTTATAACATGAAACTTTGTATTTGTTTACAACATTTATCCCTTTGAATCTATTGTAAACAATACCACATAGAATTGATATCTTTGAACAGATAACACTCTAAGGGTAATTTTATATCAACAACATCACAAAGTAACTTGGTACTCATTGGATACTACTTACAGATACTACTTACATATCATATGCAACCAGCTTTGATCCAGATAAGACTGCATATCTGTAACTTTTTTTTTGCTTAACTGACGTAATTTAACAAAATCAAGGATGACCGACAGACGGACAAACGAAGTGGTCTCTATGTATCATGTTTTCTTCTAAACAGTGACCCACAAATAGTCAATCAGAAATAATCATTCCAGAAAAAGTTTTTTAATGACATTGATATATTCCAATTATCGAGACAACAGGAAAGGTACTCTAACCCTTTCCTCTATAAATATGCTTTTTTTACGCATTTGCAACCAGCGTAGATCCAGATCACCCAGCACATCCGTGCCGTCTGGATTTGCACTGGTGGCATTTTAATCAGAAATTACCTGAGGAATCAAAAGGCGACCAGTGTAGATCCTGATCAGATGGCATGGATGTGCTTGCTGATCTGGATCTACACTGTTCATCTACGCAATAAAGATGTGTCTGAGATATGTTCCTGGCAGAAATGATTAAAAGATATAAGTAACATTAAGTTTCAGGTTTAAATTGTGTGACTACCTGATGCCGCTGCCACACCGACAATTTGATCATCACATGTCTACCTGCCATTTCAGGCCGCACAAAAATCATGATATTTTGTCGTACCAATTGAGAAACCTGGTAGATGATTGGTTGAAAGTTTTCTTTTACCAGTAAAAATATGCTAATGGACAGAAGTCTTGTCCGGTAGGAAAACTGAAAGTTTTTGCATGCCAATTTTCAACACATTACTCTTCTAGCATTTCTGGCTTAAATTCCAAAATTCTTTTTTCACTAAATGCATATGAATGTCTTTTTTCTATTGATACCAAATTTATGCTGGTAGTAATGTGTTGAAAATTTGCATTGTTGGTGTTAACGCGGTTACAAAGATATTATGAAAAAACACATACCAGACAATACTTTTGTCCATAAGCATAGATGAAAAGAGAACTTTGAGAGCCAACAAACATGACAAATACAGAAATAATGCTAGCTCAGTTTGTCTGAGCCTGTTAAGCCATAAGCATACAGTGTCATGTTTTTGTTGAAAAAATGTTTGAATCAACATAAACATTTACATGGCTCAAGGCCAAAATGTCATAGATAAAACATTAAAGTGATAATAAAATGAATTTTAAACCATATTATTTTGTTGAAATTTGCTATAAAAGTAATGCAAGAAACATAATGACATTACAATAACATATTTTATTTCTTTTATAATCCTTTAATCTATGGGATATGTGTTATGTACCACTGATAAACCATGGATGACCAGTGTAGATCCAGATCTGCCCTGCACATTATTGCAGTTTGGTCAGGATCTACACTGTTTTGTTTTAGGCCCCAGTTACACAGACGGTTGGTGCCCAATTGGTTATTTTATTTTAAGTAACCTGCTGTTTTGATTGGTTGTCATGCGTTATTTTATTTCTGGTTTTCTGTGTAAACAGCCATTGCTGATAGACAGTGTTCATGACAACAAATATTGCTGGTACACTTTAATTCTGATCTTTTTTCTATCGGTGGTAAGTATTAGTGGATTGGTTGCTTATCAGTGGCCCATCGAGATATCAGTTGAAGACAGGTTGTCGAACGGTAATATCGGTTGTAGAAATGTTGTTGTTAAATATTTTCACCAATCGAGAATTTTGAAAATGTCTAAAAATCCCTATCGGTAATTTTTCAAAGATGAAACTTATCTTACACCAACAGCAGTTGTTAAGTGGTAAACAGGTGACCAAGAGTTGATATCGGCGTTAAATCCCTTGTCATCGGTTCACTCCGTAACTTGGCTTAAAAAACTACCGATCAATCACCGATGGCTCTGTGTAACTGTGGTGCCAAGGTTTATTAAATAAATAAAAGAGTTTTTTTTTGAGTTTTTTTGAGTTTTTTTTTTTTTGGGGGGGGGGGGGGGGGGGGGAGGGGGAACACACACTGTAACTTGTAAGAAGAAGTGAAATTAACAAAAAACAAAATAGTAAACGTCTGCATTTTCATTGACAAATCATGTTCTACATAGATAAATGTTATCATTGCATTTACATTATACAAACAAGGTAAATCCTATATTGTCAAACCCACTTCACTGTCACCCCTCAACAGAAATTATGAATTCTTCAGATGTCCATGTTCTCTTGTAATAAATGTTTGAATAAAATCTTGAATCTTATTAACCCTTTCCGCCATATATGCAACTTTTTACGCATGTGCGATCAGTATAGATCCAGATCAGCCTGCACATCCATGCTATTAGATCAAGATCTTCACTGGTCGCATTTTGGTCAGAGATAACCCAACTAATCAAAAAGCGAACAGTTTAGATCCTGATCAGATGGCATGGATGTGCTGGCTGATCTGGATCTAAACTGTTCACCCTAGCAATTAAGGTGTATCTATGGAGGAAAGGGTTAATTCATGTTTAAGTTCCAGTTGTGATTGAAGTAAAATAACGGTCAGACCCCGAAACGTGATGAAACCAGATATTTTAATGAAATTTTTAAGTCAAAAATGGGCATATAATAAATTATTATATGACAAAATACTGTCAAGAGTTATGAAACTTTTCCTGATAATTACTACCGTATAATGGGTTTTTTTCGCGAGCATAATATTTTCACTATTTTCGCGACCGACGTGAATTCGCGAAAATTAAAAACGCTAAAAATTCCCAACAACCTAGGCGTCAATTTCTGTGAGTGCAATTCGCTAAAAATACAACTGTGAAAATTAAAATAACGACAAAATCACGAAAATTTTCGATCGCGAAAATTACCCATTATACGGTCTTTTGATGTCATAAAACTAAATTAAGTTACTAACATCTATCTTTAATGGTTACTGAGAAAAAAGAGAACTTGAACAAAAAACTTTATGAAATATTGATGCCTACCCTCCCGCCCAATGTAATAACCAGGCTTTTCCATAGGAAAAACTTTTTTTTATAATCTTATAATGTTTTGTCTAAGAAACATACATTTTGCGCGACTATAAATGTTGTTGACTGCATATAATTTATTTATAACCTGTAAATATTACATATTTCAAAAGAACTTCTTAACAGTTAACTCCGTGGTAAAGGGCTTTTATCCGAAGAGATACAGCTTTTATCCCATGGGATATGGCTTTTATCCGATGGGATATGGCTTTTATCTGATGGGATACCGCTTTTATCCCATGGGATACGGCTTTTATCCGAAGGGATACAGCTTTTATCCCATGGGATATGGCTTTTATCCGATGAGACACAACTTTTATCCCATGGGATATGGCTTTTATCCGATGGGATATGGCTTTTATCTGATGGGATATGACTTTTATCCCATGGGATAAAGCTTTTATCCAAAGGGATACAGCTTTTATCCCATGGGATATGGCTTGTATCCCATGGGATATGACTTTTATCCCATGTGCAAACATAGTAGATCTATATCAGCCTGAACATCCATGCCATCTGATCTGGATCTAATTCACTAGTTTCTTTTTGTTTCATTATATTACTTGAAAGAAATGCAAACAGTCTTCCCTAGTCTTAATCTACAAAATACAAGACAATTATCCATGAAATGAAGTCTTCACCATTCACTCCTTAACCCTTTCCTGTACAGACACACCTTAATTACTAGGGCGAACAGTTTAGATCCAGATCAGCCGGCACATCCGTGCCGTCTGATCAGGATCTAAACTGTTCGCTTTTATATTCATTAGGTTATTTCTGACCAAAATGCGACCAGTGCAGATCCTGATCAGACGGCATGGATGTTCCGGTTGATCTGGATCTACACTGGTTGCACATGCGTAAAATGCGTATATATCCAGGAAAGAGTTAAATATACATTTTATTGCATCTGAACAGTGTATATCCAGATCAGCTGGCACATCTGTGCCATCTGCTAAGGATCTGCAGTATTCCCTTTTTGGTCAGAAATCAAAAATCAAACAGTGTAGATCAGATGGAATGGATGTGCTAGCTGATCCGGATTTACATGCGATAAAAGGGATATATGTGGAGGAAAGAGATAAGAACCCCTTTTTACCTTGCTGCCCTTTTTACTCAATATAACTTACCCCTTTCCTTTTCTTCCGTATATTTATGCCTCGGAAACAATTCCACATTCCTGTGTAGGTTTTATTTATTCCCATATTCATTTCAGAAATGTCAAACATTTATTACATGTCCGCATCATAATAAAGTCAACTATCCTACGCTAGATAATGTTAATCCTTATTTAACATGATGAAACCAAAATAAACCACTTGTCTCTCATTTAAACACTTTAAACAGCTTCAAACATTCTACAAAACATGAGGAAAATATATGTGTTTTGCATTATATTTGGAAACAATTCCAAAGTTCTTAAATGATCAAACTAAGTAAAAATCATGGACATTGTTTTTAACTTGTTGTAACTTTTTTTGCTACATGTTAAAGCAAGGCCATAACATGTGTCTTTCAGTTTGTATAGCATGTACATATTTTCTTCCGTTTTTATAACTTTTTCAATAAATATCACTTAGGCAAATTAAATAAGTTTTCCTTCTGTAATCTTTTCGTTTTTCAAACATAATATTGACTTTAAAGGTGAAGTCATCAAACATATCTAATCTTTTAATTAAGGATGTCAGGAATATTTATATAAATAAACAATTCTCATAAATTTTTTACTTACTAAGTAATGATATAATTCAATACATCTGATTTCCGTCAGTTTTATAATTTAAAAATAATTCAGTATTGTTATTTACTGCTAATAATTCAGTAATGTTATTTATCTCTATAATTTAGTATTGAAAATTTACCATCTAATTATTTCTAAAATCACTTAAAAAAATATTTATTATGCTTCAAAATCAGTGGTTTATTCTACAGTAACTCCACAATGTTTTAATCTACAATAAACTCCACAATCCAAACAAAATTTTGGTCTTCAATATTGAGTAATATTGAGTAACATATATCCAAGATATCGAGTATTAAGTGTTATATTTAGAAAATCCACTGATAATGAAAATCTATTAAAAATCCAGTTGAATTTTATTTTAAATCAATCACAGCTTTGTTTGAATGTTACAACATACATGTATACAAACATCTCGGTCAACTTAAAGGAAAATTATTATCTATAAATATATCCACAGCTGGGTTTTTCATAGCTTTACGATTATCAATGTTTATCAAACCACGTTTTCTCATTCCTATTACAGTCATTTGTGACTGTGCACTGCACTGTATGTATTATCAGTTGTGATAAATTTAGCCAAAATACCGCTCCTTGTCAAATTAATGTGGTATAATTATCATACACTGTTATTTTATGTATTGTTCACAGTTTTTTGTGCAGTTTTTATCGCCAGATTTATGTGTACAGATCATTAATACTTGTAATATTGGCTTTGTCCAACCATAGCAATATTAATGCAATATTAATGTACTTTATCAAAGGGAAATGAAGTCCTTGTTATTTAAGGCAGATGTCTTAAAGCATGTGAACCTTTTACTTAGGGCCAAAGAAATCATTCTGTGTTGGAGACATACAACCTCTTTTAATTATTGCATATCAGTTATTTAATCATCTTGTTAAGTTATCATGGGCAAAGATAATTAAAGAAATATTCAGAAGACTTGCCATCTATAATCTCAAGCACATGATAAGTTCTCCAAGCTGACAAATTTTAAACTAAAATTGAGAATTGTCAGACTGTTTTCCAGTGAACAGCAGCTGATTGGTTGAAAATGAAACCAGTCTCTAAGCTAAGCAATCATTAAATAGAATTGTCAGACTGGTCTCCAGTCTAAAACAGCTGAAAGTTGATTGACAGATTCAAAGCTGACCAATCATAAGATAAATTGTCACACTGGTTTCCAATCTTAAGCACTTAATTGGCTGAAAATGAAAACCAGTCTTTATGATGACCAATCATAAGCTAAAATTCTTTCAGAGAGGTATTCAGTTTCAAGCAGCCGATTGTTTAAAATGAAAACCAGTCCCCAAGCTGACTAGTTGTAATTTAGATTCATGAGACTGGTCTCCATTCTGTTAGTAATAATGGAAACCTAATGATCTAAGAATAAGCTTAATGTCATCTTCAAAGAAACACATAATTATTATGTAAAGGACATTTAATCTATATAAACAATCCTTTTAAAACAATGTTTACCCATTATGGCATAATATTACAATATCTTTATAATCACCTAACTTAGTGAAGTATCACATTAAACTGCATGACTAAACACAAGCTCTTAAGATAATATTTGGATAATGATTTTGTCACATAAATCTTTAATGAAAACTAGATGGGTGTCCAGTTGTCGCTTGTGTTGCCCTCTGGTACTATGACAGAATAAAAATGCAAGTACAAAAAGGGGCATAACTCCATCTTGACCTTAAAAGAACTTGGCATCATCACCAGCATGTTTTCATGAGCAATATAATTGGAAAGTTTGAAGAAGAAATATTGAGAAATGGCCAAGTTATAGTAAACGTTAAGTTTTCATGTCAAAATCAAAGTACAAAATAGAGCATAACTCCATCAAATGTGACCTTGACCAAAAGAATTTGGCACCACCAGAACTGTATTAATAATATGCAATATTATTTGAAAGTTTGATAAAGATATATTGAGAAATGGCAATGTTATAGTCAACATTAAGTTTTCGTGACAGATGAACGGTTGACAGACAGTCAAAACAATCCCTATGTATCCCCTTTTCTTTGAAAGGGCCACAAAATCTAAACAACAAGATATCACAGTGTGACCTTGATATATGAAGTGATGTGTCTACAGGACATGGATGCCTCAGCTTTTGAAATAAACAGGATTTTTCGTTGTTCGTTTCTTACTATTTTTGACATGTAAGTAACAGTGACCTTGAAATTTGACCATTGAGAATTTGTAAGTAACAGTTAAATTTAAATTTGACCTTGACAACTTGAAGAGTAAAAGTGACCTTGAAATTTGACCTTGGAGACTTGGTAAGTAAAAGTTACCTTGAAATTTGACCATAAAGACTTGGTAAGTAACAGTGACCTTGACCTTGGAGACTTGGTAAGTAACGGTTACCTTTTACAAATTTGACCTTGGAGACTGACTAGCTGTCATTTAAATTCAAAGTTTAAAAAGGGCCATAATTTGATCAAAATGGAATATAGAGTTATTGTTATTGGCAAACAATCTAGATATGATTGAGAACATGTGTGCAATAAGGTACAAGTAGTATTATTTAGTATTAAAGTTAAGAGCTTGTGACCTGTACCAGCATGCATGCAAAGTTGCATAGAAACAATGGTCATTTCATCTCCTTAATATATACTCAACAAAAAAAGAAACCGGACACTGTAACTTTGAATAAGTATGAGGTGCATATTCAAAATCTATATATTTTTGCACCATCCAAAAGAAAATAACCACTGAATCACTTGTTTCATGTACCAAAAATATCAAAATGCATAATTAAGTTCAAAACATGCACAATTTTTATTACATACCACAATTCAATTAGCTTTAAATCTGATTCCAGGAAAATACACCAAATATAAAGTGTCAGGTTTCTATTTTTGTTGAGTATATGATGTTTGTCAAATTCACTCAAGTCTGGTTTAGGCAAGATCACAGCGTGTTTGACATCTGTCATGTTGTTTACAACTAGCTGAATTTATTTCATATTATAAACTGATTGCAACTGAAAGTGCAACAAACATTTGTTATACTATATTGAAATAACAGTTGAGAACACCAGTACTACAACAGGACAGCAGAATAAACCAGGACTACAACAGGACAGCAAAGAAAACCCATACTACAACAGGAGAGCAGAGAAAACCACAGTTACAAGAGGACAGCAGTAAAAAAACATGAATAAAACAGGACAGCTGAGAAAACCATGACAACAGCAGGACAGCAGAGAAAATCCATACTACAACAGGACAGAAAAGAAAACCATTACAAGAACAGGAAAGCAGAAAAAAAACAGGACAGTTGAGAAAACCATGACAACAGCAGGACAGCAGAGAAAACCATGACTACAACAGGAGAGCAGAGAAAACCATTATAAGAACAAGATAGCAGAAAAAAAACAGGACAGTTGAGAAAACCAGGACTACAACAGGACAGCAGAGAAAACCAGGACTACAACAGGACAGAAGAGAAAACCAGGACTACAACAGGACAGAAGAGAAAACCAGGACTACATCAGGACAGCAGAATAAACCAGGACTACAACAGGACAGCAAAGAAAACCCATACTACTACATGAGAGCAAAGAAAACCATAGTAACAAGAGGACAGCAGTAAAAAAAACATGAATAAAACAGGACAGCTGAGAAAACCATGACAACAGCAGGACAGCAGAGAAAACCCATACTACAACAGGACAGAAAAGAAAACCATTACAAGAACAGGATAGCAGAAAAAAAACAGGACGGTTGAGAAAACCATGACAACAGCAGGACAGCAGAGAAAACCAGGACTACAACAGGACAGTGGAGAAAACCATGACTACAACAGGACAGCAGAGAAAACAAGGACTACAACAGGACAGAAGAGAAAACCAGCACGACAACAGGACAGCAGAGAAAACCATGACTACATCAGGACAGCAGAGAAAACCAGGACTACAACAGGACAGAAGAGAAAATCAGCACGACAACAGGACGGCAGAGAAAACCATGACACCAACAGGATAGCAGAGAAAACTAGGACTACAACAGGACAGCAGAGAAAACCAGGAATACAACAGGACAGCAGAGAAAACCAGGAATACAACAGGACAGCAGAGAAAACAATGACTACAACAGGACAGCAGAGAAAACCATGACTACAATAGGAGAGCATAGAAACCCATGACTGTAACATGACAGCAGAGCAAACCATGAAAACAACATGACAGATGAGAAAACTATGATTACAACAGGACAGCAGAGAAAACCAGGACTACAACAGGACAGCAAAGAAAACCAGGACTACAACAGGACAGCAGAGAAAACCAGGGCTACAACAGGACAGCAGAGAAAACCAGGACTATTACAGGACAGCAGAATAAACCATGACTACAACAGGACCGCAGAATAAACCATGACTACAACATGACAGCAGAGAAAACCATGACTACAACAGGACAGAAGAAAAACCCATGACTATCACATGACAGAAGAGAAAACCATGAAAACAACATGACAGATGAGAAAACCATGAATACAACAGGACAGCAGAGAAAACCATGACTACAACAGGACAGCAGAGAAAACCATGACTACAACACGACAGCAGAGAAAACCGTGACTACAACATGATAGCAGAGAAAACCATGACTACAACATGACAGCAGAGAAAACCATCACTACATCACAACAGCAGAGAAAACCATCACTACATCACGACAGCAGAGAAAACCGTGGCTACATCACGACAGCAGAGAAAACCATGAATACATCACGACTGCAGAGAAAACCATGACTACATCACGACAGCAGAGAAAACCATGAATACATCACGACAGCAGAGAAAACCATGAATATAACATGAGTGGATCCACACTGTTCACTTCTGATTTAACAAATAATTAATAAATAATAATCTGATGAATCTCAATGCCTTATCAGATTGCATAAATGTTCATACTAATCTGGATTGACCATGTTGGGGATATCAGCAATACTCCACAGAGTAAAGGATTAAGGCAATGGGGGTGATCCTTTTCCAAAGAATAAAGGAAAAGGCAACAAGAGCAAGCAGGGCTGAAGGTTATAAAACTGAGATTAGAAACCAGTCTCAAATCTCGACAAGCATCATATTGGCTGAAATGGTGACCGGTCGCCATTTCAGCCAATCAGATGCTTGAGATTTGAGACTGGTTTCCATGCTCAGTTTTATAACTTAGGACACAGGTGTGGAACATATTCTGAATACACCACAATATCACATCAAAACTCACCAATGCCAGTAGACTAGCAAACGTCGCAATGTCCATCCTAGCAAGGGTCTCGTGTAAACCACCATGTCTACTGCTGGCACAATTTGTTCTTTTCTTGACGGAACATTTTCGACATATTTCCTTTTCTTCCACTTCTGGAATAACAGTTTTCAAAACATCCTGTCCAGGTTCATTACACGAGACACACATTTTATAGCCAACCATGTTTGGAAATTTTGTGTACCGATGCCCTTCCGAATATGAAATCGTTTTGAAACTGTTCCCACTTTTCTTGTTGACCCCTGACCTTTGAAGTTGACAGGTCAAGGTGGGTGTGTCCTCATCACTGGACAAAGGGTCAGCTATGACTGATATAGATATCTTTAAATTCTGGCTAGCTGTATATGCACCTTTTCTACTAACTTGCCGTTTTAAAGTCAATGTTTCAATATATTCCTCTGAATCCCTTTTACACCTTGAACTTTGAACACACCCCATTTTGAAGTGTTTAACATTTACTTAAAAAACATGAATCACATAATAAATAGGTTCTCAATCTGAATCTCATTTTAAACCAAGTCCATAGTCTAAAAAATGTTTTAAATCATTATATCTTCAGTTTCTATGCATCTAACTGGATTTATCATGGTTCTGTTTAACATATTCTGGAAAAACAAGAATCACACAATTAGGTGTTCAATCTAAACCCATTCTAAACTAAGTCTGTAATCTAAAAATGTTTGAAATCATATATATTAAGTTTTTTGCATCTTACTGGATTAAGTGGATTTATCATGGTTCAGCACAGGACTTCCTTATTATCAGGATCTTCAAGCACAACAATCACAGCACAGGACTTCCACTTTATCAGGATCTTCAAGCACAACAATAACAGCACAGGACTTCAACTTTATCAGGATCTTCAAGCACAACAATAACAGCACAGGACTTCAACTTTATCAGGATCTTCAAGCACAACAATAACAGCACAGGATTTCAACTTTATCAGGATCTTCAAGCACAACAATAACAACACAGGACTTCAACATTATCAGGATCTTCAAGCACACCAACAGCACAGGACTTCAACTTTATCAGGATCTTCAAGCACAACAATAACAGCACAGGACTTCAATTTTTTTAGGATCTTCAAGCACAACAATAACAGCACAGGACTTCGACTATCAGGATCTTCAAGCACAACAATAACAGCACAGGACTTCATCATAATCAGGATCTTCAAGCACAACAATAACAGTACAGGACTTCAACTTTATCAGGATCTTCAAGCACAACAATAACAGCACAGGACTTCATCATAATCAGGATTTTCAAGCACAACAATAACAGCACAGGACTTCAACATTATCAGGATCTTCAAGCACAACAATAACAGCAGAGGACTTCAACTTTATCAGGATCTTCAAGCACAACAATAACAGCACAGGACTTCAACTTTATCAGGATCTTCAAGCACAACAATAACAGCACAGGACTTCAACTTTATCAGGATCTTCAAGCACAACGATAACAGCACAGGACTTCAACTTTATCAGGATCTTCAAACACAACAATAACAGCACAGGACTTCAACATTATCAGGATCTTCAAGCACAACAATAATAGCACAGGACTTCAACTTTATCAGGATCTTCAAGCACAACAATAACAGCACAGGACTTCCACATTATCAGGATCTTCAAGCACAACAATAACAGCACAGGACTTCATCATAATCAGGATTTTCAAGCACAACAATCACAGCACAGGACTTCAACATTATCAGGATCTTCAAGCACAACAATAATAGCACAGGACTTCAACATTATCAGGATCTTCAAGCACAACAATAACAGCACAGGACTTCAACTTTATCAGGATCTTCAAGCACAACAATAACAGCACAGGACTTCCACTTTATCAGGATCTTCAAGCACAACAATAACAGCACAGGACTTCAACTTTATCAGGATCTTCAAGCACAACAATAACAGCACAGGACTTCAACTTTATCAGGATCTTCAAGCACAACAATAACAGCACAGGATTTCAACTTTATCAGGATCTTCAAGCACAACAATAACAGCACAGGACTTCAACATTATCAGGATCTTCAAGCACACCAACAGCACAGGACTTCAACTTTATCAGGATCTTCAAGCACAACAATAACAGCACAGGACTTCAATTTTTTTAGGATCTTCAAGCACAACAATAACAGCACAGGACTTCGACTATCAGGATCTTCAAGCACAACAATAACAGCACAGGACTTCAACTTTATCAGGATCTTCAAGCACAACAATAACAGCACAGGACTTCATCATAATCAGGATCTTCAATCACAACAATAACAGTACAGGACTTCAACTTTATCAGGATTTTCAAGCACAACAATAACAGCACAGGACTTCAACATTATCAGGATCTTCAAGCACAACAATAACAGCACAGGACTTCAACTTTATCAGGATCTTCAAGCACAACAATAACAGCACAGGACTTCAACTTTATCAGGATCTTCAAGCACAACAATAACAGCACAGGACTTCAACTTTATCAGGATCTTCAAGCACAACGATAACAGCACAGGACTTCAACTTTATCAGGATCTTCAAGCACAACAATAACAGCACAGGACTTCAACATTATCAGGATCTTCAAGCACAACAATAATAGCACAGGACTTCAACTTTATCAGGATCTTCAAGCACAACAATAACAGCACAGGACTTCCACATTATCAGGATCTTCAAGCACAACAATAACAGCACAGGACTTCATCATAATCAGGATTTTCAAGCACAACAATAACAACACAGGACTTCAACATTATCAGGATCTTCAAGCACAACAATAACAGCACAGGACTTCAACATTATCAGGATCTTCAAGCACAACAATAACAGCACAGGACTTCAACATTATCAGGATCTTCAAGCACAACAATAACAGCACAGGACTTCAACTTTATCAGGATCTTCAAGCACAACAATAACAGCACAGGACTTCAACTTTATCAGGATCTTTGAGCATAACAATAACAGCACAAGACTTCAACATTATCAGGATCTTCAAGGACAACAATAACAACACAGGACTTTGACATTATCAGGATTTTCAAGCACAACAACAGGACTTGTTATTTTGAACAATGTATAAATTGTCTTTGTATTAAAAGTTGTTCAATCAATAGGTTTTCTTTGATTTCCATATTAATAAAGGGAAACCAAGTAATAGTGAAGAACTTTTCAATTCAAGTTCAATTTTCAAGCACATTTTCCCTCTTTTTATAACTGAAGCACATCATTTTTTCTGAATATTCAATCTGCATACCTTTGTCCAATGAAATTCCTATTCTTTTCTTAAATTTTTCTTTTGAAACGTGTAGTTTTTCTTAGTTATATGAGAGGATATGTCTTTGAATGATATAACAGAATCACAATCATGTTACCAAAACTGTAAGAAATATTTAATATATTAGAAAAATCCTTCCACTTGCGCAGGATAACAGTATTTCAAATCAAATGAAAGCAATCAATTCTTCATCAAAAGTTATCTCATGTAAACATGAATCCTTAACATAATGATAATAATGAATCAATAAATCCTTTTCCTAAAAATTCCATCATTTAACAAAGATATCAGAAAATGTGATACTTAATATGAACTTAGTTCTAGTAAAGCATAATAAAACCATATAAAATGAAATTGAGACAGTTACTATGGCAACCAGCCACAGAATGCTTGTAGAAAACACCTGCTTTAAACAGTAAGGACAAAATCGAAATTGATGCAAGTGATCGTGGTGGAATATTATAAGGTGAGATGCAGAATTATGAGCAAGGACGGACAAGACATTTACCTGGGTTTAAATTGCTTACCTGATAAAAATAACCCTTTACTTGATAGATCTATCTTTATAACTTTGGCACATAGTATACATGGAAGATCCAGATCAACTGAAACAGCTGTGCAGGTGATCTGGATCTAAACTGTTTGCTTCTTGGTACAAATAACCTAATGAATCTAAAAGAGATCATTATAGATCCTGATCAGACAGCACAGTGTTTGCCCATGAAAAAGTTAAATCTATGGATTAAAGGGTTACTCGTTATGTTTCTTTAAGAAACAGAAAGATTCCAGGAACAATAAAGCTTGTTATTCCTGAGTAAAAGAGCCAAATCAAGCATTCCTAATATAAACTGTTCTGTGCATACTATCTATCCATTTTACATTTTGCTGGCACTTACTTGTAAGTTTCGGCACTTCAAACTAGCAATAGATCCTTGAGGGCGCATCCCTTTATGCAGAACAATATAAACCAATAGCTAAGCGCTAACACTAAATGACCTTTGCCATTCAATCAACTGGTATTATTTCACCTTTGATTCATGATAAAACTGATTCACTGTCACTTAATATACCAATATAATATTACTATTACTATTAACAATATTGAAAATTGACTTTACACTTAACAGGTAGAATGATGTCAGAAAATCATGAATGAAAATGTGTAATGTGGTACAGTTAAAGTCCACATGGGTTTAATTTTCATGTAACAGAATATCACAATATGTCTATCATTACATAATATTACTAACCAACTTTACACTGACAGGTAGAATTATGTCAGAAATTCATGAACAGGATTTATGTCACATTTCAACGTAGAGGGGCAGTTAATGAAAAATAGAACAAGGTTCAGAACATATAAATTTGTGTTGTTTCACTATCATGTGGTCAAAATTGCTGGGAAATACACAAATTTCTCTCAGTTTTAAAATGACATTATTTTAACCCTTTCCTGGATACATATGCATTTTTACGTGTGTGCGACCAGTGTAGATCCAGATCAGCCGGCACATCCGTGCCGTCTGATCAGGATCTGCACTGGTCGCATTTTGGTCAGAAATAACCTAATGAATCTAAAAGCGAACAGTTTAGATCCTGATCAGACGGCACAGATGTGCCGGCTCATCTGGATCTAAACTGTTCGCCCTAGCAATTAAGGTGTGTCTGTACAGGAAAGGGTTAAATACACAGGAAAGAATAAACAGTTTATTATTAAATTATTCAGTTTTTATCCTTATTTCAAACTTAAGTCCATTTATGTCAATAAAAATAATCTCAAATGAAGCTCAAACGAAGTTTATTATTATGTTGTTGTTGTTTTAATTTGGTTCTGCTCTGGATCTACACTGTTTGCCAATGAATAACACCCATATCCCATGGGTTAAAGGTATAACTTCCATAAACATACACTAGCTTTAGTCCAAATACTTTAGACTACATGCTTGCTATTTTATATTTTGCCCTTTACTATCAAGCATGAATTGTACTGACATAACATGAAAATGAATAAAAAAGACAAATCAGTTATGTAGGGTCTTATTTAAAGGACTAAACTAACTTGTACTTTATCATTGAGTTTGGATGTACTAACAGCCACATCACTTAGGCTGGCAGTGTTTAAATATCATTGACATGAGAATATCATGGCATATCTATCCTACTTTTCTCTCATTTCTAAAATGACATTAACTATACAGTTAAATATACAGTTAAATAAATCAATATAAAGGTCAAAACTTCAATATTTTATTACATCGATGTTTTGGCCATATTGCCTTCTGAGGATACTGAAAATAATAAACAGTTTATTTAATAATATTTTTCCGCTTTTTATCCTTTTTTCAAAATAAAGCCAATTTTTGTAAAACAACAACAACAACAATATTTAGGCTACTAGATTTTCTATACAGGAAATAGTAAATAATTCATTTAATTATTCAGCTTTCCATTCTGTTACTTCAAAATTAAGCTCGTCAACATAAAAAACAACAATCTAAGCCTATTTTTTTCTCACAGAATGAAATTTTCTATTCAGGAAGAAATAAACAGTTTACTTAATTTTTCAACTTTTCATTCTTTATTTCACACTTAAGCCTATTAATGTAAATAAAAACAATCTTAAGCTTGAAAGAAGTTCAATATTATCATTATTATGTTTTTTGCTTGATTTTTTTAAAGATTTCTCTTAACATTAAACAGTCCTCCAACTAATTTGTCATTTATAATTCATTCTTAATCCCATTAGGCAATAGAAAATTAATTCCTAGATTCTCATCCCCGTCCGCCCCGTGAAAATCACTCGGCCCGAATGTTTTTTATTTTAAAACAAAAAATGCATACATCAAAATTTACATTACAAGTATGAATCGGTAGAGTACAAAAACGCAGTATGAAACATTTAAGTGCGATTTTTTGGCAATTCATAGTCGGCTAGACTCTTATTTATCTTTAAACTACACAAGCATCATTAGAAACAGTGAGAATGATAAATAAATAATAAAACCTGCCCACCTGCCCCAGTTTTCCCAAAATAAGGATGAGAACGCTCACCAGATTTACCGAAATCGGCCTAATTACCGAAATCTACCGAAATCGATTGAGAATTACCAAAATCGACTTTATAAATTCAATTTTCTCTGTTATTAATGATTATTTTTATATTAATTGTGATTATAAAATGAATATTCATTAAAATATAGATGATTCAATTCAAAAATTTGATTTGAAATTGTAATAATGACCGTAGATGTGCGCACTAAAATTTAACGCTGTATGCCACAAACCAAAATCGGCGTGTAAACTTTATATTTATATGTTAAATATGGCGTAAATCTTAAATAATTTGTTAAATATCAAAAATATTTTCATACTAACATTTCAGTAATGAGGCTGATTTCGGTAAATCGGGTGACCCCGGATGAGAATCTAGGAATTAATTTTCTATTGCCTTATTGTAAACAAAAACAATCTTACTCTTGATTATGATTATGTTTAAAAAAAGAAGAAGATTTATCTCGATCATTAAACACTCCCCCAACTAATTTGTCTTCTAAGAGTATTAGTTTGTAATAATACTGATCACTTTTAGTATTCTGATGACAGGCTGCGTGCTTCATTAGCCGTAAAATTGTCTATTTTTACGAAAATTCATGTCAGTTGACAGGTTCATTGCTGGTGTACATGTCATACATGGTTTGAATTACTGCCTCCTTCTAACGATCTAACCTGAGATCTCCGACCTATTTAACCCTTTCCTCCATATATATGCATTTTTATGCATGTGAGACCAGTGTAGATCCAGATCAGCCGGCACATCCGTGCCTTCTGATCAGGATTTGCACTGATCGCATTTTGGTCATAATTAACTTAACGAATCATAAAGCGAACAGTGCAGATTCTGATCAGACATTGTGCCAGCTGATCTGGATCTACACTGTTTGCCCACACAATAAAGGTGTGTCTATGGAGGAAAGGGTTAACACTCCCACCTTACGAAAACGTCCCCTCTAGTTAGCAACCCCCTCGAGAAACAAGTGCTCCTCCACTTATTACTGCTATCTTATCATAAATTTCCCCTTTAGTTTGTGCAAATTCAAATTAAAACTCTTTCACTAAGAGCTCCCTCTAGTTAGAGCTCCCTCTAGTTAGCATCTCTCATATGTCCCCTCTTCACTTAGATCTCCCTCTATGTATCATCCCCCTTTTATAAGTCCCACCCCATCTACTTAGTGCTCTCTCATTAGCTACCCCCTCAAATAAGTCCTTATTCTACTCTTTTTAGCACCCCTTTAATGTCTTCCCTATACTTAGTGCTCTCTCACAAAAGTACTCCCCTCTACTTTAAGATACTAGCATCCCCCTCAAATTAGTCTTCCCCTCTACTTCAGATACTGCCTCTCATTAGCAACCCCCTAAAATAAGTCCCCAAAACTTAGTGCTCCCTTTCATAAGCACCCCTTCAGATATATCCTCCTCTCTACTAAGTACTACCTCCCAACAGCATTCTCCTCAAATAAGTCCTTCCCTGTAATTATTGCTCCCTATCTGTAGCATCCATTTAAAAAAGTTCTCACCTTTACTTGGTTCTTCTTTTTGTTAGCAAATTTGAATTACTCTCCCATTTTAACCCTTTCCTCCATAGACACACCTAAATTGCGAAGAGTGTAGATCCAGATCAGCCAGCACATCCGCATCTGCACTTTTCGCTTTATGATTCGTTAGGTTATTTCTGACCAAAATGCGACCAGTGCAGATCCTGAGCAGATGGCACAGATGTGCCAGCTGATCTCGATCTACACTGGTCACACACGCATACAAATGCGTATATATGGAGGAAAGAGTTAAACAGAACTCCCTCTGTTTAAGTTCCCTCTCAAATAAGTCCTCAGCTCTACTTAGTATTCCCCTCTGACTGGTGCTCCACTCTTAATGTCCCCTCTCTAATTTGCACTCTCTCAAACTCTCATTACTTCAATCTTCTCCAACTGGTCATTCAGGCTACCCAGGAGCGTCAAGGGAAAAGGTACTTTCGGACAGTTGACGTCAATCCTTGAAATGACGTCATAAAGTTGAGCAGACGACATTTATTATTCTGCATTTAGCGGGAAATATACATGTCTAACAAAATCACTTTTTAGTTATGAGAAAATAATATATTATTGTGAGTTCTTTCTAAATAAAGTAACAACTAAAACAGGGGTTCCATTTGACCTGGGAGAGGACACTTTGACTTGAAATTTTCAGAAACCCTCATTTTGACCTCCATGAATTTTAGCTGAAGGGTCATTTTTTCCTAAAATTAAGGGGTATTTTGGCCTTAAATTGTCCAAATCCACTAAAAAGTTACCCAAAATGACCCTTGGGATTTGGCAGCTAGTTGAACCCCTGTAAACTGTCACAAAATATGACTGAAGGTACCTTTGCACAAGGCGTGCCCCAAATAACACCTCTCAATTTAGCTCTCACCAGACTTCCAGGAATAGTTCAAAACCCAATATAATTTATATTCCTAATCAATACATTCCAGTATGTCTAACTTGAAATACAACAAGTGCACCGCATGCCAATTTCTAATACCAACATGCGGCAAGTATCATTTTTTATCCAATATTTCAAATTAGCTATCCTTGAGATTTTACTTGTTTACAATCTCCACCAGTATTGACCGAATAAATCATCATTAGAGTAAAGAATTAGACTAACTGCCCTGTCTTTAAGTTTGGTTACTATGGTATCATCTAATTTCATGGGCATCAAATTTCACACATTAAAAATAAATGAAATCTTTGCTTAGGCATTAACCCTTTCCTGGATATATACGCATTTTTACGCATGTGCAACCAGTGTAGATCCAGATCAGCTGGCACATCCGTGCCATCTGATCAGGATCTTCACTGGTCGCATTTTGGTCAGAAATAACATAAAGAATCAAAAAGCGAACAGTTTAGATCCTGATCAGACGGCACGGATGTGCGGGCTGATCTGGATCTAAACTGTTCGCCCTAGCAATAAAGGTGTATCTATACTGGAAAGGGTTAATTCATATAGCTATATATTAAATAAGATATTCAATGGTTTTGGTTTGATTTCAGGTAGTCAATTCAAGTTTCACATAAAAGTATCCAGGCTTCAAACAACTAGAAGAGACCATGTCACTGAACACTTTCCTCTATAAATACACATTTTTACGCATGTGCAACCAGTGTAGATCCTGATCATGCGGCACATTTGTGCCGTTTGAACAGGATCTGCTCTGGTCACATTTTGGTTAGAAATCAAAAAGCGAACAGTTTAGAATCTGATCAGATGGCTGTATTTATGGAGGAAAGGGTTAAGGATATGGTTGTCATTTATAGGCAACAGTGTAGATCCAGATCAGCCAGCACATCTGTGCCATCTAATCAGGATCTGCACTTTTTGCTTTTTGCTTAATTAGGTTATTTCTTACCAAGAAGTGAAGGAGTAATATAAGGGAATCTAATACTGTACAGCCATTCATTCTACCATATTTATTTTTAACACGTGAGTAACCTGTATAGATCCAGATCAGCCAGCCATCAAATCTGGATCTACACTGGTCACATCTCCATCAGAAGTAACCGAATGAATCTAAAAGCATACAGTGTAGATCCTGATGAGATGGCACAAAAAGCCGGCTGATCTGGATCTACACTGTTCTCCTTTGCAAAAAAAGTGTATCTATTGAGTTGGCTACAACTTAATTACTCTGGCTCAAAGTTTTTCATCAAAAGGTGAGATTGGCTCCTAAAATATATAGAATTGTGTTTCATATTCATTTCTTTTAATCAATTTTATAATTATATATGCAGAGTACATATACCATACTTAAGCCTATTTGGCTAAAACTTACATGCTGCTAGCGCTAATGGGCAAATAACCGAGTGCTTATTTTGACAACTGTACAATTTTCAACTTTTTAGTAGAAGCTTAGAAATTGACCATAAACTTACAGAGGCAGCAGTCTTCGGAGGGAAGTCATCTACAATTACTTTGCTCATTCTTTAACTTGTGCTATCCATGCCATTTTCTGCTTCCGAATGGTAAATACGATAATCTGTTGTAACCTGGAAATAGAGTAACAATCACTTTAGCATGCATTATGTCTGATTCAAATTAGTTTGAGTCTCAGTGGTGAAAATATAATGTTAGTGGTGATATATCTGACTTTTGACCCTTGAATTTCAGGTGTAAGTGAAATGCCTTTATCAGTTACTAATAAGCCATCTAAAATAAATTATGCTTAAAAATTAAGAACAAACCAAAAGATATGTTGGTCTGTTGATCTTAACTTAATCAAGCACTGTTTTAACCCTTTTATCCATAGAAACAACTTTATTGTTTGGGCGAACAGTGTAGATCCAGATCAGCCAGCACATCCGTGCGGTATGATCAGGATCTGCACTGTTCGCTTTTTTATTTGTTAGGCATCTGATTAAAATCCTCTCCTCACAACCGCTACGCTATCAGGATCTGACAACGAGTAACTTAAACATGCTTTTATCAATAACCCTTTGAACCAATCAGATTGTCGCCTACAAAATCGCAAATGTGAAAGTAAACATAGTATTTTAAACCATGGAAAGTGTTGACAGCCGCGCAAGACATATTTTACTGAAGATATATGTGCTTATATAGTATTGCATTCATTTCTTAAGTATTGACATCTTCAGATCATTTTGCGAGCGTTATAAACCATGCTTTCTGTGTTGACACTTTTTAAAAATAGTAATTGGGGAAATCCGCTATAACTTATGTAAGGTAGATAATTATCTGCAGGCCGTTTTCAGATCTCACATTTTGTTAGATCTGATTTTAGTGAGATTGTTCGTAAGGTTATTTCTGACCAAAATGCGACCAGTGCAGTTCCTTAGCAGAAGGCACAGATGTGCCGGCTGATTTGGATCTACACTGGTCACACATGCGTCAAAATGTGCTATATGTATATATGGAGGTAAGGGTTAAAAAGGAATAAAGACAAATGTGTTGCTCATGTCCAGGATTTCAAACTCCATGTCAGCTGAGTAATAGTGCTTTGTTACAGGTGATCATAATGTTTAATTTCAGGATTTATTATTATTTAACCTATTGGCTTATTATACCTTAAGTTAACTTCCAAACATCCTTGATACGACAAAACTATTACTAGGTTTACATTACACATTTTAAGAATGTTAAAAAAGCAAACAAATTTATATGTTAGGGGTTTCCAACATTAAATCAATGCTTGCTTTTCAGAGCTTAAAATCTGCTCATACTCTAAACTGTAAATCAGTATGGTTGTCTGTCTTCTAGTCACAGAAAGGATATGGCCATATAAAACCACATTCTTCCCTGTTAATTGACATATCACCAATTAATTTGCCTAGCATCAATTAAAGTGAAGGGAGATATCATGTGAAGTCCCTAACTAGGATTTCAATATTGGATAGATATTTTGCCATCTTGCCATGTTGGCACTACCAATTATTGCACAACCGAGACTTAAATGGCCAAATATGGACACCAGTTCAATGATGAATAAGAATTTTAATTTTGAATGTTAACTGTCATATGGATTAGTTAAAGAAGATTAAGGAGAAACATAAACCAGTAATATCATGCCCCAAATTCATCTGGTGTCACGTCAGGACTTTGGAAATGCCTGCATGTTATCCTGTCATAGTCATAACAACCACAAAATACCTCTCCACGTAAGGTTCCGGACAGGAACTTCAATCAAACTTTCGGCAACACATTGTGACCTGCTTAAATGCTAATTTAAACATTAATCTGTATGTTTTGGGGCAATTATATAAGAAAAGAGATTGTCAAAACAGTTGTAAACAATCAGCGATTGTCTCCCTTGCTCAAAGACATTTTCTGGTAATTGTCGCAAAATCTATCTTTCCAATAGATAAAGCTAAGATTAAAGGCATTTTGAATCTTAAAGGATCTTTCTTACTTCAAATGCCGGATAAAATACTTTAAGTTTTTAATATATTAATATATTTTTTACGACAACGTCCTTTTCGATTTGGCGCCAACTTCCTACTTTCACTTTGCACATTAAAAACAAAATGCCTGAGAAAACTAGCAGCTACGATCCAGCTAGCTTACCAGATTTACTTCCTATTTATTACAAGAAACTTTTTCCGTACGGACCATATTTTCGATGGCTTAATTATGGAGGAGGTAGGTATCCCGAATAAAAAAATTGGTTGGTGATTTGAGTCTTGGTCTGTTCCGGATCAACATTCATCTTGGATGATGAACTGGGATCAAGACAAAAACAACATTTCCTTAAACAACCTAATATAACTACAGGTGCTACCTATCACGTGGAAAGCTTGATTTTTTATACCTAAAATACAAAATAAATATAACTAACATGTGTTGCACTGTACGGCATTAGGACCAATCAACAATACGGTCCAGGCGATGCAGCCCAAGATTTTCTGTTGTTTAGGTCTATGGGACGCGAGGAAGAATTGACCCATAGAGACTGTATCAGATATGAAATCAAAACAAGGAATACTTTATGGCCCATCAAACCAATATCTTTGTGTTTTTTTCGAAAAGCTACCAACAAGTATTACCAAAGAGGATAATTGCAAATTTATAGAACCAATTCAGGCTTTACTTTTTCACCTATTTCACGCGCATTTAAAACAAGGAACAGTGGGTAGCACGTAATCTGTGATCTTTTTGAAAGAAACACTGTTGTTTTTAATTGGTAACAAAACTGTAATTAAAAGATCAAGGTGTTTTTTTTTCAGGGTTGGCTTATTGACCGGTCAATTGAGTTTTGACCGGGCCGGTGGTCAATACTGGTCAATAGTGGTCATTACTGGTCAATAGTGGTCATAACTGGTCAATACTGGTCATTACTGGAGTGGTTAATTAAATTTTATTCACAACCAAACTGTGCAAAATGTTCTTAGAATCATTTAAAATCCTTTAGGCCTTTACAATAGCCCTTGTAAGGGCCTAAATGGTACTTCATTTATGGTTTAATAGTGGAAGGATTATAATCCTTAAATGAACACAACTCATTAATTGGTATGTTCCAATGTTCAATAAGTAAAAGAAATATATTTTCCGCCGGTTAAGCAAAGCAAGTTAGGTGGAAAATAATTTCCTTTGATAGGGTAAAATCTTTTGAATGTACCCATCAAAAGTTGTTTTGTTCATTGGTTTAATGCACGAGTTCTCATGTGTATTGTTCGAAAATATATGGTCATTCAGCTTTAGGCATTCAACACTTACAGACACATTTTCTTAAGGACATCATCATGGAAACTATAGTGTATATATAAACAGCATGGCATATAGGCATTTATGATAAGTAACAGATTGAAATCAATAACTGTAGTATATTTAAAGTTTCAAGTTATATAATGTTTGTTGTTTTATGTAATTTATGGATTGGATTCGGTGAAAACATTCCGTAAGCTTTGACCAAGTGCTCAGTATTATATATACATTATATGAAACAGTATGACTTGGTTGTTTACTTGTGCAAAGATCTGTGAGGTCAAAGGAAGTGCAGTCACCCCTCAGTCACTTGACCATCCATTGTCAAATACAATTATTACTTGGCAAGTGTAAAACACCTACTTTATGGTTATTGAATATTGGATAATCCTTAACACATTGGCATCTTAATTGACATGTTCCCAAGTTCAATAAACAATAGAAGTGTGACACAACACCCCTCCATCTCCTGACCATCCATTCTCATACACAAGTGTAAGTTGGCAAGAGTGAAACACCTACTAGTGGTGCAAAATTGTCTTTGCTTAAAATAAAGATTTTTCAAGTTTCTGAATCATACTCTTTTGATTGTTTATAAAACACTGAAATCAAAAGAATTCTTATGTTGTCTAAAAACTCATTAGAATAAAGCCAAAAAACTCGTGTTTGGGGATTTTATGATAAAATTGCTGAGGGAAATAAGACAATTTTTAAGTGCAAAGCATGTTCAAGTGAAGTAAGTTCAAAAGTAACTCAAGTAGAAATTAAATAAGAGTTTAATGATTTGTTTTCTTCATTTCTTTTATGAAAATCTTGTAAAAAGTTCAATTGACCAGTATTGACCAGTATTGACCACTTGGGGAGTATTGACCGGGACGGTTTTAACTGGTTAAAACCGCTGGTTTAAACCAGGGGTGGTCGATTGGTGCCAACCCTGTTTTTTTTACATAAATTTATTTACAGATTCATAAAAAAAGCAAAAGTTTTCTTTTACAGATTCATAAAAAAAGCAAAAGGTAAACTTCACTATGCTCATGCTATAATGTAGCATGTACAAACTAGTTTATGATGTTTTTTGTGAACATTAAGTCATTTTGCTGAAAGATAGTCTAGCTTTTTTTTAAATGTCTGTTGTATTGTCTTTACACTGGGCAGTATTGTCCACCATTCTGGGCGTAAACTTTCGCCCATCCAGGTCTAAGATCTGCCAATCTAAGCTGTTGTTTGGGGCATATTGACAATGAGACGTATTGTCCATTAAGCACTGTACCTAGGATTTCCCATTGTAGATTTTGGAAAATAAAACATGTTCAGTGCAAAACTAATGCAGTTGAAAAAAACATATGCCATCTCCAGTGACATGCAAAAATTTGTAATGAGTGCCAGCTATATCAACAGTTCTGAAACTCGCTGTAAATTAATCCAAGTTGTAAAAACATTACCTGATTGGCTACAATTTGTTTTGTTTTGTTAATTTGTTTGAGATTTGTTTATATGATTGTGTTGTGTTTGTTAGTGTGTGTCTCTAGGTTAATAGTTTATTAATGATTTAGACAAAACTTTCAATACATACTTTTGAAAAAAGGCTATTGTTTGTTATCTATCAAATATTGAGACTTGAAAAAATGAAAAAAAACACATGTTACATTTATATCAGGGTTGGCAAAATGCCGGCAAATATGAGTATTGTCCATGCCGGCGGTATTTACCGGTATTTACCGGAAAATACTAGCAATTACTGGCAAATACTGGTCAATTCTATTTACCAGGCTGGAATTTATACAATATTATCTATTATCAGCATTTATATAGATAATTTCAAGTTTACCCATTAATTGCCATTGTATTTATACTTAAGTTTAACACTTTTATCACTTTATCCATAATAAATAAAAATTTAAGTACTGAACAAGTGGTCATTTGAATTGACCACCCATGGAATTTATACAATACAATGTATCCCTTAAAGTCAGCATATTGACAAATTCAAATTTCAATTATTAACAATAATGCAGTCAGCATTTTAGAGGGTTAATTTTAATTATAAACAAGTAATGTACACAACTTACAATAAATATACATGAATACAATAACAAATGAGGTTTAGATACAAAGAAGCCTCTGTCTACCAGTCAGTCTCTTCTTTCCCCCTAAGATACCTGTAAGGGAACACCAGTTTGGCAGCTTTCTGCAGTCACACCAATACACAACCACTTACTTGCACCTAGACAAATTGTATAGGTTATTTATGACACTTTACTGTTGCCTTTGTTGCCCCTGGCTATAACAGCCCCCTGTAATGTTGTTTTAATAGACTAGACATTATGGCCTTGCTTGTGTCAATGGCCAGGTGCACAGGTGGATCAGCATTAATTTCTTACCTGCTGTATTTTTGGTTCTTAGAGTAAAAAAAGACAATTCTGTAAGAATTATTTTTACTTTAAAGTGCTTAAAGTGATAACCTGATATGAAATTTAATTAAAATATATGAGTAATTTAATTATATATGATTATACATTAATAACAGTCAACTAAGTTAAGATTTCTGCAGTATTTTAAGGCAAAAAAACTCATCTGAGTAGTATTTGCCAGTATTTTCCAGTATTTGCCACTTTGGGGAGTATTTTCCAGGGCGGTAAATACCGGTAAATACCACCGGTAAATACCAGGGGTGGTATTTACCGCCCAACCCTGATTTATATTCTTGTTGGAAAACAGGATACTTACTTTTCATTTAATTAAAAAATATCTAAGAACACATGAAAATGACTGTGAGTAACGCTTTTGAGAATTCTCCATTAAGTAAAAATTATTTTTGTATTGCCAACGCAGCGCTTGGTTCTATCTCCCAACAGACTACCACGATAGTGCGGATACCGCTTTTCAAGTTTTGGTGATCTCCCTTTAAACTTTGACGGGTTATTGGTTTTTCATTTTAAAACAGACGGCGTAATGTAGAGAATTTAGAGAACCAGTCTGAAAATAATGGTGGCATACATAAATGGCGGCCGCCATAATAAATTTACATCAAAACAATCTTGATGGACTATAGAGTAAGTCATCTGAAATCTGTTTGATTTGTATTTTATTTTGTTATTTTAAACATGTACGCATTGTCTATAGGCGGGAAAAGCCCGAAAGCGACCCGCTTTGCGGGTTGCCTTCAGCTGCTTTCCCTGTATTATCCTCGTTATAACGGACACAGTGACAATTGTTTTGATGCTTTTACTGCGTCCAAGCTCACAATAGGTACAGTTAATTTCCAGTCTCAAGTCAAGTAATTTTTATTCACGAAGTCGGTGTACATAGCAATATAAGATGAGCTTTAAAAGAGCTTTTAAAACCGACTTATAGGCCGATACTGCTGGCAGCACTTCTTATTCAAGTATCTACTTGACATCAAGGGGGAAATCGACCACAACCAGGAATCAGCTAGAACCATTGTCCTACCTGCTAAGTAGCTCCGTCACTGACTACTTAAAATAAAATAGTCTTCATAGATAAAACTGGGAAAACCACATAGACGATGACTCACAGTGTTTCTATCACTTCTTGAACAACAACCCATTCCTCCATAGATGGGTGAACAGTGTAGATTCAGATCATCCATGCTGGCTGATCAGGATCTGCACTGATCACCTTTTGATTTATTAGGTTAATTTTGACCAAAAAGCAAACATTGCAGATCCTATCAGATGGCATGGATTTACCTGCTGATCTGGATCTACACTGGTTGCATTCACACATAAAAACACATACATTATGGAGTAAAGGGTTAAGCTTTCATTTTAATAGGTTGACGTTATTGCATTAAAAAAGCTGAAATTTTTAGTAAAAATTGTTTAACTTCCTTGCAGTGCCCAAGGAGTATTTTAGCTGTAGAGAATTTTCATTCACCTTGAAAGATGATATTTACATTCGTTACCAATCGTTCTCAAGCGAGAAGGAATTGACAGAGGAGATACAGAAAAGATGCCCGTACAAGATAGATATAGGAGCTGTTTTCTCCCACCGGGTTCGTATATGCATGTGATATCCCGGCGGAATCCAAAATATCCCAATAATCCTTAATGCATTTTATTATGTGTTAGCAGTGTAGATGCAGATAAGCCATCTCTGCCATCTCTGCCATCTCTGCCGTCTGATTAGGATCTGCACTGTTCGCTTTTTGGTAAGAAATAATGTAATAAATCAAGAAGGGAAAAGTGGAGATTCTGATCAGATGACGCAGATTATGTTGGCTGATCTGGATGAACATTGTTCACCCATGCAATAATGGTTTATCTATGGAGTAAAGGGTGTTTACTGGGCTCCAGGAAACCAGGTTCATCAATGACATAGCAGATAACTGGGGACAACAACTTTCTTTATCATCAGATTCAAAACTATCAAAGTAATTTAGTTATTATAAGAATTAAACATTATTTAAAATTATTGAAGTTAAGATATTGTCAGTATTTTCAGGCAAAAATATTCAGTTGAAAAGTATTTGCCAGTATTTGCCACTTTGGGGAGTATTTTCCAGGGCGGTAAATACTGGTAAATGCCACTGGTAAATACCGGGGGTGGTATTTACCACCCAACCCTGCATCAGAATTATGAACATCAGACAATTCTTTTATTTAAACATTGAAAATTACAATGATTAAAGAATATAGTTTGGACATCAAACATTTTAATATTCCTATAAATTTAGGGATTAACCATCAAGGTTAACCCTTTCTTGAAACCAAACAGTGAAGATCCTGGTAAAACTATTAAGTTATAATGGTGAAAGTTAGTATTTCAAACAAATGTACCTGAAAAAGACAAAAACTTAAATTATTCGGCACCTCTGTCTTTTTTCGGTCCAGCAGATTTTCTTTCGGTACATTAAAATTTGATTGCTTATCGGACCAAATGACCAGCAAATTTTGTTTGCCTTTCGAGAAGTCTGTTTGAAAGACTTGGTTTCTTGTATTCATAGGATTGGTCATTTTTCAATTTTCATTAGCTATTTTTTCACAAATTGTGACATTTCAATTGGAAATTTTCGTAACATTCAGACAATGTCCGACCAACAGTAAATTTTAGAATCCACGATTATAAATTGTATTTTTAATTTTGACCCTAGATTCTTCTGTATTACAAATTAATAATATGAATCCTAATACCATACAGGGCTTTTTTTCACCATTTTGGGAATATGACCCGTACCCCTGGAATTGGGAAATTTATCATCATTTTGCCAGAAACAGGAATCTTTATCAATTGATAAAGATTCCTGCCAGAAATTAGTAATTTTTTTAGCATCATTGGGGAATAACAAGTGTTACTGTTATCTGCTGTTTTTTTAATCATTGCCATCCATATTTAATACTGTCAATAATTCCTGGCTTAAACAGCAAAAGATGCAGTGCTGATGCTGTTGTTTTTCATCAGAAATGTTTGTTTTGATTCAATTGGGAATTTTTCTTCTCAAATTGGGAAAAAAGTATATGTTTTGCCATTGGGAACATGACCGAATAACGGCTATAAAATCAACTGAAAAAAAGCCCTGCCATAGAAATCTTGTTTTTCACTGTAACAAAGTTTTATAAGTTAGACTTAAAACACCAGTTTATTTGACTATAAATACGGGTCAAAAAATAACCATCTGACCACAGAAGTATTTTATTTTGTGTAAAGAAAAGTTGGGAAACCAAATGTATTTTATAAATAAAAAACTGATGAAATTTCAGCCGAAAGAACACAAAACAGTGAAGGCGGCTGCTTTTCAAGCACAGACAAAGGAACTGGTGTTTGACATAGACATGACAGATTATGATGACGTAAGGAGCTGTTGCTCGTAAGTAACCCAAATTTTAACACTTTCCTCCATTTTTACGCATGTGCAACCAGTAGATCCAGATCAGCCGGCACATCTTTGCCATCTGATCAGGATCTGCACTGGTCGCAATTTGGTCAGAAGTAACCTACAAATCAAAAAGGGAATAGTTTAGCTCCTGATCAGATGGCACGGATGTACCGGCTGATCTGGATCTAAACTGTTCGCCCTTGCAATAAAGATGTATCTATGGAGGAAAAGATTAAGAGCACCATTCCTATATCCCCCGCCGCATAGCGGCTGGGGGATATAGGAATGGTCTTCGTCAGTCCGTCCTTCCATGCTCGCACATTTCGTGTCCGGTCCAAAACTTTTCAACCCCTTGAAGGAATTTCATGAAACTTAAGGCAAATGTTCTCCCCATCAAGACGACGTGCAGAATCCATGTTCCAACATGGCTTGCTCAATGTCAAGGTCACAAGGTCAGATTAAAGTTTTGTTAACGCAATAGAGGTCACATTTTTTGTCCGATTGTCATCTAATTTGGTATTGAATATTGATATTGATGATCTCTACTAGAATTATTAAAATCATGTTCTTGAATTGACCAGGGGCCATGCCCTGGGGATTTAAAAAAAAATTTCTTTTAAATTCTGTTTTAAACCTTTGATTTTCTACAGTTATCAATCAGATTTTGACACAAACTTTATACCATCTTAAAATTCAATCTTTCCTGAACAATTCATTCACTGGTTGTTCAGTGATAAAATTTGAAACAAAAATTTTAGTAGCAGAGTGAAAATTTCAAGTATCAATATTCCAATATTTCTACCTGTCTTCAGCTATATTTAGATTCAATCTTAAGATGGTATTAGGATGCATTATCGGAGTTTATTCCTCCAGTTGCTGGTCAATGACCTAATGAACTTTGCTGTTTAGATCTGTGTTATGCAATATTAAGAACTTTGCTCTGGAAGATTTTATAGGGTAAATTTTGTCATTTTCTATGGATACTGACCAAATAAACTGTCTTACTTTATAGCACTTTGAAAATCAGGCTTTTCTGAATATTTTATTCACTGTTTGTTTGTAAAACAACAACGACAACAAATTTGTAGCACATTCTCAAAATGTTAAGACTAAATTTAAGAAAGAGTCTCAGCTGTTTACAGTGTATGTACACAAACTGGCAAGTTAATTGGAGGTCTCTGAACCCCTGGAATGAATATCATGAAACTGAAGTGAAATGTTCAGTTCATGAACATGATGTGCTGAACCCATGTTCCAACGTTGCTGGCTCAAGTTCAAGGCCGCCTGTGGTGTTTGAGCATATTTCGTGTCCGGTCCATAACTTTTCAACCCTTAGAATGAAATTTCATGAAACTTTAGTCAAACATTCTCCCCATGAAGACGACGTGCAGAACCTATGTTCCAACATGGCCGCCTCAATGTCAAGGTCACCAGTGGTGTTTTTTGAAGAGCCTTGAAGGAATTTCATGAAAGTTGCATGCTTTGTTTCCGGTCTATAACTTTTTAACCCCTAGAATGAATTTCATGAAACTTTAGTCAAGTGTTCTCCCCATCAAGACGACGTGCAGAACCCATATTCCAACATGGCCGGCTCAATGTCAAGGTCACCAGTGGTGTTTGAAGATTTGAACCATGCATTTCGTGTCCAGTTCATATATTCTGAACCCCTGGAATGAATATCATGAAACTTAAGTGAAATGTTCAGTTCATGAACCTGATGTGCAGAACCCATGTTCCAACCTGGCTGGCTCAAGGTCAAGGATGCCTCTGGTGTTTGAGTAGGCCAATACTCTGAAACTTATCTGAACACGACATACCCTTGCACTTGAATTGGCTTCCACCTGCCTGCCCATTGCCCAGAGCTATTGTTTAATTTGCTCTTAAACATCCATAACCTTTTCCACATTCACATCTGCGGCGGGGGATATTGCTGTCCTTCCGACTGCCTTGTTGAACTTTAGTGCTTATATTTCAGGGCTCTTTTTTGGCATATATTTTAGCCGACATTTGGTCATGTTCCCATTCCCAATGGCAAAAATACGCCGAAGATGGAGGAAATGATGAGATGTTTTTCCTAATAAGAGAAGAATAATTCCCAGTTGAATCAAAATAAAAAGTTCAATGAAAAACAATTCAATATGCAGTAGTTAAGAATGGTTTAAAATGGAAAAAAAATAATCCCAAAGTGAATACAAGCAAAATAAGTGTTAGAACTAACATCTATATTCTTTATTTATTCTTTGCAGTGGAGCTGATATTTGCAGTCGGTGCTGGCCACTTATGCAGATCGCTATTAAAATTGTTGACCGAGCTTTACGAGGTAATTATTCAATTGTCATGCCAGAGTCATACCCAATAGCATTTTTTATGAGCATAATTTTTTAAAGTTCTGCTTTTTTACCACATGGATACACCTTAAATCACTTTAATGATTAGTGTTCAGATCACTCAGAACATGCATGCAGTCTGATCAGGATCTACACCAGGGTTTCTAAAATTTTTGGCAGGCCGGACATTGCTCGATTTTCAGCAAAATGTCAGAATTAAATTAAAAATTTTTGAAAAGAAAAATACAAGATTGGCCCTGCAAATTGCAAAAATGACTGATCCACTGTAAAAGATTGTCGTAAGTAGCCCATATCATCAAGTATTACTTTACCAGACTCAGTTTTTCCCAATAAAAAAAGCCATGGGACACAGAAATGAAATTAATAAAAGGACTGCTTGAGAAAGCAAGGCCTTTGCATTTTATTGATTCAGATTATTTTCTTTACGAGTTACATATATAACTTTCACTGACAATTACTACAAAATTCGATTTCAGTCATTTTTTACCAAGCCAGCATCATCCATAAACACCTGTTGCACTGCAGCACTTCACAAGGTGCGGACCAAAATTTTTGTTATGCAACAACTGTTAGAACTTCCGCTCTAATTAAAAGACCCTGTATTTTACTTCCGATTAGGTTTTGCTGTCAATTAAATTTTTGTCACTGTTGGTTCATTCCCCTGGCGGATGTTGAAAAAATAACAAAATGTGTGGCTAAAGTAAAGCTATCTGAGGGTGTGACCATTTACAATTAACAACATTCTGTCAAAATTTAACTGAAATCGAAATTTGTAGTATCTGTATTACTTTATTCCTTTCCAGAGGATTTTGGATTTGAACACTTACTCTGGGTGTACTCAGGCAGACGTGGTGTACATTGTTGGGTGTGTGATGAAGTTGCAAGGCAACTTTCCCAAACTGGACGCACTGCAATAGCTGAGTATCTCAGTGTTGTAAAGGTATTTTGGTTTATTTTCTCATTTTTGTCTTAACCCTTTCCTCCATTTATATGCCTTTATGGCATTGGCAAACAGTGTACATCCAGATCCAATCTCACTAAAGTCAGATCTAACAAAATGTTAGATCTGATGACGGCCCGTAGATACCGTATATAAGCTTTAGCGGTTTTCCCCGATTACTATTTTTAGAAATTATCAACACAGGAAGCATGATATACAGCGCTCGCAAAATGATCTGATGATGTTATTACATTAGAAATAATTGCAATACTACATAAACACAAAAAATTCAGCAAAGTATGTCTTACGCAGGCTCTCAACTCTTTTTATGGTTTAATATAGAATGTTTACTTTCACTTTCGCGATTTTGTAGGCGACAATCTGGTTGGTTCAAAAGGTTTGTGATAAAAGCACGTTTTCGTTACTCGTCGTCAGATCCTGATAGCGTAGCGGTTTTCAGGATATGATTTTAATCAGATTGCATCCAGATCTGTCGGAAAGTCTGTGCCGTCTGATCAGGGTCAGCACTGTTCACTTTTTGATTAATTAAGTTATGCCAGCTGATTCTTTATCTACACTAGTCATACATGCAATAAAATGCCTATGTGTGCAGGAAAGGGTTAAAGAAGTAACCGCAGTCAAATGCTGTGGTAGCATTAAGAGGGCTGTTACAGTCAACCATATCTCACTGTTGCAACTTGGTTTATATTTTATTTGCAACATACTAACTTGCATTTATCTTATGGACGGAAAACTTATGAATAATAAGCTTGCTGCCCCTGACAAAACTGCGGACTGTGTGGACACACCCACTATATAGAACCACATTCTTGTACAGAAGTATTGAGCTACATGTACACATTGTAGACGGTGGCGATTATAAATGAATATAAACACCTGATTCCTGAATTGACCGTTTTTGCTTGGATATTTCCCTATCTGTTATATGGAAAAAAGCCCTGCATATTTATCTTTTGTTTTGTAGGGTGGTGAAAATCAGACGAAGAAGGTCATCTTAGATGAAAGACCACATCCGTCTATAAGGTGATAACAACATACAGTGATTTTTGTCACCCCTTTTCGTTAACAGGTCAAATTGGAAAAATTGGATTACTTGTCTAGTTGTGGAAGTTTGCATCGCTGGCCATAAATTGGAAAGTTCATAAACCCTTTCATCCATATAAATTATATGCCTTGATGGTGTAGATCCAGGTCAGTGGGCACATCCATGCGATCCGATCAGAGTCTACACTGTTAACCCTTTCCTGTACAGATACACCTTTAATGCTAGGGCGAACAGTTTAGATCCAGATCAGCCGGCACATCCGTGCCGTCTGATCAGGATCTAAACTGTTCGCTTTTTGATTCATTAGGTTATTTCTGACCAAAATGCGACCAGTGCAGATCCTGATCAGACGGCACGGATGTGCCGGCTGATCTGGATCTACACTGGTCGCACATGCGTTAAAATGCATATCTGTACGGGAAAGGGTTAAGTTTTATATTCATTAAGTTATTTCTGACCAAGATGGCGACAAGTTCTGATCCTGATCAGATGGCACAAATGTGCCAGCTGATCTGGATCTACACTGGTTGCACATGTATTAAAATGTGTTTATATGGAGCAAAGTAAATGGGTAAATATTGTTATCAAACATAATACTTGATGCTCAATACAAATGTGCCAGCTGATCTGGATCTACACTGGTTGCACATGTATTAAAATGTGTTTATATGGAGCAAAGTAAATGGGTAAATATTGTTATCAAACATAATACTTGATGCTCATGGTTGACAGCAATCACAAACAACATTTAAATTTATAATGTGCAGGCTGTCAAGTGGTCATACTTTTTCCTACTTCTTCCTATGTTTTAGTCTTGTTCCTACTTTTTCCTACTATTTTACAAAAACCTCCTACTATTCCTACTTTTTTGTCAGTTGGACAAAAGAAAAAAGTCTATATCTTTTAAAAGGAGTTTTAATGAAAATGTCATTCCTGTATTCATATTGATAAGTGTAAAAAGTTCTATGAATTCCTTCTGCCAACATAACCTTTGGTCTAACAGGCCTGACAATGTCATTTGTCTAAGTCAAAAATAGAAATAAAGGGGTTCGGTACAAAACTTGTGGGTAAAATAGATAACAGTGGGTAAAAATAGATAACAGTAAATTTCATTTATTCCAAGTGAGGGTTGAAAACAGCTTAAATGCAAGTTTTTTAAACTGACAATTTAACTGTTAAACTGTAATGAAGTATTTTTTTCAAACAGGAAATCACCTTTATACACCTCAGAAACAGTCATATCTTTATACACCCTAGAAAAAGGTCTGACCGTTATTCTCATGTAATCGAAAATGGCCAAAATTTTCCGAGTTTCACTTATTAACGCGGTCCGGATTATGGACCCACTATACCACGTGATAAAAGAGACCGCAGTGTATTAAGAGGAATGTTTGATCCATCTAGCAAGCCTCCTAGCGTAACCTTTAAAACCTTTGAAGACCTGTAATTTCAAAGCAAACATAAAAACTTTTAAATCTTCTCAGGGCTTTGTTTTCTTCTTTAGTAGAGACAGTCTACAGGCGCGTTCCCCTTTAGAAATTTTTTTAAAATCTTGCAGTTTTCCACAAAAAGTAACGTTACATAAGGTATTTTATCCCCCTTCGAGAAGAAATAATATTTTCCCCCAAAATATAGGGCTTAGGCCCCATCTCTTGGCATTGAAAAAACACCTACTTCTAAAAAAACCTATGAAAAGGCGGGTGTCATCCACAGCATTTCCGCTCTCTAAGTCAAGAGGTTTTCATCCAGTCTTTATCAAACTTGGTGAATATGTTGGTGGGCATAATATCTCGACCAAGTTCTATAACCAGCCAAATCCCCCCAGACACTCCTGAATTATGGCCCTTGAATTGTCCAAAATTACTGTTTCCGCTTTCTAAGTCAAAGTGTTTTCATCCGGTCTTTATGAAACTTGGTGAATATGTTGGTGGGCATAATATCTCCACCAAGTTCTATAACCAGCCAAATCCCCCCAGGCACTCCTGAATTATGGCCCTTGAATTGTCCAAAATTACTGTTTCTGCTCTCTAAGTCAAATTGTTTTCATCCGGTCTTTATCAAACTTGGTGAATATGTTGGTGGGCATAATATCTCGACCAAGTTCTATAACCTGCCAAATCCCCCCAGGCACTCCTGAATTATGGCCCTTGAATTGTCCAAAAACTTAATCAGCGACCTTTTTGTGTATTCATACTCTTATATGTTTATCATTTTAATCCAAAAAACATTTTATGTTTCTACAGTAGCTAGTTTAATGAAGTAAATGTATTTGCTAGACATATATAATATTGTTACATATGAGAGCTGCTTGATTTGAAATTGATGTTTTACTGAGAATGCAGAACATTTTTTGTGTTTTTGTCTTATAAGAGAACCATGGTTATGCTGACATGAATAATAAACTACAAAAACAAAACCTCATTGTGTATTCATACACCTTTTTATCATTTTAATCCAAAATACATTTTATGTTTCTGAAGTAGCTTGTTTAATAAAATATATGTATTTGCTAGACATATATAATATTGTTACATATGAGAGCTGCTTGATGTGAAATTGATGTTCTACGGAACATTTTTTTGTGTTTTTGTCTTACGAGGGAACCATGATTATGTTGACATGATTGTTGAAAAACAGCTCAAGCACTCAATGACTTGGAAAATCGTGCTCCCAAAAATGTTGTCATTACCATCGAATTTACAACAAATATGACGGGCGTATTTTGTGTCAGTTTGGCACTCTTGTTTATTTGTTATTTTGAAATATTTTACAGTAAAAAGCCTTTTTTTCCATAGACTGGAGCCTTTATAAAACCCCTTTTTTATGCCCCCACAGTGTGAGGCATAATTATAGAGTTGCACTTGTAATGCCCCCTAGGTGGGTGTCAAAGAGAGTTGCGCTTGTCCCCCAATCTTGTGGCATCAACTCCTCATTAACCTTTGGGCAGAATTCTTTCAAACTTGCAAAGATTGATTGAGCAGGATGTGAAGATGATCGTAAAGAAATTTTTTTTTCTGTGAACAGTTTAACCACAGTTATGGCCCTTTGTTTTACAAATGTTGTTGTAGCATTTGGGGCCTCAGTGTCCCTGGGATACAGTCTATTTTTTTCAGGCCTGCTAAGAGGTCTTACCTAGGTATAACTTGAAACACTTAAAAATCGATATTTTTCTGCAATAAAACTGCATTTGCATTACTTTTCAAACACCTCTAATAATTGCAGGAAGACTAAACCCATGGTATTGCTGTAGTGCTGTTTATATTCACCAAGATGAGGCCCCATCAACCCATACTGACTGCACATAGACATCTCTCTAAGTTACCAGTGGCAGTCTGACTTATGTGTTGGGGCCTCAGCTGGATTACCATGATGGAAAGACTGTTATGTATTCCTACTTAGTTGTTTTATAACTTACAAAATTCAGTGTTCAGATGCTGTCTGCATTTCAATAGCCTGAAAGATTAGCAAAAATTACATTCTAACTTATTAAAATAATTCTGGGAGTTTCTATGCTCGTGTTTGTCCATCTGTCTGTCCATCCATATGTCTGTTCATCCATTAATTCATCACAAAATGTTGTGTAATCTTGAAACCCTTGAACAGTTTTAAATTATTGTAGAAATGTTTTGCATAATGACATGGTGGGCAAAACTTATAGTTTCACAGACCTTAAAGGTCAAGGTCACTGTTTGGCTTCCAAGGTCACAGGCTGTAAAATCATCAAGTCTCTACAAAGAAGGAATCAAAATTGCTGCCCTGTTTTGGAAAGTTGTCACAATGGAGTCATTAACCCTTTACTCGATACATAAGGATTGTAATGCTGTGCAACCTGTGTAAATCCAGATCAGCTGAAAAATCTGTGCCATCTGATCAGGATCTGCACTGTTTGTTTTTTTGTCAAAAATAACCTCATAAATCAAAAATCAAACAGTGCAGAACATGATCAAACTGCATTGATGTGCCAGCTGATCTGGTTGTACATTGGTCGCACATGCAATAATATGTGTATATATGGAATAAAGGGTTAACAGTAAATTTCATGTTTTCATTTGGTTATGTTTTATTTTCAGGAGTTCTATAGAGATAATTAAGTCCAGGTTTATGGACTATGCAGTGAAGAAACAAGATTTTCTGGCCACTGATGAACAAGTGCAGAAAATGTTACAGCTAGTTCCAGATGAAAATATCCTTTGTAACCTTTACTTCTTTGGATTTTTATCGATTTCTTGTTATTTTGTTGCGAAAGGGTGTAAAAAATCTGATATTGACCATCTTGCTTTTATTTCTGCAATTGAGTCAGTTGACAAATATTCCCACAGCATGAATGGACTTGACCGTTTACTCCTTATAAATAGGTTTGATCTCGTGTGCGACCAGTGAAAATCCAGTTCAGCTCTCACATCCAAGTGATCTGTTTTTGATCTACACTGGCTCCATTTTGTTCAGAAATAAACTAATTTATTATATAACCATGAATGATTTTAGCATAGTGCAGTGTTAATTCGCAAGATTGATAAAACTCATTAGATTAGTAATTCCGTATTGGACATTGTTGTTTTCCAATTTTGTATTATGCAGCCTTCCTTGTTGTAATATGTGAAGTCATAACTTTGTCACACTATGTTGTCGTAATTTTCCGGCACATACCGAACTCCAAACTAGGAAATTTTTTGTCGCCATTCTACAACCATTACAATATTTTTACCCCATTCATAAATTTTCGTCGCCATTCATAAATTTACTATTTTTATGCCCCCACAAAGTGGGAGGCATATAGAGTTGCACTCATCCGTACGTCTGTCCGTACGTCCCCTAATCTTGTGGCATCAACTCCTCCTGAACTATAAGGTGGATTTCTTTTAAACTTGCACAGATGATCAAGCAGGATGTGTAGATGATTGGAAAGAAAGGATTTTTTCCTGCGACCATTTTTACCAGAGTTATGGCCCTTTGTTATTACAAATTTTGTTGCAGCAGTGGGGGCATCAGTGTCCAAGGACACATTCTAGTTATTTCTACTATTATGTATACAACGTTTTTGTCTTAAGTTTTGTTGTTTAGTTTATTTTAATTTGTTTTGAGCGAAAAGGTATATAATAAAAGGAACATTATGACAGTATGCAGTCTGTAGGTTCGTATTATTTCTCGTTGTGTATGTAAACCACATCATGCTCAACCTTCGGTCTCTCGTGATACTGTTTACAATTCCAACTGGAAAAATACGATCCTACAGTTATAATATTCCATATGTATCAAGTGAATAGTGTAGATCCTGATTAGATGGCATGGATTTGCCAGCTGATCTGGATCTATGCTGTTTGCCCATGGAATAACGGCCTTACATGCTTTATCCCATGAGGCAAAGATGAAAATAGTTATGGGACTATTGATGTCATATTGTGTTATTTATAGGTTTTAATGCCTCAGGTGACCAGTTTGCAACAGCTTAAATCCCAGAGTCAACCAGTGTAGATATGCAGTTAGATCTAGATTAGTTTACTTTTGCTTCATGGTCAGAAATGAGTGAAGATCCTTCTTAGACTGCAAGGTTGTTCAGGCTTATCCTGATCTACGCTACTGTAAAACTGGTTTTATTCGCGCAAGTTTAATTTTCGCTTATATTCGCGAATCACATTTCTCGCAAATTCATTAATACTGTGATTACATAATGATTTTCCATATATCCGAAAATAAGTTCATCCAAACAAAAGTTGCGAATTCATAGATATGCGAATAAAGAAAATATCAGATTTTTTACATAAATCGCGAAATTTTGACCTCCCGAAATCAAAGCATTTTACAGTAGTTCATTTATTTACTTGCATATCTCAGCCACCTCATTTCAGTTGAGCATAATTATTATTAATTTTATTTTTTAGACACATTACTTACTATTGAATGGAACCAAAAAACATCATTTTCAAACTAAAATACAGTGGTATATGAGTTTAAACTTAGTTTTCTCCCACTTTGTATGCATTAACAACATTGGCAACCAGGGTGCAGTACTGAAAATCATGAAATAGACAAACGGATCGGGAGGGGAGCAGAAGCAGACAGCAGTACAATCAATGTAGTTTTGATTGCATCATTAGGATCGAAAGAATGGGGATGGAATTGGAGGGGTTACAAGTGCTAAGCAGATTTGAAGTGGACCGGGATGGAAAGTGCAAAATTTTCAATTTCATGATTTTCAGTACTGTAAAACCAAATCTGCTCTCTTATCCATTCCGTCTGATCTGTATCTTCACTGTGTGGTTCGTCATCAAATAAAATCTAGAGGCAACTTGTGCACATATGTATCGAACTGGCTGATCTGGATCTACACTGGTCACACATGTGATATGTGCTGTTCTCATGGGGTATAGGGTTAAATTGTCAGTAATAAGTGCTTTTCTTGTGTTATTGTTATTATTGCTTCATTTAGTTATCAATTGGTTTTTTGCCAAATATGAAATCTGCAATATTGTTTGGGCTTTTGGGCACGTCAAGGGAAGTTTCAGGCAGATGAATTCTTGGAATGACGTCATGTGACACTGCATTTTATTCCTTAACAACTGATCAAAATTGAGAGAAACTCTGGAAGAAGACCTGACAAAGTCTGAATACACTGACACTAAGAAAAGATGGAAGTTTTTTATGATGTCTTGTGGGAAAAAGTTGTCATCGGTACGTATGAAAAGTTTTTATTAGTGAAGTGAGAAATTTACTTCTGAATCGCAACAAAAATCTGCCATGGCATCATGATGAAAAGATAATTATAATTCAGCAAAAAATGAATGGTAGCTGTTCTTTGAATGGTTTTTGATTTCATAGTTCATTTTTGTGTCACCCGACTAGGCTATATATAGGGATTACTTTGTTGGCAGTGTCCGCCTCGGCAGCGTCTGGATTTTCTTGTCTAGAGCTAACTTTGTCACCGTATGTCAAAATGACTCCAAACTTGGTATGCATGTTTCTGGCAATGACTCAAAGTGCAGTGCACAAGAACCGTAACTCTACCTTGTTCCATTTTTGAATTATTCCTCTTTGATTTTTATAGAGCATTTCTTGTCTGGAGCGTAACTTCGTCACCATAGGTTCAAATGACTCCAAACTTGGTATGCATATATCTATCAATGACTCGAAGTGCAGTGATCAAGAACCGTAACTCTACCTTCTTCTGTTTCTTAGCTATTCCCCTTTGATTGATTTTTATTGAGCATTTCTTGTCTGGACTCGAAGTGCAGTGCACAAGAACCGTAACTCTACCTTGTTCCATTTTAAGCTCACCTGAGCTTTTGTGATCACCCTTTGTCCGTCGTCCGTCCGTCCCTCGTCCGTTCACAATTGTTGTCCGCACTCTAGCGGTCTTAATTTTTATCCGATCTTCTTCAAACTTGGTCAGAATGTTTATCTCAATGATATCTATGTCAAGTTTGAAACTGGGCCATGTGACCTTGAAATTTAGGTCACTAGGTCAAATTATAGAAAAAGCTTGTCCACACTCTAGCAGTCTTAATTTTGGTGCAATCTTCTTTAAACTACGTCAGAATGTATATCTCAATGATATATAGATCAAGTTCTAACTGGGTCATGTGACCCTAAAAACTAGGTCAGTAGGTCAAATTAAAGAGAAAGCTTGTCTGCACTCTAGCGGTCTTAATTTTGGTGGGATCTTCTTCTAACTTGGTCAGAATGTTTATCTCAATGATATCTAGGTCAAGTTTGAAACTGGGTCATGTGACCTTGTAATATAGGTCACTAGGTCAAATTATAGGAAAAATCTTGTCCGCACTCTAGCGGTCTTAATTTTGGCCTGATCTTCGTCCAACTTGGTCATAATGTGACCTTGAAATTTAGGTCACTAGGTCAAATTATAGAAAAAGCTTGTCCACACTCTAGCAGTCTTAATTTTGGTGCAATCTTGTTTAAACTTGGTCAGAATGTATATCTCAATGACATCTAGTTCCAGTTCAAAACTGGGTCATTTGACCTTGAAAACTAGGTCACTAGGTCAAATTAAAGAGAAAGCATGTCCGCACTCTTCAAACTTGGTCAGAATGTTTATCTCAATGATATCTAGGTCAGGTTCGTAACTGTGTCATGTGACCTTAAAACTAGGTCAGTAGGTCAAATTAAAGAAAAAGCTTGTCCCCAGTCTAGCGTTCTTAATTTTGGTGGGATCTTTTTCAAAATTGGTCAGAATGTTTATCTCAATGATATCTAGGTCAAGTTCGAAACTGGGTCAAGTGACCTTGAAATCTAGGTCATTAGGTCCAATTAAACTCAAGTGGTCTTAATTTTTGTCCGATCTTCTTCAAATGTCAAAATGTTTATTTCCATGATATCTAGGTCAATTTCGAAAATGGGTCATGTGACCTTGAAAACTCAGGCACAAGGTCAAATTATAGAAAAAGCTTGTCTGCACACTGTCTTAATTTTGGTCTGATCTTCTTCAAACTTATTCAGAATGTTTATTTCAATGCTATCTAGGTCATGTTGGTAACTGGGTCATGGGACCTTGGAAACTAGGTCAAAAGGTCGAATTTTAGAAAAAGCTTGTCTGCACTCTAGGGGTTTAAGTTTTGGGCCGATCTACTTCAAGCTTGGTCAGAATGTTTATCTCAAAGATATCTAGGTCAAGTTCAAAAGTGGGTCATATGACCTTGAAAACTAGGTCACTATGCCAAATTATAGAAAAATCTTGTCCGCACTCTAGCGGTCCTTATTTTGATCCTCTTTTTCAAGCTTGGTCAGAATGTTAAACTCAATGATATCTAGGTCAACTTTGAAACTGGTACATGTGACCTTGAAAACTAGGTCACTAGGTCAAGTAATAATTAAAGCCTTTCTGCACACTAGTGGTCTTAATTTCAGTCTTCACTTTCATCACCATAAGATCTTGGTTCATTTCTTGAAATTGCCATATTGCATTATGGGTTCCAAAGTTATGGCCCCTGAAAGTGCCGAAATTAAGTATTTAGACCTTGTCTGCACAATAGCAGCTTCATTTTTGATTTGAATTTAATTAGACTTGTACAATACTTGAGTTACTATAAGATCTCGGTTCTTTTCTTGAACCAGCTAGATTCCATAATGGGTTCCAGTTATGGCCCTTAAAAAAGCCAAAGTTAGCTATTTTGACCTTTTCTCCACAATAGCAGCTTTATTTTTTGACTTGATTTTACCACACTTGCACGCAACTCTTGCACGCATTGAGCAGTTGTTGACAGGTGAGCGACCCAGGGTCCTATGGACCCTCTTGTTGAATTATTCCTCTTTGATTTCTTGTCCGGAGCGTAACTTCATCACCATAGGTTCAAATGATTCCAAACTTGGTATGCATGTTTCTGACAATGACTCGAAGTGCAGTGATCAAGAACCGTAACTCTACCTTCTTCTGTTTCTTAGTTATTCCCCTTTGATTGATTTTTATAGGGCATTTCTTGTCTGGAGCTAACTTCGTCACCATAGGTTCAAATGACTCCAAACTTGGTATGCATGTTTCTGGCAATGACTGGAAGTGTAGTGATCAAGAACCGTAACTCTACCTTCTTCTGTTTCTTAGTTATTCCCCTTTGATTGATTTTTACAGAGCATTTCTTGTCTGGAACTAACTTCGTCACCATAGGTTCAAATGACTCCAAACTTGGTATGCATGTTTCTTGCAATGACTGGAAGTGCAATGAACCATAACTATACCTTGTTCCGTTTTTAAATTATTCCCCTTAGATTGATTTTCAGTACATTTCTCACCAAGGGCATAACTCGTTGTGCATGTTTCTTGCAATGAGACAATTAAAAGGTTATTTTATATGTGAATTTTGTGCAAATACATTGCTAATAACTGTACAGCAAAAAACTAATTAATATTCCTTATGTCCACTAACAAAAATTTCGTGAGGCGACACATCTGACTCGCGGAGTTCTAGTTAGTATGCTTATTTCTCTGGCAGTTCAAACCCATATTTGTTTCTCAAAAGTATTAAAATTACGAACAATGTTGATAAAAATTTAACTTGTTTTATAATTTAAGCAAACACAGCCTTGCTAATTTGTAGGTTATGAAATTAGTCTTGATTTAAGTTTTGAGGACTACAAGAAAAGCAGTCTGATTGCTCAATGAATTTGTAGGGCCCAATGTCCAACACTAGTGTTTGTGTCGCCTTTTTAAAGAAATGGTGATACATAGTGATTGCAGTCCGTCCGTCCGTCCGTCCGTCCATCCGTCACGAAAACTTAACTTTGGCTATAATGTGGCCATTTTCTAATATTTCTTCATGAAACTTTCAAATAATATTTCTTATGACAACAAGCTTGTAAAGATGCAAAATTCTTTATGAAGCAAAATTCTTTAGGTCAAGGTCTTATTTGATGGAGTTATGCCCCTGTTTGTACTTGGATTTTGACACAAAAACTCAATGTTGGCTTTAACTTGCCATTCCTAATATTTCTTCATCAAACATTCAAATTATATTGCTTATGACAACATGCTTATAATGATGCCAAAATTCATAAGGTCAAGGTCAGATTTGAAGGAATCATGCCCTTGTACTTGGATTTTGACATGAAAACTTAACATTTGTTATAACTACCATTTCTCAATATTTCTAAATAAAATTTTCAAATTATATTGCTTATGACATCACGGTCATGATGTTGCCAAGTTCTTATAGATCAAGATGGAATTACACCCCTTTTTGTATGTGCATTTTTATTCTGACTTGGTGCCAGAGGGTGACACAAGTGTTAAACTGAACACCCATCTTGTTACATTTAAATTTAAGTTTTGTTTAACCCTTTACTCCTTAGGATAGGAGTTATAGTTGTTATCAATGGGCTAACAGCATAGATCTATATCAACCAGCACATCTGTGTTGTCTGATCAGGATCTCTGAGATTTTTTAGGTTATTTTGGACTTAAAAGTGATTATTACATGAACTATAAATAGACGCAACGCGATTGGTCACAGCCCCCAAAATAACCGAGTCAATAAATCTAGATATTGACCCGCTTTCGCTGATATTGACCTGTCTATAAATAGAATCCGAAAGTTTCCATCTTTTATATTATTTATAGTTCATGTAATAAACTATTATATATATATATATATATATAGTTTACTATTTATAGTTCATGTAATAAAACAGTTATTTACTTATTAGCTGGGAAATATGCTGTTGATATTGACCGCAAAAATCGTTATTGACCTCGGCTATCGCCTTGGTCAATAACGATTTTTTAGGTCAATATTCACAGCATATTTCCCAGCTAATAAGTAAATAATTGTATAATATTGTCTATGGAAAGCCAGATGGGGTCATCAGCAATTTTAATAAGGAAGACTCAGTAATGACCTTGTGAATCTTGTGGCTTTCAAAGATCTATGGAGTAAAAAGTTAAATACTAACTTACATCTTGTGCTGTAACCATTTACTCTATAAATATAAGCAGGGCTTTTTTTCCTTCTATAGTAGGGGCCGTTTATGGGTGCCTTCCCCTAATTAATTTTCTTTAAAATCATGCAGTTTTCCCCAAAAAGTCACTTTACATCAGGATTTTTCATTCCCTTTCTGAGAAAAAATCACGCTTTTTCCCCAAAAATTATAGGGCATGGGCCCCTTCCCCAGGCAGTGAAAAAAAGCCCTGAATTAAGACACATCTCAAGTTTTAATTGATGTCTGTTAAACAGAATGACTACAAGAAATCAAAGAATGTAGTGGAAGAAATCATGCTGCAGTACTGCTACCCACGACTTGATGTTAACGTCAGCAAGGGAGTCAACCATCTGCTGAAAAGCCCCTTCTGTATACATCCTAAAACAGGTAGTATTGACCCTTTCCTCCATATATACACAGTTTTATAAAACAGGTAGAATTAACCAATGGCAAAGATTACTGTTAAATCATTTTATTTCGCGCGGGGTTAATTTTCGCGTATTTGGCGCTAAGGCAAGAGCGCGAAATTCAACCCCAGCGAAATTAAACAACTAAACAGTGATTTTTTTATACGAAAACACAGTTTCGCGAATTAATGCCCCAGCGAATTTGTTATTTACGGGTTTTGCGCGAAAATTCGTCCCCGCGAAATTAAATAATACTACAGTATAAAAATTGAGACCAATCTCAAATCTCAAGAATCTGATTGGCTGAAATGGTGACTGGTCGCCATTTCAGCCAATCAGATCCTTGAGATTTCAGACTGGTCTCCAATCTTAGTTTTACAATCTTGGGCTCAAGTGTTTTTTCCCCCTATTTGACAATGAAGTCTCAATTCATAATATTTTGGTTTGTGTTTCATCTGTAGACATGTTTAGCTAATGATGTGTTTCTTGAAATAGTTTGTTGGAGGAAAATTATGTTCAGTGATTTCAATTAATGCAGATTCTTGCATTTCGATGCAAGCTAATTTCACTTTTTCAGGTTTTGACCCACCTAATTCTGAGTTTGGGGTCATTATGATGCAGGAGAATGTAGGAAAAATGGTCAAAGTTTTCATGAATAAAGATAGATATTGTGTCTTTTGCATTTTAAATATGAAGTTAATATTTGTTTGAACCATGAAAATAAGTTAAAATGAAGTTAAAGCAATTTTATATTAAAGTAGGAAAGTTCACTGAAAACATGATATGACTTGTGACCTCCTGATTATGACCCATTGACAGTTCCAAACAGGGGTCAGATGACCCCTGGTTTTCAAAAGCTATTGAAATCCCTGATTTGTAAGCATGAGAATAGTTATGTTTTTAAGATGTTTACCTTTTCTCAGTGGGTAGAGCTAGTATTCCCTGTGCAATCAATGTAGATCAGAATGAGCTTACACACTTGTGTTCTGATCTGGATCTTCTTTGATATCTTTCTTGTCACAAATAAGCTAATATTAGGTTGATCTTGATCTAAACTGGCCCGCCCGGCTAGCTCAGTGGATAGAGCATCGGACTGTCAATCCAGGGGTCGTGAGTTCGAACCCCAGCCGAGGCGGGAAAAATTTCTCTGTGACAATTGAACTCGGACATTGCGTCTGAGAGTCATTTGTCCCTCACCTCTGATTCAAGTGAGGAAGCAGTCAGTCGCTTGCGGAGAAATTGGTTAGTACTGGTTAGAGACCCAGGAACACCTGTTAGGTGGACTGACCGCCGGGATATAACCAGAAAGGTGTTGAAACCAGGCGTTAAACCCCAAACAAACAAACAAACAATTGATCTAAACTGGTCACTCTATGGCCTATCAGCCATATCCCATGGAGTAAAGGATTAACCCTTTCCTTCATATACATGCATTTTTACGCTGTGCGACCAGTGTAGATCCAGATCAGCCGGCACATTCATGCCGTCTGATCAGGATCTGCACTGGTCGCATTTTAGTCATTAATAACCTAACAAATCAAAAAGCGAACAGTGCAGATCCTGATCAGACGGCATGGATGTGCTAGCCGATCTGGATCTACACTGTTCGCCAATGCAATAAAGGTGTGTCAATGGAGGAAAGGCTTAATATGCTGACTTGCTCTATATTTCAGGAAGGGTGTGTGTCCCCATAGATCCAGAAACCATCGACACTTTTGACCCGTTTAAAGTACCAACTATCAGGTAAATAGTCATGATAACTAAGTAAAGTAATAAATGGGATTTCTCTTTCATTGAGGGAATGATGAGCAAATCAACAAGGGTTTAACCCTTTCCTGGATATATACACATTTTTACGAGTGTGCAACCAGTGTAGATCCAGATCAGCTGGCACATCCGTGCCGTCTGGTCTGGATCTGCACTGGTCGCATTTTGGTCAGAAATAACCTAACGAATCAAAAAGCGAACAGTTTAGATTCCGATCAGACGGCACGGATGTGCCTGCTATCCGTGCCGGCTGATCTGGATCTAAACTGTTCGCCCCAGCAATAAAGGTGTGTCTATACAGGAAAGGGTTAAGGGAAGAAAATGCCCAGGGCAAAATGCAAGTTTTAATTGCCTGATGTAAAGATGGGGGTGAGGCATGGGGATAGGAGGAATTTAATTATATGTTAACTAAACTGGGAATTAACCCTTTACTCCATCAATAACACGTCTGACTATTATTACATGGCAGAACAGTTTAGATCCAGATTTGATCAAGACCTACCGGTATTCTGTTTGATATTAGATCCATTATGTTATTTTTGTTCAGATAGCAAACATTGTAGATCCAGATCAAATGGCAAGGACATGCAGGCTTTTATGGAATAACACAGGTCATCCATGTCATAAAAGGAGTATCCGTTGTCTTGTTTGGTTTATATGCTGTATTCATGAAGTAAAGGATTGCTTTACTCCATGCAGAGGTGTAGACATTTTTTTGGACTCGCTCGCCCTACAGGTCGAGTGAATGAGAAAGTGCACTCGTCCTAACAGAAAGTACACTGGCCCTAATGAAAATATTTCATTTTCCGAAGAAAACACATGAGCATTGGTGAAAAATTTACTCGCCAGGTCGGTTGAGTGTTTTGGCTGCTTCACTTGACCCAATGGATCATTTACTCGCCATGGCGAGCGGTCGAGTGGAATTCTACACCTCTGCCATGGGTACACCTTTATTCCATGAGGGACCAGTGAAGACTTGGATCAGCCAGAATATCTGTGCATTGCGATCCGTGTCATCTGATCAGGATCTAAACTTCACTTGGAATCATTTTTTTTCTTACCAAGAAGCAGTTAGAGTGGATCTAGATCAGATAATGACACAAAAGTGCATGCTAATATTAAACCAGTTGCCCGTGGGATAAAAGGTTTATCCATGGTGTAAATGATTAACATTAAATCTAATTGGTGCTGTAACTGAAACTGATGTAAACCAAGCAAATAAAATTGTTGCTCAACTGTTATCATTTATATTAAACGATATAATTTAACTTGACACAAATGTTCACCATGATAAGGCTGTGTGTTGCGTACAATACCCATGCCTGTAGGTCCAAGGTCAAGGTCACTGTTACTAAATATAGAATTTTCTTGTCCTGGCTATAACTTCGTTATGAATGCAGGGATTTCAAAATATCTTGGCACAAATGTTCACCATGACAAGGCGGTGTAAACCAAACAAATAAAACTGTGTTGCTCACTGTTATCGAATATATATTACAGTAATCATATACCAGTTGATATATTGCAGTACGATTGTGGAGGAGCTGAACACTACCGACTCGGGATCCGAGGAAGGAAAGAGAACTAAAGGTTAGGTAGTTTTAGGCAGTCATTGTCAATAATTATAAACCTGAATACACTGCATTAAAGTAGTCATGTATTTTTATTCAACAACTTTGACAATTAAAAGACAAGAAGTATTTAACAAAACTAATTTGAAGAGTTAATTATGGAGAATTAGCACTGGTATAAAAGCAGGTTTAGGCACAGTACTGTAAGTTTTTTTATAGTAAAGTACGCATAACTCATCATGTCAGACAAAACCAAATGAGATGTTACTGAGGTTGCTTGTGTCACTCATTGTTGATCATGTGTACACTATTTTGGTGCCTGAAGGAACATTGTGGTATTGTCAGACATTGCAGCAATGTTTGGCTAGACAGTTCAACTGGTTTGGCTAGACACTAGCACATGGTTAGGCTAGGACTAGCTGCTGGGTAAGACTACACCGTGCCACAGATTTTTGGCTTAACAAATACAGACAGGTGATTTACTGACTGGACTAAATATGAGGTCATGGTATTTGAGTTTTTAACTCAAATAGTTTAATATTTTAGTCAGTTTTGCAGATTGTTTGTTATTTGTAGATTACAACCGTACCTCTCTGAAGTCAAGTATGGAAGTATTTGACAAGTTTCTGTCTGGACTGGAGAAATCCTGGAGAGGAAAGCTGATAGAACAGAGTGGTTAGTATTGGCTTTAATTATTTAAGTACTCTATATATAAGTGTTTTAAAGCGTGTGCGACCAGTGTAGATCCAGATCAGCTGGCACATTTGTGCTGTTCCATCTGGATCTACTCTTGTTGCCTATTGGTCAGAAATAACCTAATGAATTTAAAAGCATTAAAAGCAAACAGTGTAGACCTTCATTAGACGGCTCTTCTTGATCTACACGTTTCGTTACAGGATAACAGCTGTATCCAATGGAGGAAAAGAGTTAATCCTTTCCTCTATAGATACACCTTTATTGCAAGGGCGAACTGTTTAGATCCAGATCAGCTGGCACATCCTTGCCATCTGATCAGGATCTAAACTGTTCCCTTTTTGATTCATTAGGTTATTTCTGCGACAAGTGCAGATCCTGATCAGACGGCATGGATGTGCCGGCTTATCTGGATCTACACTGGTCGCACATGCATAAAAATGTGTATTTATGGAGAAAAGGGTTAATGAATCTAAAAGCACCTAGTGTAGATCATGATCAGAATGCATACACCTTTCACAACATGTTTTACCAGTTTAGATCTGTTTTTGTTGATCCATTGTTGGGCCAGTATCTGAATTCCCGTTTTCACATTGTATAAGTTGATGAACTACTTCAAATTTGATTAAAAGTTAGTGAATTCATTTTCGTTTTCAATTTATGCAAGGAAGTCTTTCATTCAACGAAGACATAAAGCTGTACCCGAAATAAATAATTGTAATAATTTATTTCTGATACTGCTTATGTGCAAAAATTTTGAAGTGCATGGTTTTCGTGAATTTTGATAAAGGCCATTATTTGAAAACATTAACAAATGATTGAAATTAATGGCATTAAATTTTTTTTTTCAAACTAAATTCAGTCTAAACAAATTGTCTTAAGAAACTGACTGTTGTTCTTATAAAATTTGAAATGTTCAACAATTTTTCTTTGCAAATTGTTTCACAGACATTTTAAGGGGTCTAAACTGCCAATATAATGCTTGGAATAAATAAGATAAATTTTTAGCTCGACTATTCGAAGAATATGTCGAGCTATTGTACTCACTTGGGCGTCGGCGTCGGCGTCGCCGTCGGCGTCGGCGTCCCGCTTTGGTTAAAGTTTACGTGCAACCTACCTATATCTTAAAAACTACTATAGCTACAGCTTTTAAACTTGGCACACTTGTTCATCATCATGTCCCGAGTGTGTTTGCCAAGAACCATAACTCTAACTTTCATTTTGATCAAATTATGGCCCTTTTTTGACTTAAAATTTCAGGTTAAAGTTTGCGTGCAAGCTACTGTACAAACTCATAACTTCAATACTACCTATACTACAGCTTTAAAACTTGGCACACTTGTTCATCATCATGTCCCGTGTGTGTATGCCAAGAACCATAACTCTAACTTTCATTTTGATCAAATTATGGCCCTTTTTCGACTTAGAATTTCAGGTTAAAGTTTGCGTGCAAGCTACTGTACAGACTCATAACTTCAATACTACTTATACTACAGCTTTGAAACATTCAACACTTGTTAATCATCATATCCCAAGTGTGTTTGCCAAGAACCATAACTCTAACTTTCATTTTTAGCTCGACTATTAGAAGAATATGTCGAGCTTTTGTACTCACTTGGGCGTCGGCGTCGGCGTCCCGCTTTGGTTAAAGTTTACGTGCAACCTACCTATATCTTAAAAACTACTATAGCTACATCTTTTAAACTTGGCACAGTTCTTCGTCATCATGTCTGGAGTGTGTATGCCAAGAACCATAACTCTAACTTTCATTTTGATCAAATTATGGCCCTTTTTTGACTTATAATTTCAGGTTAAAGTTTGCGTGCAAGCTACTGTACAAACTCATAACTTCAATACTACTAATAGTACAGCTTTAAAACTTGGCACACTTGTTCATCATCATGTCCCGAGTGTGTATACCAAGAACCATAACTCTGACTTTACTTTTGTTCAAATTATGGCCCTTTTTTCGACTTAGAATTACAGGTTAAAGTTTGCGTGCAAGCTACTATACAAACTAATAACTTCAATACTACTTATACTACAGCTTTGAAACTTTCAACACTTGATCATCATCATATCCCAAGTGTGTATGCCAAGAACCCTAACTCTAACTTCTATTTTGTTCAAATTATGCCCCTTTTTGACTTAGAATTTCAGGTTAAAGTTTGCATGCAAGCTACTGTACAAACCCATAACTTCCATACTACTTATACTACAGCTTTAAAACTTTCAACACTTGTTCATCATCATATTTGAAGTTTGTATGCCAAGAACCATAACTCTAACTTCAATTTTGTTCAAATTATTGCCCTTTTTCGACTTAGAATTTTTGGTTTTTGCCCCTTTTCACTTGAAATTAGAATTAAGACTTATAAATAATTGTTAAAGGTTCAATGTTAGTGTTTTTCATATGTAATGCTTTAGAAAATGTTTAAAACAGATGTACTTTACATACTTTGTTGAAAGTGTTGAGAAATGGTGGGGTGGGTGGGGGCATATACCATACCATACCATACCATACCATACCATACCATACCATACCATACCATACCATACCATACCATACCATACCATACCATACCAGACCAGACCAGACCAGACCAGACCAGACCAGACCAGACCAGACCGAGACCCAAACCGAGACCGAGACCCAAACCGAGACCGAGACCCAAACCGAGACCGAGACACAAACCGAGACCGAGAACCACACCGAGACACAAACCGAGACCGAGAACCAAACCGAGACCGAGACCCAAACCGAGACCGAGAACCAAACCGAGACCGAGACCCAAACCGAGACCGAGACCCAAACCGAGACCGAGACCCAAACCGAGACCCAAACCGTGACCGAGACCCAAACCGAGACCGAGACCCAAACCGAGACCGAGACCCAAACCGAGACCGAGACCCAAACCGAGACCAAGACCCAAACCGAGACCAAGACCCAAACCGAGACCGAGACCCAAATCGAGACCGAGACCCAAATCGAGACCCAAACCGAGACCGAGACCCAAACCGAGACCGAGACCCAAATCGAGACCGAGACCCAAACCGAGACCGAGACACAAACCGAGATCGAGACACAAACCGAGACCGAGACACAAACCGAGACCGAGACACAAACCGAGACCATGACACAAACCGAGACCGAGACCCAAACCGAGATTGAGATCGAGACCCAAACCGAGACCCAAACCCAGACCGAGACCCAGACCGAGACTCAGACCAAGACCCAGACCGAGACTCAGACCGAGACCCAGACCGAGACCCAGACCTAGTCGAGACCGAGACTATTACTATAACTATTACTATTCTATTACTATACTATTACTATACTATACTATTACTATACTATACTATTACTATACTATACTATACTATTACTATACTATACTATTACTATTCTATTACTATTACTATAACTATACTATTACTATTACTATACTATTACTATGCTATTACTATTACTATACTATTACAACACCAGCAACACCAATACCACCACCAACAACATTAACACCACCACCAACATCAACACCACCACCACCAACAACAACAACAACACCAACACCCCCACCACCAGCAACAACACTACCACCGCCAGTAACAACACCAACAATGACAACACCAGCAACCAGCATACCATACTGTACTTCACCACGCCACACCACTTTAGGTGGGCAGGGATAGTAGGTTGATGGGTGTCGGATCAGGGGTTTATGGGCTGGGTTGTGTTAACCCTAAAAAAATCTACAATAATAAATTAAGTGTAATTTATTTATTTCCTAACTTGGATTAAGAAACTTTTGTTCATGTGTGTTTGTTGGAGGCATCATAAACTCCTGAATCACTCCCCAGTTTAAATGAAGCCCAGTTACAATGTGCTTAATAATTCTGACTTTTCGAATAGTTGAGCTTGCAGTCGTTTCCGACTGGCTCTTGTTAAATTGTAAAATCAATTTTGGTAAGTTTAATCATAAAAACTGGTTTATTGAATTTTAAACATGTTCTACCCTGAAACATATTTTATTTATCTTTATTTCAGACATGAAGATGGAATTTTAGTGCTTTCCAGAGGATTTTTATAACCACCATAAAACATCAGACATGAGGAATTCTAGTACTTCCCAGTGAATGCTTAACCCTTTCCTCCATAGATAAACCTTTATTGCAAGGGCGAACAGTGTAGATCCAGATCAGCCGGCACATCCGTCCCGTCTGATCAGGATCTGCACTGTTCGCTAATTGATTTATTGGGTTATTTCTGACCAAAAAGCGACCAGTGCAGATCCTGATCAGACGGCACGGATGTGCCTGGCGATCTGGATCTACACTGGTTGCACATGCGTAAAAATGCGTATTTATGGAGGAAAGGGTTCAAACCATCTTAGAACATGACATACGGATTTGGATATATGTCTTGTTTGACATGTTTCAGAAAGCGGTTATAATGGACATGAGTTCAGTGTTCAGGCTAATTGACCAGTGTGTTCAGGTGATCCCATTGTGTTCCAGGTGTAACTACCAATACGTTCAGGAAACACCCTGATGTTCAGTGTAAAAGGTCCAATGTGTTAGGTTTAAAGTGTTTTATGTCCAGTGTATTGTACACTCCAACATAATGTTTTGTATATTATGTCCAATGCACAGAGATTCACCAGTGTTGAGTGTAAGAACGAAAACAACACCATACACCATGAAGTGTTCAGCTTAAAAATTCTATGTTCAGGAGGATATTGATATAAAGTATTGGTAAGCAGTGAAGATCCAGAACAGCTGGCACATCCCTGCCTTCTGATCAGGATCCACACAGTTTGCTTTAAGATTCATTCAATAGGTTATTTCTGACCAAGAAGCAGGTAACCCTTTCCTCCATAGATACACCTTTATTGCATGGGCGAACAGTTTAGATCCAGATCAGCAGCACATCTGTGCCGTCTGATCAGGATCTAAACTGTTCACATTTTTATTTGTAAGTTATTTCTGACCAAAGTGCGACCATTGCAGATCCTGATCAGACGGCACGGATTTGCCGGCTGATCTGGATCTACACTGGTCGCACATGCGTAAAAAGGAAAGGGTTAAGAACCAGACCAGTTGGAGTGGAAGTTTCAGCTGATCATGATCTACCCTGGTCCACAATGTGATGGTTTTTCCTTGGAGTTTAGGGTTGAAAGACGACAACAGAAGTTTCAAAAGCAACTTGAAAAAATCTGAAACGCCACTTCATTATCTGTTGCTCTGATAAAATCTGTTTTGTTGCCACAATATACAAACTTCTTTAACTCCTGTTGTTTGAGGACATAGCACAACTGTTTCGTCACCTAATTTTACTTGTGGCCCTTGATTTTATTTGAACTATTTATTTGTACAAACACAAAATACTTTGTTTTGTTAGCAGTGCTGTGTATATGTTTTGAGAATTTGTGACAATAAACATATTAGAAATTTAAAAATTATCAGCTTTATATTCATAATCACTGTACAAACATCCAAACATTTTTCTTTTCAACTGACGACTACTGTTGACCCTTGCATGAAAATTGATTCCATTCCAGTCGAGGAATGGTTGAGCTAGACTCGCCAAACAATGTATGTGGACTGTTTATAAGTAGTAACTGACTCCTAGCTAGAGACACTATCATCCGAAATTCAAAGTAGCGCTATTTGTGCAGTATGGCAACCATAAAAAGTCTCCCCATACATTTAGTCAGTACTGTTATCAGTTAAACAACCCGTTACTGATGTCATGCAGTGATTGTTGCGTATATCAGGGCTATCCAATCAACCTTTTTTGGGGTTGTCCCGGTTGCGTCGCAGGAATTGTAGGGTTAGGCGTTGTCACCGTGACGGTGCGGGTTTGCTCCCAGCTAGAGACACTTATCATCCTGTAGAAAAGTTGATGCCACAGCCATATTGAATCAACTAGATGCCCCCACTGCTACAACAACATTTGTAACAAACGGCTATAACTCTGGTAAAAATGGTCACAGGAAAAAATCTTTTCTTTACAGTAATCTACACAGCCTGCTTGATCATCTGTGCAAGTTTAAAAGAAATCCGCCTGATAGTTAATGAGGAGTTGATGCCAAAAGATTTGGGAGACGTATGGACGGACAAGTGCAATTCTATATGCCTCTCGCTTTGTGGAGGGCATAAAAATTGGTTTCCATTCTAGAGCCACAAAACTTTGAAGTCAGACTGATCTGGATCAGTTTTGGAGGTGAAAACTTTTAACCTTTTCCTGTACAGATACACCTTTATTGCTAGGGCGAACAGTTTAGATCCAGATCAGCCGGCACATCCGTGCCGTCTGATCAGGATCTAAACTGTTCGCTTTTTGATTCGTTAGGTTATTTCTGACCAAAATGCGACCAGTGCAGATCCTGATCAGACGGCAAGGATGTGCCGGCTGATCTGGATCTACACTGGTCGCACATGCGTAAAAATGCGTATATATCCAGGAAAGGGTTAAGATAACCTTTACTGCAGGTTTTATCGCATGTGGGACAAGTGTAGTTCCAGATCAGCAGCAACATCCATTCTGTCTGATCTGGATCTAATAAACCTTAACCCTTAACCCCATAGATACAGCTTAATTGCATAGGCCAACAGTGTTGATCCAGATCAGCCGGCACATCTATGCCTACCGTTCAGGTACTGCACTGTTCGCCTTTTAATTTTTTAGGTAATTTCTGACCAAAATACAAACAGTGAAGATCCTGATCAGATGGCATGGATGTGCCACCTCATCTGGATCTACTCTGGTGAAACATGCAATAAAATGTGTATTGAAACAAAATTTAAAATGTATAGATTTATATACATTAATGTTATGAACAGTAAAAGAAATGCAAGAAAAAGTATTTTGCATGAAACATTTGGTAAAGATAGAAACCTAAAGTAAATTGTTTTAGCTAGAACTCTGCAGAGCCTCATTCCCAAAGTTCGCCCTTGGTGACTTATTTTTCGATCTTCACCACCTTGCACTCGTGCATGATACTTATAATTCTAAATAAATTAATGATGGGAAATCATTCAATTTAGTGATGGCTGGATACTGCCATAAGTAGAATTTTAACCCTTTATTCCACAGATACACCTTTATTGCAAGGGCAGTGTAGATCCAGATCAGCTGACACATCTGCTGTCTGATCAGGATCTGCACTGTTCCCTTTTTGGTCGGAAATAACCTAATAAACCAAATAGTCCCGATCAAGATAATATGGATGTGCCAGCTGATCTGGATCTAAACTTGTCACACTTGCGTTAAAAGGCATTTGTATGGAGTAGAGGGTTAAATTTATTTCAATCAACTTAGTGATGGCTGGATACTGCCTCCCATGAGCAGAAATTTAACCCTTTATTCCATAAATACACCTTTATTGCAAGGGAAAACAGTGTAGATCCAGATCAGCTGACACATTTGTCTGATCAGGATCTGCACTGTTCCCTTTGTGGTCAGAAATAACGCAATAAACCAAAAAGTCCAGATTAAGATAATAATTATGGATGTGCCAGCTGATCTGGATCAAAACTTGTCACTATTGCGTTAAAGGCGTAAAGAGTTAAATTTATTTCAATGACGCGAATAAGTATCTGAACTTCGCTGATGTTTGTAATTTCACATATACTGTAAATTCCCTTATTGTTATATTTTCCATAACCAGTTTAGAAAAAAAACAAAACAAGAACAGTTGAAGACATTTAATTAAATGGTTAAAAACTTGTTTTACAAATGTTAAAAGTAAGTTCTAGCAATTTAATTTAAATCTTGTTCCTACTGAAATTTGCCAGTGGACATAAATGAGGGTAGTGGATTTTATTTTTTACACATTTTAATACACATTTTATTAGATTGGTGAACAGAGTAGATCCAGATCCACAGGAATAATGACACATAACGCTATGTGTTTCTGTTAACCCTTTCCTGTACAGATACACCTTTATTGCTAGGGCGAACAGTTTAGATCCAGATCAGCCGGCACATCCGTGCCGTCTGATCAGGATCTAAACTGTTCGCTTTTTGATTCATTAGGCTATTTCAGACCAAAATGCGATCAGTGCAGATCCTGATCAGATGGCACAGATGTGCTGGCTGATCTGGATCTACACTGGTCGCACATGCGTAAAAATGCGTAGATATACAGGAATGGGTTAAGTGTACATTGAACATCCTGTCAGGAATTAATTTAATTTTTTTATCGTCTGTGTATTTCTTTTTACAAAATTAATTATATTCAAGCACAAAAAGTATTCGAATATGCCCGAGATATTTGAATATTCAACTGTTCAAATTAGGGATGGGAACGAGTAATCAAGTACTCTAGTTTGTGACACGGGCTAATTAATGATTGTTTGTTTAGTTAAATGTTTTCAAAGTTGATAATCGAAATGCATTAAATATTTAATATCACTAAGATATATATTTTTGTTTCCTTTAAATGTGCTGTGTATCTTCTTGAGTGATCGATAATGACAGGCAGTCTGGCATGATCATACCCGGTACGATCGTTAAAAATTATGGAAGCTGATATTTCTTCGTTAGAGAAAGGTTTCGAGTACACAATCAGAACAAGATCCAAGCACCCGAGTACCAATTTTGCTACTCGTTCCCATCCCTAGTTCAAATATTTATATCCATCCCTTTAAATATATCATAAATAAATATAATTCATCAGAAATAATGTGATTCCAGCAAAGGTTAATATTATACAAAATCACAGTTTAGCTGCTGAAGATTTCCACTGCAAGTCACAGATCTGCGCTATATGATCCGACGGAAACACTATACTCGGTAACGCAGTGTGGAACTCCACATCTCTATGATCTGGCGGAGGTATAACTTGCAAGACAGTGAAGCTGTCTGTATCATAATATATATAGTCTAGATGTCCGTTAAAGCCTGAAGTGTAGTTGGTGTATGGTACTTTTCCACATCCACTCTGCAAGTTGAGGTTATGTGTGAAATTCATCGCTGGGACAAACTGTTCTTCCCCACCTGGATAAAGAACAAAATGTTGTTTTAGCTGTGTCTAGGAAGATCTTGAAGTACTCTGGAATTTTGAAAACCAAGGGTCATCTGACTTATGTTGATAGTTTTTAAGGGGTCATAATCAGATTAATTGAACTTTACTACACTGTTTGCCCTTGCCCATGACATAAGTACATGTATATATGGAGTAAAATTTTAATGGTAAATCTAGTCCCTAAACCGAATGCTTATTTTTCAAATTACCATCTTTCCAGTCAATGTTGTCTTCCTTGACAGATTTAGTTGTCATGTACTCATAAATGGCCCTTGCTGGTGTGCTGTTAAAATCTCCACAAAAAATCAAAGCAGGTCTCTGTAAAACAAATAAACATTGCTTGTCATGTACTCATAAATGGCCTTTACTAGTGTGCTGTTAAAATCTCCACAAAATATCAAAGCAGGTCTCTGTAAAACAAGCAAACAGACATGTATGTACATAATATAAACTTCAACTTAGTATCTTCCTTGTAGGTGAGGATTGACAAATCACTGCCACCTAAAATCAAAGCAGTGACAGTTCTTATATCCTGCATTGCATGCAAATGTGATTCTAGCCAATACATGATAAATGAAAGCTAAGTAGTTTTACTCGTTTTAAAAATCTCTTTACTCCATATATATGCCTTTTATCACATGGGATACCAGTGTAGATCCAGATCATCCAGCACATTCATGCCATCTGATCTTGATCTACACAGATGTGCCAGCTGATCTGGATCTACACTGTATGCTCATGCCATAATAAAGGCTTAATTATGGAGAAAAAGGTTGAACAAACAAAAACATATTTACAATGGTCTTTGTTTTAACAATGAAAACACTAAGATGATCTCCCTGGTAATATGGTAGATGTGTGTATAGTGGTATAAAGATGTAGAGTTATACATATAATGCAACAAAGGTTTAAGTTCCTGAGATAAAGTTTATTAACCCTTTCCTCCATAGATACACCTTTAATGCATGGGTGTACAGTGTAGATCCAGATCAGCTGGCACTCAATGTCCTCTGTTCGCTTTTTTATTCGTTAGGTTATTTCTGATCAGAATGCGACCAGTGCAGATCCTGATCAGACGGCACGGATATGCTGACTGGTCTGGATCTACAATGGTCGCACATGCGTAAAAATGAGTATTTATGGAGGAAATGGTTAATACCTGTGTACAAATGTACATCGTGCCATCTGTTCGCTTTTTTATTCGTTAGGTTATTTCTGACCAAAATGCGACCAGTGCAGATCCTGATCAGACGGCATGGATATGCGAACTGATCTGAATCTACACTGGTCACACATGCGTTAAAAGGTGTATATATGGAGGAAAGGGTTAATACCTCTGTACAAGTGTACCGTAATCACCCTAAATCTTGCTAAATATTGAGACAATTTTTTTTCAATAAATTATTTTTTGAATCACTATATTTTGGGACACTTTTTGCATCAGTAATAATCAGAGCCCCTATGTTTTTTTAACAATTAATGTTTTTGGACCCTAAATATTGCGATACAATTTTTTAAATTATTTCTAAATGTCCAATGACTAAGGGTGCTTATGGTAGTTTGTATTCACAGTATATTTGGTTACCTGTTTTCTGTACTGTTTCATTAATGATTCGATAAATCTCATCGAAATGAGAACCTGTATCATTCGAATATGGCCGGCGTCAGGATGGAAGTACAGATGTGTGTTAGCCACCAGTAGCACAGTACCTGGCTCATCCACAGGTTCAAGGGCAACAACCTTGCAAGTAAACAAATATCTGGGTATAGTTGTGCTAAGTAAAACTAGATGGGTATTCAGTTGAAAACTTGTGCAAGTAATTGGTTAAATTTCTGACTTGATTTTTTAAAAATATTCTTATAAAAGATGTTCTATTATCGTTTGGTGGTGGATTTAATTTTGAGAACAGACCTACCAAAAAAAAAAAAAAAATTAACCCTTTCCTGTACAGATACTCCTTTATTGCCAGGGCGAACATCCGTGCCATCTGATCAGGATCTAAACTGTTCGCTTTTTGATTCATTAGGTTATTTCTGACCGAAATGCGACCAGTGCAGATCCTGATCAGACGGCACAGATGTGCCGGCTGATCTGGATCTACACTGGTCGCACATGCGTAAAAATGCGTATCTGTACAGGAAAGGGTTAAAATATCACACCATGAATATAATTAATTAACCCCTTTACTCCATGGGATATGACAGATATCCCAAGCGTGAACTGTTTAGATCCAGATCAACTGACACATCTGTGCCATCCGATCAAGATCTACACTGTTTGTTTTTAGATTTATTAGGTTATTACTAAACAAAAATCAAACTGTGCTGATCCAGATAAGACAGCATGGATGTGCGGAATAATCTGGATCTTCACATGTCCCCAATGGCATAAAAGGTTTTATTATACTGCAAAGAAATTTGCTTGAATTTGATTGGATAATGTGCCGTTGATGTATATCCGTATTTACGGATCGGCCGTAGATATTAACGCAAGTGCCTTAATTTCCCTCTCTGGCCTCCTACCTTTTGTTGTCGTCCGCCATTTTGTTTTAAATTTACGGAAAAATGCATAATTTGAAGCCGATCTTGTAAATTATAAAGCGATATGCGTAGGGATTACTAAAATTGTTACAGAAAATATTTGTGTCTTGTTGTAACGTAGAAAACAATGAGATTATTCCTATAATTTTGTAAACAAATATCAAATCAATAGTCCATTCAATTTCTATAGAAGTGGCGTCATGCAGGTAAATTTATGACGTCAAACATGTAATTATTGAGGTTCTCGGAGGGGAATTAAGCCGTTCGCCATTAAATAAGCGAAATAAATGAAAAATCGATGTTTTCTTACTATTTTTGTCTGAAAGTCTTTGCAGTATAATAAAACAATTATTTGGTTTCTTGAAAGGGTATGTGAGGATATATTGCCGGTCTGGGTGTCATATTATCCCTCGCCTGCGGCTCGGGTAATATGACACCCAGACCGGCAATATATCCTCACATTCCCTGTCAAGAAACCAAATAACTATATAATATCCATGGCATTAAGGATGAACATTATTTTAGTTGTGACTTACATGCAGAATTGTTGTCCTTGTTTCTAAGACTTCCTTGAGGGCAGGTTGAGCGTATACTTTCTTCACAATGTCCTGACACATAGGGCTCGTCTCAAGGAGGTTCTTCATCTCTTCATAGTATTCCTCAATTAGTCTGAAATTAACACTTTAACATATATACATTTTTTGGGGCTCGTCTCAAAGAGTTTCTTCATCTCTTCATAGTTTTCCTCAATTAGTCTGGAATTAACTCTTTAACATATATATACTGAAAGGATAAAGAAACGCAGGGTAACATTTGTTCCGATATATTAAGAACGCGTTCTCCAAATAAAGTGAAACTTTGTGTATTGAGTTATTAGGTCATGATACACCTTAACATGTGTCGAAAGTGAATAAAACTTGTCTCCACTGCCTCAGTGTAAACCGTCGTGGAGCATGAGCTTTCGAACCTGCCTATCCAATTGTTACCCTGCGTTTCTTTATCCTTTCAGTATATATATATATATATTTCTTGCATACCGGATAAGTATTTTCGCGTGCTTTACCGGGGAAAGAAAATCTTATCTTTTCCCTAGGGAAAAGATAACGTTCGCGTGCTATACGAGTGACGTCACGTCTTCAGGTATCTGACGTAATTTAATCAAGTTAGTGACGTCATTAAGAAAATAAGGTTTACGTTTACGTCAATATTTCAGCGTAAGCAAATAAAATTTAGTTTGTATACATGTACACTGATGTTATGAACAGTAAAAGATATGCAAGAAAAAGTATCTTGCATGGGACATTCGGTAAAGATAGAAAAATCTGTCACCTCGGGTGAACTGTTTTGGCGGGAACTCGGCAGAGCCTCGTTCCCGCAAAACAGTTCCCCCTCGGTGACAGATTTTTCCATCTTCACCTCACACTCATGCAAGATACTTATAATGTTTTTGGGGGCCTCGTCTCAAGGAGATTTTTCATCTCTTCATAGTATTCCTCAATTAGTCTGGAATTAACTCGTTAACATATATATGGTTTTTTTAGGGCTCATCTCAAGCAGGTTTTTATTAGAGCTTGTCTTAAGGGGTTTTTAATTAGGGCTCGTCTTGTCAACATAGTATTCTTCAATTAGCAATTAAACCCTTTGACATATATACCAGTTTTATCCCATCTATGAACAATTTAGATCCATATAAGCTTGGACATCATTGCAGTCTGTTTAGAATCCATACTGTGTGCTTCTTGTTTAGAAATAAATTAATGAATCAAAAAGCAAACATTGTACATCCTGATCAGATAGCATAAAAGCTGATCTGAATCTGCACTGTTTGCCCATGAATAAAAACAATGTTGCTAGATAAGGTGACTTCAGAGATTTTTTTTTTATTCTGATAAAGCAATATAGTAACTTTGTTATGACACAATTCATTTGTGAATTGCAATATAATTGTTTTTGTATAGGTTAGTACACATTATGTTGAGTGTACTCATTTAATAACAAAGCGTTAGCATTATGGTTTAGCATTTATAATTAATTCATGTAAGCTCTTAGGACTTCATTTCACCAAGGATATTAATGTTGTATTTAATTTTTCAATTTGGAAACACTAATAAAATTGTATGAAAATATCAAAAGAGTTTTCTTGTTTTACAATTATAGTCCAAAACAATAACATCTGCTAAACCTTTTTCAGTTTTTAACTTTTTTCAAATTTGCACCCACACATTATGTAACTGACTAACTGAAAACAAGAGGGCCAAATGGCCCAATTGCTCACCAGACAGTGTAGATCCAGATCAGACTTCAGAGATATTGTTAACATTTTAGCTGTTGTAAGTTTTAGTTTTATAATGGAGTACCATTTTACTAAAAAGGTTTTTTGACATCTTCATCCTTTACTTCAAGGATATGCATTTAATCACATGGGTGATCAAAGTTGATCCTTTTCAGCCTGTACATCTGTGCAATCAGGGCTGAAGGTTATAAAGCTGAGCATGGAAACCAGTCTAAAATCTCAAGCATCTGATTGGCTGAAATGGCGACTGGTCGCCATTTCAGCCAATCAGATGCTTGAGATTTGAGACTGGTTTCCATGCTCAGCTTTATAACCTTGGGCACTGATCTGATCCTATTCTGTTCACTTCTAGGACAGAAAAAGAACTGGGACTATTGTAAATCCTGCTCAAACTGCATGGGTGTGCAGGATATATTATGATATACTCAATTTACACTTGTAAGACATGGGAGAAAGGTGATCCATGGAGTAAAGCGTTAAATTGTTGGGAAAATGTACCCTGTCAAAAGTGTGCTGAAATGTTATGTGACACAAGGTGACTTTAGTGAGATTTTTGAAATTTTCAGTGAATCTCTCATTTTAAATTAATATATTTCCTTATTTTTATTTATATATTTCTTAAATAATATCACTATTTTATTGACACATTTTTTTCACAGTTTAAAAAATACCCCAAAATTTTAATTTTAAGTAGAATGTACCTGAATTTATTTGTCTTGAAGAAAATAGCTGATCCCTCTCTTACTTCTCCAGCCTTCTCCTTAAACACTCCCTGGAAACCCATTAGCTCTAGAGCAGTGTACAGATCACTGTTAAACACCTTAGAGTCCACTTCCTGTAGGCACATAATGTCTGCTTTGTATCCTAAAATTAACAATGTAGGCACATAATGTCTGCTTTGTAACCTAAAATTAACAGTGTAGGGACATAATGTCTGCTTTGTAACCTACAATTAATAGTTAAGGCACATAATGTCTGCCTTGAAACCTAAAATTAACAGTGTAGGGACATAATGTCTGCTTTGTAACCTACAATTAATAGTTAAGGCACATAATGTCTGCCTTGAAACCGAAAATTAACAGTGTAGGCACATAATGTCTGCTTTGTAACCTAAAATTAACAGTGTTGGCACATAGTGTCTGCTTTGTAACCTAAAATTAACAGTGTTGGCACATAATGTCTGCTTTGTAACCTAAAATTAACAGTGTAGGCACATAGTGTCTGACTTTTACCTAAAATTAACAGTGTAGGCACATAATGTCTGCTTTGTAACCTAAAATAAATAATGAAGGCAAAAATGTCTGCTTTGTAACCTAAAATTAACAGTGTAGGCACATAATGTCTGCTTTGTAACCTAAAATTAACAGTGTAGGCACATAATGTGTGCTTTGTAACATAAAATTATCAGTGTAGGCACATAATGTCTGATTTGTAACCTAAAATTAACAGTGAAGGCACATAGTGTCTGCTTTGTAACCTAAAATTAACAGTGTTGGCACATAATGTCTGCTTTGTAACCTAAAATTAACAGTGTTGGCACATAATGTCTGCTTTGTAACCTAAAATTAACAGTGTTGGCACATAGTGTCTGCTTTGTAACCTAAAATTAACAGTGTTGGCACATAATGTCTGCTTTGTAACCTAAAATTAACAGTGTAGGCACATAGTGTCTGACTTTTACCTAAAATTAACAGTGTAGGCACATAATGTCTGCTTTGTAACCTAAAATAAATAATGAAGGCAAAAATGTCTGCTTTGTAACCTAAAATTAACAGTGTAGGCACATAATGTCTGCTTTGTAACCTAAAATTAACAGTGTAGGCACATAATGTGTGCTTTGTAACATAAAATTATCAGTGTAGGCACATAATGTCTGATTTGTAACCTAAAATTAACAGTGAAGGCACATAATGTCTGCTTTGTAACCTAAAATTAACAGTGTAGGCACATAATGCCTGACTTTTACCTAAAATTAACAGTGTAGGCACATAATGTCTGCTTTGTAACCTAAAATAAATAATGAAGGCAAAAAATGTCTGCTTTGTAATCTAAAATTAACAGTGTAGGCACATAATGTCTGCTTTGTAACCTAAAATTAACAGTGTAGGCACATAATGTGTGCTTTGTAACATAAAATTATCAGTGTAGGCACATAATGTCTGCTTTGTAACCTAAAATTAACAGTGAAGGCACATAATGTCTGCTTTGTAACCTAAAATTAACAGTGTAGGCACATAATGCCTGACTTTTACCTAAAATTAACAGTGTAGGCACATAATGTCTGCTTTGTAACCTAAAATTTACAGATTTACCACTGAGTGAGAAGTTTAAGCTTCTTTCAGAGTTTAAATGAAAATCAAGGAATTAAATAACCCCTTACTCCATAAATATATAGGCAATGTGGACGAAAAGTGTAGATCCAGATTGGTCGGAATATCTGTGCCGTCTGATCAGGACCTGCACTGTTAGCTTTTAAATTTATCAGGTTATTTCTGACCAAGATGCAACCAGTGCAGATCCAGATCAGAGAGAAGGGATGTGCCAGCTGATGTGGATCTACAGTACACTGGTTGCACATGCATAAAAATATGTTCATATTTTTTATATTAAGAAAAGGGTTATAAGGTAGAAAATCAAAAAAAGCTATGATGTATCTTCATCCTCCAAGTTTTAATAGAAACAAATGACAAGCCTTATATATGTTACCTTTTAATTCCTTGATGAGCAAAGGTTTTCTGTAATCTATTTTAAGTGCATATGGTGGACAGTATGAATAAAGAACATCTCTGGAATAGTCCTGATCAGCATACAGGTCAGCCAATATATTATATGATACCACTCGAATTCTGAAATTTCCAACATTTACATACAAGTAAAATATAGCCACAGTATCACTGTAAATGACATATGGAGAGGGCTTTTTCAGGGATTCTGGGGAAAAGGCCCCGGCACGAATAGGGAATTTCATGTATTCAATATTCACCTTCTGTTACACAGGTTTAGGTATTTCTGTTGAAATGGGATTTTTTTTGCAAAAATTGGATTTTTGAAATTGGGAAAAAGTGATAGACAAATATAACATGTTCTAATACATCAAAACTGGAAACAAACAATTGGTTTTAGAGTGCAGCTGTATTCAGTGCTTTCTAAGCTGCTTTGGGAAGGGGAATAGCTTCAAACTTGGTGAAAAAACCCTGATATTTCTTTCTGAAAAGCCTATAGTGTTATTAATATCAAAACTACTTACTCTCCTTTTTGTGTTTCTTTCTGACAGTAGAGTTGTCTTGTTTCAAATGGACACAGGCCTGGACCTGCTGTAACTTCCAGTTTGGACTCCACTGACATTGGCTTCCCCTCACGCTGTCCCATTTTCGGAATGCATGTAACTTTAAGTCTGTATCCAATGTCTTCATTTGATGGCATGTATGAAAATTCAGTACCAATTTCTTTTGTTTCAATTATTTTAAGCAAGTCTTGTTTTTGCTTGTTTTGAGCAGCAGTTTCATCTAAAGCTTCATATTTGATCTTCTCCCATAGAAATGCTGAATCTTTTAAACAACTAAATTCTGATTCAACCTTTGGATATATAGGAAATCCGACCATACTCACTTGTGGTATTATGATATTTGAACAAGTAGGTGGATTTACTTCAACAGTGTATGTAGTTTCATGGATTTTCACTGTGTTTCCTTGACTAAGTGCATCATTCACAGTCATAGTATCAGCTAATTTAGTAATTCCATCCTGTCCAAAAACTGTCAATACAATCCCATTGTCACCAGTGCCAGAGTCATTCTTCTTCTTCTTTCGGAATACATGTTTGTTGATGTTCTGGGCAATTCTTGTAAAAGAACTGACTACTTCTTCAGTTTTAGGTCTGCTGGCATTGTAGGTCCTGCTCACCTACAGATATTCAAAATACAAAGAATAAGTTTCCTTTTAAAACATAGAGTAAAGAAACATCTTAAGGTAAAAATGAAATCTAAAGGAGATACCAGTTTTATTTACTTTTAACTGTGATACTGTAATATTTTGGTTGTAAATATGCACTGTGATAAAGGTTGTTCATGTGGGAAGGTTTTTGTAGAACCGTTCAGCATTTTAGACCCCTAATTTGCAGACTGCAATCTGCGTTCTGTGCAACATTTTGCATTTTAGACCTTTCCTATACATGTCAAGTATTGACATCTCCAAATAACAAGATTATAAGTAATCTTGTTATTAAAAAGAATTATTTATGACATAAAGATTTATATATATTAAAATTAGTGATCTTGTAATTAAGAAGAATTATTTGTTATGACATAAATGATCTAGGACCCTTTTGGAAACTAGAATTATCACTGAAAGTGATTAAATACCCCCACATGTGTGCTTGATACTTCAACTGGAAATTCTTAGAATCAATGTGTGCCAAAAAATTTTAAAATATGTGAAGCCTTTCATTAGAAATCATCCAGAAACCATTTTTTCTATTTTTAGTAACAGTGAACAGTGACCTTGACCCTACTAGGCCCATTTTCAATACCAAGTTTCGTCTTCATAGAAACTACCTATATAGCAATTTTCATCACAATATCTCATTCCCAACTACAGTTATTGAGCATAATACAGTTTGTCTATTTTTAGTAACAGTGACCTTGACCCCAGAGGCCTTACTTTCAATTCCAAAAGTCGTCTTCACAGAAACCACCAATACACCAAATTTCATTCAAGAATCTCATTCAAAGCTATAGTTACTGAGTGGAAATGAAGTTTTGAAGTTAAAATAACAGTGACCTTGACCTTGAACCCACAGGCCCCAAACTTAAGTCAAACTTAACCTGTATCTTGTAATGTTACATCTATGTCCCAAAAAAGGATTTAATCTGTGAAGTATTTTTTGAGTTATCATCCGGAAACCATTTTTCTATTTTTAGTAACACTGACCTTGACATTGACCCTACCAGCCCAAAGTCGAATCTGACCTGTATCTTGTGATGTTACACCTGTGTACCAAACATTTTTAAAATATTTGATGCCTTTCAGGAGTTATTGTCCGGAAAGCATTTTTCTATTTTTAGTAACAGTGACCTTGACCTGTATCTTATGATGTTACACCTGTGTACCAAAAATTATTTAAATCTGTCAAGCCTTTCATGAGATATCATCCGGAAACGAAGAATCCAACCGACAGACAGAGCAACCCACAAGCTCACTATATACCCCCTCAAACTTCGTTTGTGGGGGTATAATAAGCTATAATGCTTTAACAGTTTATACTGTTTATTTATATTATGTCATGTATATTCTGCTTAGTCCGTGATCCGTGACTCTTATTTACAAAAACAGCGCATGGGCAGTGGAAAATCATTTAATGTCTTCATCTTTTTCAGTTTTTTCTTAAACTTTAGGTAAATGTCACAACTATACATTCCTAACTGAAATAGCTCAAAAATTGTAAGAGGAGTAATTTCAGATGCCAATGTTTTTACTTTTAGTAATTAATAAAAATGGATTGATCTTAACAATTCAAAAATCCATTTCTAGGCAATCGCAAAACTTATTCAACACAGGTAGTCTTTCATTTCATAATTCATAACAAACACAAAAAATGATGACAGTTTAATTGGTCTTTACTCGAGTTCCAAACTTGTGAATTAACTTTTGTTTGGCAGTATACGAGTACTTAGTTCATTACCAAGCGTCCGATCGATAAAGCCAGTGTTGCAACAGAGCTTTCAGTGACGTATCAAAATGGAGGAGGAAATGATGAAATTTGAAGGAAAATGGCAGATTTTTGGATATAGTTTTTAACTAGAGCTATCACTGAAGGTGATTAATACCCCCGCAATACTGCTTTGTCAGAGTATACAGAAATGATGTTTGCATCTTTCATGGGTGAAAGTTGAAAAATAATTGAAATCCTGAAAATTTGTTGCAAAAGTTGTGTTTAAAAATAGCGAATTAGGTTTTCACCGGATGTAAACAAAACTGTAAAAGAAGTTGACGTCACAAGGTTTTGTTGAATCGCGCTCCCCTTCTAAAAAATAATGGACTGATCCAAATGAAAAAAAAATATGTCATGCAAATCTAATCACGAATGTATGTTAAAAGTTTGAAAACTGGAGAAGTAGTTTGTGTCATAAGATTTTGTTAAATAATGCTCCCCTCCAACCAAAAATGGACTGATCCATAAAAAATATGTCACTAACATGCGCACTTCATGCAGAACATATGATTTCAGTTTCAAGTCGATATCTTGAAAACTGTAGAAGTTTGCAAAACACAATTTTGTTAAATCATGTCCCCTGCAAAAAAGAATGGAATGCACATGTACACTTAAGGCCGAACATATGTTTAAAGTTTCAAGTCAATATCTTAAAAACTGTAGAAGTAGTTCGTGTCACAAGATTTTGTTGAATCATTATAACTCCCCTGCTAAAAAATAATGGACTGATCCACATGAAACAAAGTATGTCATGGAAATCTACTCACAAACTTATGTTTAAAGTTTGAAAACTGGAGTAGTTTGCATCATAAGATTTTAAATAAAAGATTTTGTTAAATAATGCTCACCTGCAAAAAATAATGGACTGATCCACACAAAAATATGTTGCAGACATACACACTTCATGCAGAACATACAATTTTGGTTTCAAGTCGATATCTTAAAAACTGTAGAAGTTTGCATAACACGATTTTGTTAAATCATGTCCCCTGCAAAAAATAATGGACTGATCCACACAAAAAATATGTTACGCACATCTAAACTTCAGGTCGAACATATGTTTAAAGTTTCAAGTCAATATCTTAAAAACTGTAGAAGTAGTTCGTGTCACAAGATTTTGTTGAATCATACTCCCCTGCTTAAAAAATAATGGACTGATCCACATGAAACACAGTATGTCATGGAAATCTACTCACAAACGTATGTTTAAAGTTTGAAAACTGGAGAGTATTTTGCGTCATAAGATTTTAAATAAAAGATTTTGTTTAATAATGCTCCCCTCCAAAAAATAATGGACTGATCCACAAAAAATATGTCGCTTACATGAGCACTTCATGCAGAACATACAATTTTAGTTTAAAGTCTTATATCTTGAAAACTGTAGAAGTTTGCATCACACAATTTTGTTAAACCATGTCCCCTGCAATAAATAATGGACTGATCCACACGAAAAATATGTCATGCACATCTACACTTCATGATGAACACAGTTATAAAGTTTCAAGTCAATATCTTAAAAACTGTAGAAGTAGTTCGCGTCACAAGATTTTGCTGAATCATGCTCCCTTCCGATAAATAATGGACTGATCCAAATGAGAAAAAAAAATTTGCCCAAATGTACTCACAAACATATGTTTACAGTTTCAAGTCAATATCTTGAAAACTGTTGACGTAGTAAGTGTAGAAGTTTGCATAACATGATTTTTGTTAAATCATGTCCCCTGCAAAAAATAATGGACTGATCCACACGAAAAATATGTCACGCACATCTACACTTCATGCCGAACATATGTATCAAGTTTCAAGTCAATATCTTAAAAACTGTAGAAGTAGTTCATGTTACAAGATTTTGTTGAATCATGCTCCCTTCCGAAAAATAATGGACTGATCCACATGAGAAAAAAAAAATTGCGCAAATGTAATCACGAACATATGTTTAAAGTTTCAAGTCGATATCTTGAAAACTGCTGACGTAGTAAGTGTAGAAGTTTGCATAACACGATTTTGTTAAATCATGTCCCCTGCAAAAAATAATGGACTGATCCATACGAAAAATATGTCACGCACATCTACACTTCATGCCTAACATGTGTATCAAGTTTCAAGTCAATATCTTAAAAACTGTAGAAGTAGTTCGCGTCACAAGATTTTGTTAAATCATGCTCCCCTCCGAAAAATAATGGACTGATCCACATGAGACAAAAAAATTTTGCGCAAATGTACTCGCGAACATATGTTTAAAGTTTCAAGTCGATATCTTGAAAACTGTTGACGTAGTAAGTGTAGAAGTTTGCATAACACGATTTTGTTAAATCATGTCCCTGCAAAAAATAATGGACTGATCCACACGAAAAATATGTCACGCACATCTACACTTCATGCCAAACAAATGTATCAAGTTTCAAGTCAATATCTTAAAAACTGTAGAAGTAGTTTGTGTCATAAGGTTTTGTTGAATCATACTCCCCTGCTAAAAAATAATGGACTGATCCACATGAAATAAAGTATGTCATGGAAATCTACTCACAAACGTATGTTTAAAGTTTGAAAACTGAAGAAGTAGTTTGCGTCATAAGATTAAAAATAAAAGATTTTGTTAAATAATGCTCCCCTCCAAAAAAAATGGACTGATCCACAAACAAATATGTCGCTTACATGCACACTTCATGCAGAACATACAATTTTAGTTTCAAGTCTTATATCTTAAAAACTGTAGAATTTTGCATAACACGATTTTGTTAAATCATGTCCCCTGCAAAAAATAATGGACTGATCCACGCGAAAAATATGTCACGCACATCTACACTTCATGCTGAACATATGTATCAAGTTTCAAGTCAATATCTTAAAAACTGTAGAAGTAGCTCGCGTCACAAGATTTTGTTAAATCGTGCTCCCTCCGAAAAATAATGGACTGATCCACATGAGCAAAAAAACATTTGCGCAAATGTAATCACGAACATATGTTTAAAGTTTCAAGTTGATATCTTGAAAACTGTTGACGTAGTAAGTGTAGAAGTTTGCATAACATGATTTTGTTAAATCATGTCCCCTGCAAAAATAATGGACTGATCCACACGAAAAATATGTCATGCACATCTACACTTCATGCCGAACATATGTACCAAGTTTCAAGTCAATATCTTAAAAACTGTAGAAGTAGTTCGCGTCACAAGATTTTATTAAATTGTGCTCCCCTCTGAAAAATAATGGACTGATCCAGATGAGAAAAAAAAAATTTGCGCAAATGTACTCACGAACATATGTTTAAAGTATCAAGTCGATATCTTGAAAACTGTTGACGTAGTAAGTGTAGAAGTTGGCATAACACTATTTTGTTAAATCACGTCCCTGCAAAAATAATTGACTGATCCACACGAAAAATATGTCACGCACATCTACACTTCATGCCGAACATATATTTCAAGTTTCAAGTCAATACCTTAAAAACTGAAGAAGTAGTTCGCATCACAAGATTTAGAAGTTTGCATAACACGATTTTGTTTAATCATGTCCCCTGCAAAAAATAATGGACTAATCCACACGAAAAATATGTCAGGCACATCTAGACTTCATGCCGAACATGTGTATCAAGTTTCAAGTCAATATCTTAAAAACTGTAGAAGAAGTTCGTGTCACAAGATTTTGTTAAATCGTGCTCCCCTCCGAAAAATAATGGACTGATCCACATGAGAAAAAAAAAAGTTAGCGCAAATGTACTCACGAACATATGTTTAAAGTTTCAAGTCGATATCTTGAAAACTGTTGACGCTGTATGTGCCACAGACAGACCGGGTCAACGAACCATCGAACCAACGAACCAACCGGATGATGACTCCTATATACCCCCTATACTTCATATGCGGGGGTATAATAATAAGATAAAATGAATTCATTTGTTGTTGTTGTTTTTTTTTAAAAGCTTTTTTGTAGCCAAATACTGCTGAAAAAATATTGTTTCAAATAAATATCTACTGTATAGGATAAAAGTTTTTGCTGCACCAGCGTGAAATCCGTCCATGAAATTACATCACGGATCGATCGGTTATCACGGATCGATGAGTAATGAGGATATGGTAAAATATGTTTTTCTTTTATATAAAAGCTAATTGTGAAATTTTGTTATATTATCATGACATATATTATTATCTCACACCAGGTTAGTCCTATAAATATGACGTCGTAAATGCTTATTTATCGTTTTTTTATTTTATGGCAATTACGACGTCATATCGCCAAACGCAGTTTTCATGTTCTGACCGATTTTCAGTCGGGACAATAGAGTTCTTTCAAATTGTTGTGCGCATGCGTCGTACTCCACGTTTAGGTACGAAAATATTGGTTTTTATCCTACACCGACGCGTGAGGGGGCATTTAACTGTGTCATTGCTAACAGAACGGACATGATCAAGGTGTCGTCTTAAAGCTTATGATAAATTATAATAATAATTATGATGAAGCATAATAAATTAGTTTAACAAATTTCCGAATATTACAGGCTTAAAAAAGTCTGTCGGCAAGATTTGACTGTGAAAAGCGTAAAACAATCAAAGACGTGGTTGCCACCTTGACTCAGGAAGTCTTATATGAAAAACAAAGACAATGTGGAGTACATGTTACTGTATATTTGCCACAGACACATATATAAGCGTCTCGAGTTTTTCTGACAAAATGCGTTTACTTCAAGAAATATATTTTATGTTTCACGATCTCTCTAAATTGGAGGTAAACCGATGAATTCGATGATGTATCGCCGTTGTATTCTACGCCCGTTAAGCGTTCTTATTTTGTTTACTTTTTTATTTCGTCCAAACATACTTTCGTATATTTCTTTTATCAGTCCTGGATTTAAATAATGTTTAAGAACTAGAAATCATACTTTGAACACTACCGTGTTACTGTTTATTGTCCCTATATATTTGACACAATATTTTCATTTCCCATTCTGCCCAGAAAACGATGGTGACATATTGAGGTGTGAAAACTTGTTTGGCATCTGACATTTGAGGAGACATAATTCTATTCTACTTTCAAATGAAATAAATTATCTCAAATCATCAAACTTAACTTTTCGAATACCTAAAAATTGTCATGAGGTCAGTCCCATATTTCTATAACTATATTTTGTAGCGTTGAAATGGCCGATCATGTAGTAGTATACGTCTAATTCATGTTATTATAAACATCACTTTTTAAAAATAAATCGTCAGCCATAGTCAATAAGACATTAGTTTAAGTTGAATTGCATGAATATTTACGGGTTACGGAAATGATGTAGAAAGAAGATAAAATGTCCGCAGACCTGCCAAATCTCAGGATTTTATCTAAATCTCAGGGTTCTTCTCTGGATCTTCATGCAAAAATCTCCGGATTAAAAAATTATTGAATAAGATAATTTAATGATACCTAAATTTAACTCAATTTAGAATGGGTTGAGAAAATTGGTCTTATTCTAGGCTCCCAAATTTCCTGTTTATTGAGAGATTACGAGAACCTGTTCAGTGACATGATGCCTCGGGCACACATGTACACAACAGCTAAGTGTCATAAAACTAAACTCGGACCTGAATATAGCACTCCCGTTTCATTTGTTTTGGTCCATGGTCAATTTGATTTTAAACAGATATGAAAATGTTATCTTTATATTTTTCAATCACAACCAAAATTCGAACACTTCCTTTATTTCACGCGCATTGATGTCATATCCACTAATTTGCATAAAGTCACGCGCAGTTTCGACTTGTACTCCCGCTGAAATGTCAAAATTGTTAGATCATCTAAAATGATCAGAAAACAGGTAAGAAAAATCTATTTTTACCTCCCATGGTGTAAATCAAACAAAATTCATTATTCCCAATTATCACCTTCTTAAAAATACTGTAAACCATTTTTCTATCAAGTAAATAAAACTTTGAAAGTGTCGGCTGCACAGATGTAACCTATACCTCAGTCATAGAAATATGGAATTGAAGAGTTTAGGTTCCACACCACCAAAAGTTTACAAGACAATACCTGGGGGTCCTTACTTGCATGGATTGGATTTTTTTCCCCAGAATTGGTTTTTAATTAACTTGAAGCCTTCAGATTACTAACATATTCAAAGCAGGTTCAGTCAACAGCTTGAGGTCAATACAGATCTTACAGTTCTGACAGTGTTACAGGCTTACAATGCTGTAAGGGAGTCTAAAATGTCCATTACAGGTGACCCCCTTCAACTGCCCTGCATGTACACCTGAACAGTAGCCATTGCAGTGCTTTGTAGTGTAAATATGTTGTAACAGTTCATGTTATGTGTTAAAATTATTTTAAAATGTTGAACTAACTTTTCTCAAAGTTCCACTGACTATAAGTACCCATGACTTACCTTGGATATCATGTATAGGGGTTTGAAGCCAGCTGTTCGAATTATGGGGAAAATATTTCTAGGAATGAGGTAAGTAGGTCATCACTTCTTGTTTATATTTTTAGACAATGAAACCACGTTGTGTAAAAATCAGTTTGAAAATGTGATATTAGTTTTGATTATGATTGTCAGTCGCAAGAAGATGCAACAATGTCTATAAAGCTTTAGTTCTTTTATTTTAATATTGACCAAAGATTGCTTAAGTGTTCGGATATTGGTTGTACCGGGATAGATGTTTTTTTATGATATAAATCATACTTCCCCATAAAATCGGACAAAAATATATATTTTCTTGATAATTAAAGTTAAATTACAATAGTTTGAAACGCTTGCCAATAAATGAATCAAAGTACTGAAAGTACAGAAAACCAGCGAAGCGTTTTTTTCTTATTGAGAACAACCATTCTCATACATGTATCCATTTACGAAAAAGCAAAAAAACTTGTTTCACTCGCAAAGAACTTCCTCTTGTCTAAATGATAGTGGAAATAAGGGTTTCCATGTATTATCTGGATGAAGGCTTCTGTTAACCCTTTACTCCATAGATATACCTTCATAGCTTGTGCGAACAGTTTAGATCCATATCAGCTGGCACATCTGTGCGATCTGATTAGGATTTAAACTGTTCGCTTTTATTATCATTTTTTTCTGACCAGTAATCACAAATTTTAAATTCCAGATCAGATGGCACTATTGTGCCAGCTGATTGGGACCTGAACTGGTAACCTATGTGATGAAAGGCGTATATATTGAGTTAAGGGTTTTAGGCAAGAAATTGTAATAGTGAAATCTGTGTACTGACATCCCAAAGACATAATGAACACGAAAAATGACGCTCCTTCTTTGTTTTTGTCGTCCGCACTTTTCAACGATATTCTATATCGTCCGCTAATTGGACCGCATTTTAGTGCGACCCATATTCCATACCTCCGTGTCCGTTCCACGTCGGACGGACACGGAGGTATGGAATAAACCCAACGATATCTTGGTGAGTGAAAAATCGCGGACACGGACAATGTTTGACCATTGTTGCACCGCACCGATCAAGTCCTAGAAATATGAACCGCACCGATTTTACATTTACCATTGATGCACCGCACAGGTTTTGTTCTATCAACATGACGTAGATAATACCAACTTTAACACGTAACAGGAAACTTGGGGACTACTTTACTTACTCTGATTTCTCTGAATTGCGTAAATCGCCTTTTGCAAGTTGGTTTGATACCGATTTCAGAATTGTGATTAGTAAAACCAGCTTCGCTGGTTAAAAATATAAAATGTCAAAATATTAATGTTAAAGAAGCATGCATTCCTCTAAATATTTGAAGTAACACCAGGTGTACTCACTCCATCGTTGTAGCTGTAATCAAACGTTATCTGAACACTTTCTTCGTTGTCAACTCTCCTTACATAAAACTTTGACATGTTTTTAACAAAAATGAACTGAAAATTGTTGCGACACTGCTTAAAATGCTTTATAAAGTGCATTTATTTAGAAAAGTTTCGCAATATTTTGACAGCATGTTTTTTCCGGAAGTAATAGATGATTGTTAACAGTGTAAAGAAGAACTTTATTCTTGCAAAAAGCGCCGACGGTAATTTTCAGTAGTCTATACATTATGTAACGAATATTAGGAAAACATGTTTATAGATCAAAACTCCTTTTATCGATATTATAACTACTCTGAAAAACGACTACCGTTCTCCAATTACAATATTTTTTTTCGATTAAAAGTACAATTTAACAGTTACTTCCCCTTAATTGATTTCACCATTTGCATGCACTGAAACTAAACACACTATCCACTATCCAGGTATTATATATGCATACTCTTTCCAGTCACCAACGAATCAGGACGATTAGCGGCATTTAAATTTGAAATTTCTATAATAGAGTCTTGTCTCAAAATTTTAGTCAAGCCTCAGAGTTATCGTATACCGTCCAGTTTTCAGTGGCATCCTATTTTCGTTATAGGTTGTTTTTTTGCTATGCACATTACATAAACACTTTGGAACGTCATAGCTTTTTGTGGTAAGCTGCCATGTCTGACATACGGCACAAAACAAGTGCAAATCAGATTAGAAACATAATTTTTATGTTAAGTTACAAATTATTGACCATATAATTTTGTAACACTTTTTTGGTGATTCAGCAAAAAGTAATGTTTCCAAGAGAAAACTAACAGTCTGAACGAAAACGAAAACTCAAAAGGGGCTACCCTCTTAAGGTCTGCTGCATAAAGTTGCATGATGCCATGTGAATTATAATCCTGTACTAAAAATGTTTTTGTGTGTCTTGAACCAGTTAACGGAAATAGGACGTATTTCCAAGATGGCCGAAAATATGGGTGCAGGAATAATCGTACCTCTACAATCTCGTACCGGGAATACTCGTACCATTTTGGGAATAGTCGTACCATATATAAATTGTATAGGAAGTTAGGTAGTGGGTTAAACAGAGGTGATAATAAGGTGTTTCCATATAAGTGATGGTATTTACAATTGTCTATTTATGAGATAATTGAATGATAATTGAATGACAAACTGATATAAATGATGAATGGAAGTATACAAATGTAGTTATTATTTCCTCTAAATAAATTCAGATTTTTATTGAAATAACTTAATATCAAATTTTTGCAGTGGTCTATTCATGAGATAATTGAATGACAAACTGATGTAAAAGATGAATGAACGCACACAAATAAAGAAATTATTTCCTCTAAATAAATTCAGATTTTTATTGAAATAAACTTAATTTCAAATGAATATGGAAATAGATCATTCTTTTTTGTATCATTTCCTATTAATTTCAGAATGAAAAATCATTCCTAATTGAAATATGATTTTTTTCAATAATTTTGTTATTTTTTATATCAAACAAATTCATATATATAAAAATAAAAACATTCTTTTTAAATTTAGTTTTTAATTAACGCTACCTGTCAATATCCTGAATGATGCATTTTGAACATGGAATTTGTTACACCGAGTTCCATATAAAATGTGTGAAATTCCACATACATTTCTGTGAAATATTTGAAAGTTATCATAAGATTATATAATTGTCACTTCTCATTTAAAATTCCTCAATATTTCATAATATTGATATGGTATTACTCTTTGTTAAATTTAATTTTGTCAATTTTTTAAGAAAAACTTGTGAATTACATCATTAACTAAAATAATTCTTCAAAATGAATGAAGTCAATACAATTCAATTAAAAATTTAACAAAACTTACATAAACAAACACGATCTGATAAGATAATAAAAAATACAATACCAAGTCCTCATTTCATCATTAAAACAATGTATTTTATATTTGCAGGTTGATGAACACTGAAGAAATTTACGAAAGCCAGATATATAATAGTCAGCAACACAGATCTTATTATCAGCAAATTATATTTAAACTTAATCGAAAAATATCAAATTTAAGTATATGTATTTTCCTTTCCGAAAATCACCTAAACAAAAGGAAGATTTCAACAATGTACAGTTTCACAAAAAATCACTAATAGATAAATAAAAATTGTTTATGAAGAAAGAATATGAAATTAAAGTATTAGATATTTGTAGATATTTGTATCTTCCTTTCCGAGTCACCAAAACAAAGAAAGATTTCAATTTTAATTAATACACATTATTAATCCAAAAAATCACATAAGTTAAAAGGTAAAAACGAAATCATATAATAGAATGTGAGTCCCGCTCTGGCTGCTCTTGCATTAAGTCGGCGATGCCAACCTGAAATAAGATATAAAATGACATTAAAGAACAACGTAATTAAATAGATGAAAAGGGAACTTTCATTTTAATACTCAAACACAAAACAACATATGTTTAAATTATTTGGTTTGTAATCTTACTTTTCAATAAAGAAAATTTATATTGAAACTATGAAACATTATTTTTGTTAAAATATGTAATATATATCTGTTAAATCCTAAACATAATGTATTTATATATTATTGTGTAATCTGAATTCATATAACAAATAAAACAAAAAATCAACAGCGTCCATCTCAAGAACTACAATATTACAAATAAGTATCACTTTCCTGCATAAGGTTCTCCATATTAAACATTTAGCTATATATCTTATATGTGGTACGACTATTCCCAATTAGGTGCGAGATTGTAGCGGTACGACTATTCCTGGAGCCGAAAATATCACTGCATTAGCTTTTTTTTCTTTTCTTTGAGTTTAAATGAATGAACAAATGAATAAAAATTGTATTAATATTTAGAAGGATAAACAAATTTAATGTATGTCATGGTTTTATCTAAGTTGCTGTTTATTTACATGACGGAAATCAAGTCAATCTCTTACTATACTGAAAACTGGTCGGATGATGCTAATATGATGACTCATGGTTGGTTGAACAACTAAGAGTAGCAGGGTCTATTGTCATAGTATTGATCAAGGGGTTATTATACTATATTTTAAGGGCAATATCCGGTTTTATCCCATATGGGGATATTCCTTTTCAAGAAAAATAAAAGTATAGTAATATACTGATAATAGAAAACCTGAGTCACCCAGACGCTTTAAAAATTTTATTTATGCTGAGTAGGGGCCACATACAAAAATTTAGCCCCTCAAGAAACCCTCTTCCCGGGAAACACTTCCCTTTAAACTGAATGAATGTATCAGGCATAACACTTTCGTCTATATATATATATATATATATATATATATATACTCAGGTTATAGCCCCAAGGGGCTATTCCTTCTGCACATTATTAACGTTCATTAATCGTCGGTGCTTTTTCAATGCGAAAAGACCATCAGTAATGTTTGTGTTGTGCAGCTTAATCGAATATAATAGTATAACGGATCAGATGAAAAGCGCGTATTCATGTTGCCCTGTTACAGCATAACTAAAATTTTTCAACTCCTGGATGACACAGAATTTGATATACCCTCCAAAATGCAAAGGTTTTTTTTTCTTAAAAAGGAATATCCCCATATGGGGCTAAAACCGGATATTGCCATTTTAAGCACACATATTTTATTGATAATGCTGTTGTTTCATATTGCAAAAGTCTTAGCCAATATGTAGAACGTGATGATGAACAAATTTAATATGTGAAATTTGAAGTCAGTTTTAGGCAATTTAAGTTTTAACACCATAAGATTATTTATTTTAATGTAACCCTGCACAAAACTATCATTAAACTAAAATAAAAAAATGGTGATTTGAGCAGCAAAGTTGCTGACAGAACTTGTGAATCTCAGATAATGTATCAAGTATTTTTTGGAATGGTCGCCAATTTCCCAAATGACCAAATTTTGCGGAAGTTTGTGATAAAATTGTGAGGTCTCAAGTTAATATATGATATCTATAAATTTCTACTTTGGCTACACTTATTCATCTCTCCTGGATATTTTCCACTAAAAATGTATTTGTTATTCTAATTACTGAAAGCAATAACAAACAACCCATCTCCTATCCAAATCTGCCATTTGATCATTTTCCTCCAGATACACGCCTTTATGGCTTGTTCAAACAGTGTAGATCCAGATCAGCCTGCATGTTCATGCCGTCCAATCAGTTAATGAATGAAAACAAGAATATTTTTATTTAACCTGATTATTCTACCAAATTATCATTTGAAGCATAAAATAAAAAAAAATTATCACACATATTTATCAGCTGTTTTCCTCTGTTTGAAAATGGCATCAGAAATTGCTTGGATTCGTGATCTACAACGAGTCAGTCAAACTGCCAGTTGCTGTTTATTGGGGGCCAATATATTGACTATGACATGTCTTATAATAACACCAGGTGTTTCTGTTAATTGCACATCAAATTTAGCATGTTTAGGGGGAAAACAAAAAGTCCTTACACGAAATAATTTAAATTTATTTGATTTTTTTTATATTTCATTTTACAAAATTTAATATTCGAATATTGAAAAGGTATTCAAATGCCCCGTCGGCATTGGAATATTCAAATATTCGTTGCCATCCCTAGTTAAAAATGTGCATTCCACCCCTACCTAGACTATCATTTATATAAACAACATTTACTATCGTGAATATTTTGAAAATAGAAAAAAATCAACATAAAAATCACATCTTGAATGCGATCTGATCAGGATCTACAAGACATTATTTTTAAAGTAGATATTAAAATCTGTGACATCTGATCAGCATCTACACTTCCCTTTGTAGCTTTGGTTATTTCTGATTGGGATGTGAACAGTTTAAATCAAGATCAGATGGCATGGAAGTGCTGGCTGATCTGGATCTACACTGGTCACCGCTGTGAAAATACCCTTATCCATGGAGAAAAGGGATAAACCAAATCCCACGAGGTAACCAGTGAAAAGACAGTTGCACAGTTTCTATTATATCTCTTTACTCAATATATACTCCTCACCATGGGTGACCAGACCAGTTGAAATCCAGATCTGCTAGCACATCTGTGCCATCTGATCTGGATCTGCAATGTTTCCCTCCCAGTCAGAACTGTTTAGATCCTGACCAGTCAGCATGGATTTTCTTGCTGATCTGGATCTAAACTATTTACCCACACAATAAGGGCCTTATCTATGTAGTAAAGGGTTTAGATTATAATATTTTCTGACTAATATTTTTGCAGATTGACAGTTGCACGATGGCATTTTCCAACATGACTCTTTTAGTGAGACATCTTCCAAGTGAACTGGATGACCAAGAAAAAATCGACCTCCTCTGCCACTTTGGGGCTGAAAGTGTAAGACCCATGGGTACAACAGGTCCTTTGAAGCACACAGCTTTTGCCAGGTTTGCCACCGCTGAAGCTGCAGAGAAATGTATGAAGCGGCTACATCAGATTGAAATTCTAGGTCATAGACTTGTAGTCGAATATTCAAAAAATGAACATGAGAAACATTTCCCACCTGACGAGTCAGTGACAAAACTAATGCCAGCTGAAAACAAGACTGTAAAAAAGAATGAAGAAAAAACACAGTCAGATCAATTTGATCATTTAAAACAAGACAAGGTGGATGAAGTGTTTAAAAGACATAATATTCTGTATCCAAAGAAACCAACATTATTTTACATGTACCCACCTCCGACAGTTTCAACATTAACAAATATCGCAAATGCACTTGCTTCACATCCTAAGTTCTACACTCAAGTACTTCATCTAATGAATAAAATGAATCTTCCGTGCCCGTTTGGTCCAGTCACGCGATCTCCTCCTCTGGCTTTGGAGAATCCCGCACAACTCGCAGCAGCGAAGAATGTGAAGAGAAATGTCCCAGAATCTACTGTGAATCAAGACATAGAAGAAATCGAAATGGAATATTCCAGCACAGAAGAATCTGAACTCGACTCTGACACTGAGAAGACTAAAAAATCGGAAGAAATGCCAGTCCGAAAGTCTACAAAGAGACCCCGAAAAAGAATGAAACTAATTCAGCCAGATATGTCAACCATCATTAAGCCGACAGTGGTTCAGAACCCAGGTGATGTGTTTGAAGGACAGCCTAGTGTGAAGCCCGCACATATTCAGTTTAATTTATCCGAAGCGGACATTTTAAACCAGCTTCAGAAGTCTGCCGACATTTCCAGTGTCCGGAGTAATCAGACTGGCACAGCGGCGGAACATGTACAGGTTGTTGAAGGGGGTTTTGGAAAAGTTGAACCTGTGACCAAAGTTAGGCAAGAAATAGAAGTTCAGAAACCGGATGTTAATTACAAAATCAGTGCAGATTTGTTTTTGAGTAAGAGACAGGTAACTGAAGGTAGACTGAAGGAGTCCCAGATGAAAGATTTCTCTGTGTTCAAGAATTACACACCTGGAGAGCCTACCAGTCGGCTATACATTAAGAATTTGACCAAGCACACAGCAGAGCAGGATTTGGTGAATTTGTTTGGAGGTTTCATCAACTGGGACCAGGAATTAGCCCAGGAAGTGTTTGATGTTCGCGTAATGAAGGAAGGAAAAATGAAAGGTCAAGCATTTGTGACACTGCCGTCTGAAGAGGATGCTAATAAGATTGTGAAGGAATGCAATGGGTTCCTCCTGAATAATAAACCCATGGTGATACAGTTTGCTCGCTCAGCTAAAGCAAAACAGGTTGATAAACCCGTTGACAGTGAAAACTAGGATATCATAAACCAATTGTGATGCCCAGTTCAATCAGACCCAGATATCTGCTGCAGAAACATGTATCTTATTTCACAGTGAAAACTTGGATATCATAGACCAATTGTGATGCCCAGTTAAATCAGACCCAGATATCTGCTGCAGAAACATGTATCTTATTTCACAGTGAAAACTTGGATATCATAAACCTAGGCCTAATCTTATATGGCTTTTTATGGTAAAGCAATTATTGCAAAGGAATATATTCCAAAATCGTTCACCCAGTTTTCATTATTTAACCCTTTCCTCCATATATATGCATTTTTACCCATGTGCGATCAGTGTAGATCCAGATCAGCCGGCACATCCATGCCATCTGATCAGGATCTGCACTGGTCGCATTTTGGTCAGAAATATCCTGACAGATCCTGATCAGATGGCACAGATGCACTGGCTGATCTGGATCTACACTTTTAGCCCATGCAATAAAGGGATGTCTATGGAGGAAAGGGTTAATTAATTCTAAAGAAATATATAGCAATTCATTTTCTATGATTGCATATAGGGAATTCAGGAAAACTTACAGATATGTAATGTTTGAACAATCCATTTTTATATCACTAACTCACTCGTATGGATAACAGTTCCATAGTAACTCTGTAAGTAAGACCACAGCTTAACAAGAATATAAAATCAGGACCCAACTTTATAAAACTCAGATTGGAGACCAGTCTCAAAACACAAGCTTTTGATTAGTCTTCTTGGAGACTGGTCTCAGTTTCATCCAATCAAATGCTTGGGATTTGAGACTGGTTTTCAGTCTCAGCTTTCTGATCTTGGGCCATAATCAGTGTCAGAATATTGTGTAGATCAACACTTATGCAATAAATTCTGTTGTTAAGGAGTAAAAAAAAAGTAATAGAAACAATTGTTAATGATTAAAAAAGACACTTGGACATGCATGTTCAATCTTATCTGGATTTACAGTGTATACATCTTGTATATACTTGTGCCCTTTGGCTTTGCAATGCTATTAGCTTCTTATGTTTTAAATGTTTGTGTGCTTTTGCATGCAACATTGTTGAGTCAATGGGTGGGTTGGAGTTATTTCACCAAGACAACTTGTACTTGTTTGGTGATATGAAACCCTGTTGGCGCAAGTGTGAGGTTGGTGAACCCTAGAACCTGGTTTTAACCCCCAGTGGCAAATTATTTTGCCACTGACCGTTCCAAGGTTACCCCCTTGGGTTCTCACTTTTGTTAATTGTTTGTGGCGTCCATATTGAAACTGATTATTGTAATACCATGCTCTCTTTTCCTCTCTACTTTTTGGCTGTGTGGGGAGGCTGTGTCTGCTGGATGTGGCCATTCCTGATAGGCATATTTCACTCTTTTGGTCAGAAATAACCTATTGAATCCAAAGTGAACAATGTACATGTAGATGCAGGTGAAACTTCACGGACAAGGGATATTTGTAAGGCTTATTCATCATTTACCAGTAATTGGTTAAAACCCAGGTCACACATTAGAGGTCAGCAGTATTGTCAAGTTCAGTCAATCTTTTGTTAGAACCTTAGGTCAAAATGTCCTTTAGTCATGATTGGAAACCTATTTTTGATTGAAAGTTACTGTGACCTTGACCTCAGCTTAACAAGAAGATAAAATCAGGACCCAACTTTATAAAACTCAGATTGGAGACCAGTCTCAAAACACAAGCTTTTGATTAGTCTTCTTGGAGACTGGTCTCAGTTTCATCCAATAAAATGCTTGGGATTTTAGACTGGTTTCCAGTCTCAGCTTTCTGATCTTGGGCCATAATCAGTGTCAGAATATTGTGTAGATCAACACTTATGCAATAAATTCTGTTGTTAAGGAGTAAAAAAATGTAATCGAAACAATTGTTAATGATTGACAAAGACACTTTGTTCTTTTTTAACCTAAAATGACCGGTGTTGAAAAGGTGTCTACAGGGTCTACAGGATGTAGACATCAAGTCTTGAAATGACATCGTAACCCTTTCCCCCATATATACACATTTTTACGCATGTGCGACCAGTGTAGATTCAGATCAGCCGGCACATCCGTGCCGTCTGATCTGGATCTGCACTGGTCTCATTTTGGTCAGATGTAACCTAATGAATTAAAAAGCAAACAGTTTAGATCCTGATCAGATGGCAGGGATGTAAAAAATATATCGCCGACCACACCTTTCCCTTTATATTTTAAAGTTTACCCTCAGAAGCACCTTATCATTTTATATTCCCAAGATTGGCACCTGTTGGTCATAGCATCAATTTGTTTATTAGTTCATAAGTTCCACAAGCAGTTTTCCAAGCAGTTTCGACTATGATAGTCATCAGTTTTTGTTATGCATCACATGATTTTGAAATCGGTTTTCACAGATGCTCACAAAAAAGAAATTGCAGGGGTCAAAGTTTTCAGGATTATAATATTCCTGAATTCAGGATTCTGTGTGTCTAAAAATTGTTGATTTTCTTTATTTTCCCTTTATGAAATGACAAATTTTCAGTGTTTTCAGAATTTCTACCTTTCACCCCTGAAATTGTTTGCATCTGGACATGCATGTTCAACCTTATCTGGATTTACAGTGTAATAATAATAATAATAATAATAATAATAATAATAATAATAATAATAATAATAATAATAACTTTATTTAGAGAGGAAACACAGTTGGGCAAGCCCAATCTTCCCTGTGGTCCTCTATTATTTACATATACAATTGTGTACATAATAAAGCGTTGCATATCAAAAGAACAAACAATATATAGAAAAACAACAGGTTATGTTTCATCAAAATAATTGAAATTAATGCCTTAAGAATGATGCAATAATAGATATGGGAAATTATATGACAAATAATGTGAGAAACAAACAATACAGGTATACAAACGGTTATATCACAGTATATCATTAAGATGATTCTGTGTAAGTGTACAATGAATATGTTATATTACAAGTATAGAATTAAAATGAATGTCTTGGGAGTGTTGCAAAGAATATGGCAAGTTATATGACAAAAATTAAAGCAGAAACAAACAAATACAGGTATAAAACAGGTTAATTTACAAGTAGAATCAGAAATGATTACTATGGGAATGATGCAATGAATATGGCAAGTTATATGTGAAATCTAAATATTTGGCTTTAAATTCTTGAACAGTGGATGCATTCTTAACTGTATCTGGTAGAAAATTCCAAATTTTGGAACCAGAACATGTAAAAGTTTTCCTAGAAATTTCAAGATTGGGTTTTGGAACATAGATTGAATTTAGCACTTGGGATCGTAAATTTTTAGAATGAATATCAGAAACATAGGTGAATTTTTGTTGCAAATAATCTGGAGCGATTTTGTTACATACTTTATACATCATTATAGCCTTTTTGAATTTTATCCTTTCGTCAAATTTCATCCACCTTAATTCTTTGAAAAGAGTTTCAGAAGGAGTGTCGATATTAAGATCTAAAATAAGTCGAGCAGCCCTTTTTTGAAAGCATATAACACTATTTATGAGGTCAGAATTGCAATTCCCCCAGATAGTACAACAATAATCAAGATGAGGTAGTATGTATGAGTTAAAGTATAACTTTCGCATAGGAATGGAGAGATAATATTTAATTCTGCAAACAAATAGAGCAAGGAATTGCATTTTTAAGTGTGTTTTCAACATGTATGTGCCACGTTAATTTACTATCAATATGAACACCTAAAAGCTTTTCACTGTTTGAAATTTCTATGTTTTCATTGGCAAGTTGAATTCGATTGTCTGAATTTAGAACAGCTTTGTTTTTTGCATGAGATGTTATAAACATAGCTTTTGTTTTTGTTGTGTTTATTTTCATTGAATTTTGTGAGCACCATTGTTCAATTTGAGATAAATCTTCATTTAAGGCATTTGTTACATCTGAAATGGAGCCTGATGAATAAGTGATTGATGAGTCATCAGCAAACATATTGGTAGTTGAATGCTGTGTTGATAAAGGCATGTCATTTATGAAAATAATAAATAGAAGAGGACCAAGGACAGAGCCTTGTGGCACGCCACATGAAATGGATTTGCTTTTAGAAAGAACATTTGCAACTGAAACTTTTTGTGTCCTGCCACCTAAGTAGGATTGGAACCACTTAATGGAGTTTTCATGAAATTTGTATGCAGATAGTTTGACAATAGAAGCTCATGATCTATTAAGTCAAATGCTTTGGAAAGATCAAGTAAAACAGTGCCAGAAAACTGATTATAATCAATTGCCATGATCCAGTCATCTACCATTGCAGTAAGAGCTGTTTCACAAGAATGATTAGATCTAAAGCCAGACTGTCGTTCATGAAGTAAATTGTGTGCTTTTAGATACTGTTTGATTTGGTTGCTCACATGTCGTTCAATTATCTTAGACATTATAGGCAAAATTGATATTGGGCGATAGTTATTGACATCATGTTTGAGACCTGTCTTGAAAATGGGTGTAACTTTTGCTAATTTAAATTGCTTTGGATAAATTCCAGTTTGAAGACTTAAATTAAGAATTTTAGTAACGCTTTCTGCAACAACATCTGCACTTAATTTGAGAAATTTAGCAGAAAGTCCATCTAGTCCTGTTGATTTGGATGATGATAATGTTTTTAATTGCTCAATAACAAAGTCTTTATTCACCAAGGGGATATCGAAGCTGGCGGCATTTTCTTTTTTGAGTTTACAAAGTCAATTAGAGTCTGTGAAGGAGTTTTTGTTCTGAGATCGTGAGTGGGGTTAAGGGAGTCTGACAGAGAGGTAAAGAAGTTATTAAATATGTTTGCTATGGCTTCAGGGTTAGTTATTGAGTTGCCATCATTATCATTTATTTGCTGCTGACTTGCTTGAATCTTAGGCTTGCTGGAAAGTAGATTAAGATTTTTCCATATCTCTTTAGGATTTCTTTTATTGTTGTTAATTGTTTTGGAAAAGTAGGAATTTTTAGTTTCATGAATTAATGATTGAACAATATTTCGACTCTTCCTATAATTTTCAATGTCACCAATTTTCTTAAAATAATCACGTGTTTTGTTGCCTCTGTAATATCTTTTGAAAACCATGGCTGCTGAATGGGAAAATTTACTCTTCTTCTCTTTTTAGGTGCATGCATGTTTAAAACATTAAGAAATAGATCACAAAAATAGTCAAGTGCATCATTTGGATCATCAAAAATGTCTATGACAGAAAAAGGTTGATTCTCCAGATCTGTAATAAAATCCTTTTCATTGAAGTTTTAACGGAAATTGATAACATTGTAACAGAAACCATTTGATTCATTGCTTTTAAGACTTGTAGAAGAAACTTTTCTAGTTAAACAAACCGGAAAATGATCACTTAATGAAACAGCAGGGGTATTAATTTCAATAACATTGTAAGGCTTGTTAGTATAAATATGATCAATAATAGTTGATGAACTTTGAGTCACTCTGGTAAATGTTTCTACCAACTGATGCAAATGCATATTGTCAATAAGATTTAACCAGTTCCTATTAACTTTTGATAAATTGTTATAGTCAAAATTAAAGTCACCAAGAAGATAGATTTCAGAATTTTCAGCATATATGTTTTCTAATATTTGTTGAAAGTTATTTATCCAGATCTGTGTGGAAGATGGAGGTCTATATACATATCCCAACAAAAACGGCTTTTGTTTTCCATGTTTCACTTCTAGCCAAATGGCTTCCACATTTTCGTTTTCGATGTCCAGTCTCTGCCTGCAGACTATATCATTTCTTACATAGATAACTAATCCAACACCATTTGTTTTCCTGTCCTTTCTGAATAACTGGTAGTTTTGAATTGTTATTTCTGAATTGCAAAATGTGTTGTTAAGAAAAGTTTCACTTAAGCCAAAAACATGTATATTTTCTTGTTCATTTAATAGATTTTTTATCTGATCTAGCTTTGGATATAGGTAATGAATATTCAAATGAGCTATGTGGAGGCCGGATTCACAAAACCATTTTAAGTCTTTGTTTGTTAGAACTGTGTTGGCATCGGCTGATACCATGTTGGTTGAATCTGCGTCCACGGGAATGGAGGTGGTTGTGTCTGGTGAGACTGTGGTCTGTTCCAGTGGGATTGTGGTCCTTTCCATGGGGAACGAGTTCTCATCCATGGTTGGTGGTTGTTCCAATGATGGTTTTTTGTCTCTCTGTGTGAACCTTGTTGAAAATGGGACTCAGTTGATTCTTCTGTTATTTGAAGAACCCACTGATGGCTTGGTTGAAGTTCTTCCCAAGTGCAGCTCCTCCCTTAGGATTCAGATGAACTTCATCAAAATACAAGGACTTGTCTGAGATGAAATCATTGGTATTGTCAATGAATGTGTATCCATTTTCTTGGCAGATATCGTACAGTGTTTCATTGACATCACTTGATCTTTCAAAGGAAAGTTTGTCTCTTTTTTTTTGGAAGTATGGATGACAGAATGATCTTAGTTTGGGGAGCATGAAGTTTAACTGTGTCAATGAGGTCTCGGAAGTCTTCTTCTATTGATGAAGGAGTGTCAGCTTCTGATATGTTGTTTATTCCGACATGTATTAATATTGCATCCGTGTTCTTAGTTAAAGTTCCATTTTGGGCCATGGAAGTAACCGTGTTTTCAATCGTTTTCACCCTGGCTCCACCCTGAGATTTTATGAAGACATTTTACTTTGCTATTGCTAATTTTCTGTCTGCTTAGAACTTTGGTGATGGAGTCTCCCAAGATTATGACCTGTTTCTTTTTGTTGTAATTGATCTCAGCTGTAACATTGCTTTTGTTGTTGGACGAAGGAGGTTCTACATTTGTGTTAGTTTTAGAGGTTTTTCTTTGTGTTGAGCGTAATGTATGTTCTTGAGTTGTTTGATTGGTTTTGTTTCGTTGTTGCTGCTTCAACTGTTCATTTATATTAGCAATTTCCTTTTTCAGTTCATTCTTAAGTAGCGCTATTTCCCTTGTAAAGCTGTTTTTTATTCTATGTTGTCCTTTAGGGTATTTACACTTTGTTGAATTTCAAGTTTCAGGTCATCATTAAGTTCCTGAATGTTGTCATATAGGAATGTTGTCTGGTCGTTTTCTGTTTCTTTGCTCATCAGTTTTTTAACTAGGTCTGATTTTTCATTTGTTATCTGTTTTAACTGTTTCTTTAATTTTTGATTTTCTTCTTCAAGCACTAAACACTGTCCATTTGTCTTGGTAAGATCTGATTTAAGTGATTGATTGTTTTCCGATAAAACTGAAATCTGATTTGCTTGTTCAAGGTTTTTCTTAATTAACTGTTTGCGTTTTTCAGACATATTGGTGATTTTGGTTGCAAGTTCTGAATTTTCTTCTCTTAATTTCTCTGAGGCTTGGATGAGTTCTTCAACTGAGTGTTGAATTTCACTGTCTGTTTGGTGTGAAGCTGGTATTTCAGTCTGTGTGCTTGTTGTTTTGCATTTAGAACTAGTTGATCCAGCATCAGTGGTTACTTCTTTTAGTAGGGTTTGTTCAGCAACTGTGGCATTCAGTGCAGGCGAAGGCTCCATGCGTAAAGTCTGATCATTGGAGCCATTCAAAGATGTATTAATTCCATTCTGGTTGTAGAGTGTATTTACTGGTGTATAGGTCTTTGTTTTTTTTTGTTTTACTATTTTGTTTGTTGTTTGATGGTCTAGAGATAAAACAGGGCTTAACTTTGTTGCTAAGGAGGTCAGCAGATTTTTTTGTGAAGCTCTTGGGTTGAAGTTCTGTGGAGTATATGGATGCTTGGAATTGCTGTTGTTCCTGGATGTTGTAGGAGTGTCCAGGTCTCTGTGAGATTGATTTGACTGTGATGCAGGCCTATTTAATTTCTCTGACAGTACTCTGAATATGGTAAACTGCCATAGTTTGCATCCAGCCCCTTGAATAAGCACTTTATTGGATGAAAATGCTGTAATGACAACTTTCAGTCCATTTGTTGTTGTTGTAGCAATTAGTGCAGAGTTTCGTTCTTGGAATGTGTAGATTGTTTTCAAGAGATCCATCATCTCTTCAAATGTGGATTTGGAGAAGAAATTAATTGTTATGCATTGTGATTTCTGAGACTCTTTAATATCATAAAGGATGCCTTTGTTTCCGTCATTATAGTCCAGCTTAAGATCATCTTCAGTAAATCCTTCAAAATCTGGTGACTGATTAGAAGCCATTGTTATTCAATTAAATCCCACTGTTGTGTTTTCACTTAATATTTCACAGTCTAGCTAACAGATTAATGTAAAAGAATTTCACACTTAATTATACTAATATCACCATACGTTTTTATTTCAAAGCTGATTGGAATGTGTTTAACAGCATGTATATTTCCTTGGTAGATAATTCCAATAAAGAAATTAGAAACTGAAATATATTTTGTCATCTAAGTCAGAATTTCACTTATTAAAATCCTTTTTATCATAATATCCAGAAAGCACTTTTTTCAACAATTTTAATGGTATATTTTTTAATCCGTTATTCCAAGTATATCCTTTTAAATATTGCAATATTGCAGGAGCTAAATTTGCATGTCTGCTCTCTTCGAAGTCTAGGTTGCTGGTGCTATACTTGTGCCCTTTGGCTTTGCAATGCTATTAGCTTCTTATGTTTTAAATGTTTGTGTGCTTTTGCATGCAACATTGTTGAGTCAATGGGTGGGTTGGAGTTATTTAACCAAGACAACTTGTACTTGTTTGGTGATATGAAACCCTGTTGGCGCAAGTGTGAGGTTGGTGAACCCTAGAACCTGGTTTAAACCCCCAGTGGCAAATTATTTTGCCACTGACCTTTCCAAGGTTACCCCTCGGGTTCTCACTTTCGTTAATTGTTTGTGGCGTCCATATTGAAACTGATTATTGTAATACCATGCTCTCTTTTCCTCTCTACTTTTTGGCTGTGTGGGGAGGCTGTATCTGCTGGATGTGGCCATTCATGATAGGCATATTACATTCTTTTGGTCAGAAATAACCTATTGCATCCAAAGTGAACAATGTACATGTAGATGCAGATATAACTTCACGGACAAGGGATATTTGTAAGGCTTATTCATCATTTACCAGTAATTGGTTAAAACCCAGGTCACACATTAGAGGTCAGCAGTATTGTCAAGTTCAGTCAATCTTTTGTTAGAACCTTAGGTCAAACTGTTCTTCAGTCATGATTGGAAACCTATTTTTGATTGAAAGTCACTGTGACCTTGACCTTCTGTAAACACAATCAATAGGGGTCATACGAGCAGCTAAATAAGTTAGGAGATTATAGGTTACACTGTGACCTTGACCTTTTGTTAACACAATCAATAGGATCATACAAGCAGCTAATTAAGTTAGGAGGTTGTGGGTCACACTGTGACCTTGACCTTCTGTAAACACAATCAATAGGGGTCATACGAGCAGCTAAATAAGTTAGGAGATTATAGGTCACACTATGACCTTGACCTTTTGTTAACACAATCAATTGGGGTCATACAAGCAGCTAAATAAGTTATGAGATTATAGGTACTGTTTCACTTAATGATCATGTGCTGAGATTATAAAACTGAGTTTGGAAACCAGTCTCAAATCTCAAGTAACTGATTGGCTGAAATGGCTACTGATCGCCATTTCAGCCAATCAAATGCTTGAGATTTGAGACTGGTTTCCATGCTCAGTTTTATAACCTTTGGCACAGGAACCAATTTTCGTCAGAAGATGGCTGAAACATGGAGCTTTAGATTCCAAAAATAATAAGGATTATCTCCTGACCATGAGCAGGCTACCAAGTTTAACCGTTTCCTCCATAGATACACCTTAATTGCGAGGGCGAACAGTTTAGATCCAGATCAGCCGGCACATCCATTCTGTCTGACTAGGATTTAAATTGTTCACTTTTTGGTTCATTAGGTTACTTCTAACCAAAATGCGACCAGTGCAGATCCTGATCAGACAGCACGAATGGGTCGGCTGATCTGGATCTACTGGTCACACATGCGTATAAATGCGTATATATGGAGGAAAGGGTTAATTGATCATCAGCCTAATATATTTATTAAGGTTCATTGTGACCTTGACCTCTGACAACAATATCAATAGGGGTAATCTACCTTCCACAACATATAACAAAATTGGTGACTATAGGTCTTGCTGTTGTTCAGTTAAGGATTAGTTTGGAATTCACAGTGACCTTGACCTTTGGCTAAGAAATCACAGTGACCTTGACCTTTGGTAAAGAATTCACAATTACCTTGACTTTTCGACCCCAAAATCATTACAGGTAATCTACCGAGCTAAGGCAATTTATTTCCCAATCTCTAGGTAAGACTGTATTTTGCACTTTTTAAATGGAAACCACAACGGACTGGTTGACAAATTGTGCCTCAAACATAATATGTCCGTTTTCCAAACGACATAATGTGACCTTTTTCACACTGGCATATAACAAAAGGAGATTTCCAACATAGCAATATATGATTCAAGTGTCAAACCATTTAATCATGTCATTGAATGGCAGATTAATAAGTATTCCATTTAAAATCTATACCTAACGTCTCTTTTAGTAGTTGATGGATGTTCAGGCCTCAATATTATAAAACTGAGAGGTTGCCGAAGGTTACGTACACTTTGGTTTACCGTTGTCGAAGGTTACGTACACTTTGGTTTACTGGTGCCGGAGATAGCTTTTACTTTGGTCTGCTGTTGCTGGAAATTACGTAGACTTTGAAATGTTTTGCCGAAGATTACATACACTTTTGGTCTGCTGTTGCCGGAGATTACGTGCACTGGTTGCTTGCCGGAAATTACGCACATTTTGGTTTGCTGTTGCCGGAAATAACGCACACTTTGGTTTGCTGTTGCCGGATATTACCCACACTTTGGTTTGCTGTTGCCGGATATTACGCAAACTTCGGTTTGCTGTTGCCGAGGATTACGCACACTTTGGTTTGCTGTTGCCGGAGATTACGCACACTTTGGTTTGCTGTTGCCGGATATTACGCACACTTTGGTTTGCTGTTGCCGGAGATTACGCACACTTTGGTTTGCTGTTGCCGGATATTACGCACACTTTGGTTTGCTGTTGCCGGAGATTACGCACACTTTGGTTTGCTGTTGCCGGATATTACGCACACTTTGGTTTGCTGTTGCCGGAGATCGCTTTCACTTTGATTTGCTATTGCCGGAGTTTTATTTGTCAAAGAAACGGTTCTCTAGGATAGCTAAACACTTATGAGCGACACGTTTTCGGATATGAGCGACACGTTTTTCAAACACGTGTCATTCCCCTTTCAAAAAGATGTTAACATGTAACGAGCGGAGACATGTTAGAAAGTCGACATGATTGTAGTCGGCAATCAGGAATCAAAGCACAGCTACAAAATTTCTTGTTTGTTCTAAATCATGCCAACATTCCTGTCTGCATCTTCAGATTAAAGTGACTGCTTACTGAAATTTATACTTTACAATCCTGAACTTCACAAAACTAAACCAGTTTACATTATAACTTGAAGTTATAACATAATTCTAAACTTTGTTATTATCATAATTGCAGAATTATTAAACCAAATTATATGTCAAATTATGTCAAACTTTGTTTTGGCATATTGATCAACGACTTTGCGACCAGTTTTGAAGTCATTTAGTCTTGCCATTATTTTTAAAAAGTTGTAATATTGTAAAATGTGATGAAAGTTTGATTAGTACAGTACTAGATTCTAGTGAGTAGTCTGCAATAAATTATATAGAAGTTAAAAGAACCTTGCGCAATATCCTCGCGCGCACCTTAGTAATATTTTGGCGCCAAAAGCAAGGTGGTACTACTATTTGTTTTAGTTCCGGGGTTTAAGTTCCGGGTCGTACCGTCCCAAAGTAGTTCTATAAATTGTGAACAGAACATTTAACGGTATTTAGAGCGGATCATTAGCTCAGTGGTTAGCGCGTCTGCCTCTGAGTCCAGGGATCGCTGGTTCGATCCCCCGCTACTCCAACTAAAATAACTAATATAGTCGTTCGGATGGGACTTTAAACCGAGGTCCAGTGTAGTGGTGCTATACACCGGGCACTTAAAAGAACCAGGGAATCTTGCACGTACTATCCTCCAAAAACTTAAAATAACACTCTTCTGGAGGCGTCGCTCATATGGGCAACCCGGTAGCGACGATAAATAAATGGAAATACAAACATAACGGTATTTCCAGCTGGATCGCTTGAAAGTGGTGGGCACCAATTGAATGCTGAAGTGTGTTTTTTTCGAAGTGAAACAATTATGGAACGGTGAACTACATGTCCTGCTGCACTACTTTGCAATGGCGTCTTTTCCGAATTTCTCTAAGTTGATTTTTATTTCAGTATAATATTATCTTAACAACATAATATGACTGTAGGTTAAGGCACCAACGTTTACAAGTTTTCGAAAACGTTTATACGGACCATGAAAAACGCATCGATGCCGTTTTAAAGTTGTTTATATAATACAAACCTGCTAGCAATGTGTCAATTGTCTCCGAACCTTGTTAGATTTAAATATCTATGCAACTCCATAAAACGCGATGTAAGTGGTCCGTATACACAGATAGCTATCTTATTGGATTCGCGGGAAACCTGTGAAATTCCTCGTCTATTTTCAACATTCACCAACATGATGTAGGCATCGCTGAAACCCATAACAACGCGAAGTTTCTGGTGTTTCTTTTTTTGAAATAATCGTGTACAAGCTTGAGATGGGTTGACATGGTACCGATTCTCCCGCCAGCATGTACCAGAACTACATTAAATAAGTTGCTTTGAACCTCGGTACGCCCATCGTTATCAAGTCTTGTAGAAGTATTTCCAGACTTCGAACCGTTGTCCCGATGATTAAGCCAAGAATAAAGTTTTACGACCCACATCAGAAGACTTAGCGATTTTGCGTGTTACTGATGACGTATTATGCGAAGCACTGGTGATGGAAATTTTCGCTTGTGATTCCATTTACGATAACACTATTTATGGAAATAGTTTGCACGCTTGTTATTATGATGCCATTTCATTCAATATTTATAGCTTTATAATCACGTGACCGTTCGTTCAAACGGCCCGAAATTCTTTAAAAGTTTACACGTGTATACTGTAGTTGGATATATTGTTCAGCTTTACCGAATGATAAACGCGTACCTGATTATGTCTTTTAGCAATACGAGTAAAAGTGAAATGATCTCCCTGTAAGTCAACAACGCCATTTTTCTGGATGAGCAGAACTTTTAGACTTTCATAGGAGGAAGAAATTTTAGGAAATTGTTTCCCTTTATGTTTAAAAACAAGCAGTCTACTACAATTTTTTCCCAAAGGGCAGGGCTTTTCCCGGGCAATTATGGCATACCGGCGCCGGGATGCTTTAAAATTCAATAAACAAGGTCAATAAACATGTCAAATTACAAAGCTTTCTCGCCAATTTCAAGCGTTTTTCTGATATTGTTAAGTGTTTACTTTACAAGATCACACCTTACAATATTTTATGAACGTCTGCTGTGTATCAGAAGTCGGATTAAACCCCACCCACCAGTCTTTATTTGTCCATTGGACATCGATTTGTGTAAACAACGTCCTTTTTGCTGTAATTTCTTAATGAGGGAAATAGCCTGAGGCTACTTTTGAGAGAAGGCACATGATTACTTGGATATTACAATAGAAAGAAAGGCATAGCGTTAACTGTTTAAGGCATAGCGGGATAATTTAAGAGTAGCGGAAGTACAGTAGTTGAGATCAAAGCGTAGCGCTCCCGCTACGCTAAAATGTGCTGGGGAGAACCATGACGGTATTTCCAGCTGGATCGCTTGAAAGTGGTGGGCACGAATTGAATGCTGAAGTGTGTTTTTTTCGAAGTGAAACAATTATGGAACGGTGAAAGTTACATGTCCTGCTGCACTACTTTGCAATGGCGTCTTTTCCGAATTTCTCTAAGTTGATTTTTATTTCAGTATAATATTATCTTAACAACATAATATGACTGTAGGTTAAGGCACCAACGTTTACAAGTTTTCGAAAACGTTTATACGGACCATGAAAAACGAATCGATGCCGTTTTAAAGTTGTTTATATAATACAAACCTTCTAGCAATGTGTCAAGTGTCTCCGAACCTTGTTAGATTTAAATATCTATGCAACTCCATAAAACGCGATGTAAGTGGTCCGTATACACAGATAGCTATCTTATTGGATTCGCGGGAAACCTGTGAAATTCCTAGTCTATTGTCAACATTCACCAACATGATGTAGGCATCGCTGAAACCCATAACAACGCGAAGTTTCTGGTGTTTCTTTTTTTGAAATAATCGTGTACAAGCTTGAGATGGGTTGACATGGTACCGATACTCCCGCCAGCATGTACCAGAACTACATTAAATAAGTTGCTTTGAACCTCGGTACGCCCATCGTTATCAAGTCTTGTAGAAGTATTTCCAGACTTCGAACCGTTGTCCCGATGATTAAGCCAAGAATAAAGTTTTACGACCCACATCAGAAGACTTAGTGATTTTGCGTGTTACTGATGACGTATTATGCGAAGCACTGGTGATGGAAATTTTCGCTTGTGATTCCATTTACGATAACACTATTTATGGAAATAGTTTGCACGCTTGTTATTATGATGCCATTTCATTAAATATTTTCGGGCTTTATAATCACGTGACCGTTCGTTCAAACGGCCCGAAATTCTGTAAAAGTTTACACGTGTATACTGTAGTTGGATATATTGTTCAGCTTTACCGAATGATAAACGCGTACCTGATTATGTCTTTTAGCAATACGAGTAAAAGTGAAATGATCTCCCTGTAAGTCAACAACGCCATTTTTCTGGATGAGCAGAACTTTTAGACTTTCATAGGAGGAAGAAATTTTAGGAAATTGTTTCCCTTTATGTTTAAAAACAAGCAGTCTACTACAATTTTTTCCCAAAGGGCAGGGCTTTTCCCGGGCAATTATGGCATACCGGCGCCGGGATGCTTTAAAATTCAATAAACAAGGTCAATAAACATGTCAAATTACAAAGCTTTCTCGCCAATTTCAAGCGTTTCTCTGATATTGTTAAGTGTCTACTTTACAAGATCACACCTTACAATATTTTATGAGCGTCTGCTGTGTATCAGAAGTCGGATTAAACCCCACCCACCAGTCTTTATTTGTCAATTGGACATCGATTTGTGTAAACAACGTCCTTTTTGCTGTAATTTCTTAATGAGGGAAATAGCCTGAGGCTACTTTTGAGAGAAGGCACATGATTACTTGGATATTACAATAGAAAGGAAGGCATAGCGTTAACTGTTTAAGGCATAGCGGGATAATTTAAGAGTAGCGGAAGTACAGTAGTTGAGATCAAAGCGTAGCGCTCCCGCTACGCTAAAATGTGCTGGGGAGAACCATGACGGTATTTCCAGCTGGATCGCTTGAAATTGGTGGGCACGAATTGAATGCTGAAGTGTGTTTTTTTTTTCGAAGTGAAACAATTATGGAACGGTGAAAGTTACATGTCCTGCTGCACCACTTTGCAATGGCGTCTTTTCCGAATTTCTCTAAGTTGATTTTTATTTCAGTATAATATTATCTTAACAACATAATATGACTGTAGGTTAAGGCACCAACGTTTACAAGTTTTCGAAAACGTTTATACGGACCATGAAAAACGCATCGATGCCGTTTTAAAGTTGTTTATATAATACAAACCTGCTAGCAATGTGTCAAGTGTCTCCGAACCTTGTTAGATTTAAATATCTATGCAACTCCATAAAATGCGATGTAAGTGGTCCGTATACACAGATAGCTATCTTATTGGATTCGCGGGAAACCTGTGAAATTCCTAGTCTATTTTCAACATTCACCAACATGATGTAGGCATCGCTGAAACCCATAACGCGAAGTTTCTGGTGTTTCTTTTTTTATAATAATCGTGTACAAGCTTGAGATGGGTTGACATGGTACCGATTCTCCCGCCAGCATGTACCAGAACTACATTAAATAAGTTGCTTTGAACCTCGGTACGCCCATCGTTTTCAAGTCTTGTAGAAGTATTTCCAGACTTCGAACCGTTGTCCTGATGATTAAGCCAAGAATAAAGTTTTACGACCCACATCAGAAGACTTAGTGATTTTGCGTGTTACTGATGACGTATTATGCGAAGCACTGGTGATGGAAATTTTCGCTTGTGATTCCATTTACGATAACACTATTTATGGAAATAGTTTGCACGCTTGTTATTATGATGCCATTTCATTAAATATTTTCGGGCTTTATAATCACGTGACAATTCGTTTAAACGGCCCGAAATTCTGTAAAAGTTTACACGTGTATACTGTAGTTGGATATATTGTTCAGCTTTACCGAATGATAAACGCGTACCTGATTATGTCTTTTAGCAATACGAGTAAAAGTGAAATTATCTCCCTTTAAGTCAACAACGCCATTTTTCTGGATGAGCAGGGTAGGTTGATGCTATATGCAGTACCTCAGAACGGTACATATACTATTTGCAGTACCGATTTCCGATTGTGACGTCATACTATCATTTTCGTACCCCAAACATTCGACCCAGCGTTTCTTAGCGTTCCTCAGCGTTCCCGAAATAACATGGCGCTCGATATAAGCCAAGTAGTAGAAACAAAGTTTAAAAAGCTAGAAGACGTGTTTAATGCGATCAGGGAATTTGAAATTAGAACAACAACAAGATATGTAACTGGAAAATCATCAAAAAACTTTGGAAGAATAGGTGTTATGACTATTTTTTTGTTAATCGCTTTTTTTTTCAAATATTCCCGCACTTAAACTTTGTATTCTTTACGTTAAATACTGTATTTGTTTATTAAATTTTCCTTTAGATTTAACCAAAATGAGATAATATATGTATTTTAACACAAATTAGCTACATTAGTTTGTATTCTATAATCTATTCCACATTATAATAGACAATATCATTTTAAATACAGTACAATTATCGGTTTATTTTAGCACCAAAACATAATAGCATTGTTAAGAGCCATAATACAGTAAACAAAAAAAACCAAAGAAAATTCGTAAATCGACCTCTGTGAAGTACTGCAGAATCTCATAATATCCTATACACGACCTTGTCTTGCATCGACCGCTGTGAGGTACTGCACTAGGTGAACATTTAGAATCTAAAATTATCCTACTACTCATAATATCCTTTACACCATGTCTGGCATTGACCGCTGTGTGGTACTGCACTAGGTAAACATGTGGAGTCTCATAATATCCTTTACACCACCATGTCTGGCATTGGCCGCTGTGTGGTACTGCACTAGGTAAACATGTGGAGTCTCATAATATCCTTTACTCCCCATGTCTGGCATTGACCGCTGTGTAGTACTGCACTAGGTGAACATGTAGAGTCTCATAATATCCTTTACCCCCCATGTCTGGCATTGACCGCTGTGTAGTACTGCACTTGGTGAACATGTAGAGTCTCATAATATCCTTTACACCACCATGTCTGGCATTGACCGCTGTAAGGTACTGCACTAGGTGAACATGTGGAATATCGAATTATCCTTTACACCATCATGTCTGGCATTGACCGCTGTGAGGTACTGCACTAGGTGAATATGTGGAGTCTCATAATATCCTTTACACCACCATGTCTGGCATTGACCGCTGTGTGGTACTGCACTAGGTAAACATGTGGAGTCTTATAATATCCTTTACACCACCATGTCTGGCATTGACCGCTGTGTGGTACTGCACTAGGAAAACATGTAGAGTCACATAATATCCTTTACACCACCATGTCTGGCATTGACCGCTGTGAGGTACTGCACTAGGTAAACATGTGTAGTCTCATAATATCCTTTATACCACCATGTCTGGCATTGGCCGCTGTGTGGTACTGCACTAGGTAAACATGTGGAGTCTCATAATATCCTTTACACCATCATGTCTGGCATTGATGGCTGTGTGGTACTGCACTAGGTGAACATGTGGAATCATATTATCCTTTACACCATCATGTCTGGCATTGACCACTGTGTGGTACTGCACTAGGTGAACATGTAGAGTCTCATAATATCCTTTACACCACCATGTCTGGCATTGACCGCTGTGATGTACTGCACTAGGTGAACATGTGGAATATCATATTATCCTTTACACCATCATGTCTGGCATTGACCGCTGTGTGGTACTGCACTAGGTGAACATGTGGAATATCATAATTATTATCCTTTATACCAACATGTCTGGCATTGACCGCTGTGTGGTACTGCACTAGGTGAACATGTGGTGTCTCATAATATCCTTTACACCATCATGTCTGGCATTGACCGCTGTAAGGTACTTCACCAGGTAAACATGTAGAGTCTTAAAATATCCTTTACACCACCATGTCTGGCATTGACCGCTGTGAGGTACTGCACTAGGTGAACATGTGGAATATCATATTATCCTTTATACCATCATGTCTGGCATTGGCCGCTGTGTGGTACTGCACTAGGTAAACATGTAGAGTCTCATAATATCCTTTATACCACCATGTCTGGCATTGACCGCTGTGTGGTACTGCACTAGGTAAACATGTAGAGTCTCATAATATCCTTTATACCACCATGTCTGGCATTGACCGCTGTGTGGTACTGCACTAGGTAAACATGTAGTCTCATAATATCCTTTATACCACCATGTCTGGCATTGACCGCTGTGTGGTAATGCACTAGGTAAACATGTGGAGTCTCATAATATCCTTTATACCACCATGTCTGGCATTGACCGCTGTGAGGTACTGCACTACGTGAACATGTGGAGTCTCGTAATATCCTTTACACCACCATATCTGGCATTGACCGATGTGTGGTACTGCACTAGGTGAACATGTAGTATCTCCTAATATCCTGTACACCGCCATGTCTTCATTCTTTAATCTACTCTTTTTTTTGATGAACTGCAACAAAATAAGCGATGATTATTTTTCAGACATATCAGGAAGATAAAATTTTTTATGGATGGTGAATGTTCCCTATGTCAGTCTGGGTCAGAAGATTCTGTACTGCCATCATGACAAAGACCAATATCATAAATCTAAGGCCAGAAAGGTATTCTGAACCATCTAGATTTACATATTTTGTTAACCCTCAACTCCAAATATGGCTCTTTCAGATGGGCAGATAGTGTAAAGTTCAGTTGAGTTTGTAATTTTGCGCGTTATGATATAACTGGTTTAATATATTTAATTATTTCTTGTGTAACTGTTTCAATATTGTTAACCTAATAATAATCTTGAAACCACTTATAAAAACCAATTTTAAAATTTGGACCACAGTGATTTAATTATACCTTATTATGATGTACCATTTCATGGTATTGCAACATTTTCATGTACAGCCAAACCTGTCTTTAGCAGCCACCCAAGGTAGTGACCAGAAGTGACTTCTGAATACAGGTGGTTGTTAAAAATAATAAAAAATTAGAACAAAATGTCAGTTAAGGTCATATTCAAACTGGCTGTTTAAGACAGGTGGTTGCTATTCGCAGGTGGCTGCTAAGGCAGGTTTCACTGTACTACTAAAAGATCATTCCAATTGAAGGATAATAGTTTTCCAGTACCAAAGATTGCCAAAATGGTGGAATTTCAATGTAGATAGATACATGTACCACAAAGGAAAACTCGGATGATCCAGATCAGTTTGCACATCCATATCTTATGATCTATATGTTTTGCTTATGAAATTCGTTTGGTTATAACAACAAGCAAACAATTTAAAGCATTATTGCGAGTCAGAAAGTAAGATGTCCAAGTAATTGAATTTCGTCAATTATGGAAAACATATTCAAAAATGTAATATAATTTTAATTGAAATACTAGATGTTTTTTCGTGAAAAACGCATGTCTCCCCCCTGCGCCCTGGCCCCTGTGACCTTGAAATTTGACCTACTGACCCCAAAATCAATAGGAGTCCTCTACTCAATAAGGACATCCATTGTAGGAAGTTTGAAGTGGAAACGGTTTTCTTAAGGCCCTGGTGACCTTGACCTTTGGCCTACTGACTCCCATATCAATAGGGTTCTTATACTCAACAAAGGCTATCACCCTATGAAGTTTGAATGCTCTGGGTCAAGCCGTACTCCTGTTATTGACCTGATACGGTTTTCACTCTTCGCGCCCCAGTGACCTTTACCTTTGACTTACTGACTTCAAAATCAATAGGAGTCCTCTACTCTATAAGGACATTTATCGTATGAAGTTTGAATGCTCTGGGTCAAAGGATACTCGTGTTATTAAGTGAACGGTTTTCACTCTTTGGGCCCCTGTGACCTTCACATTTGACCTACTGACCCCAAAATCAACATGGTTCTTCTACTCAATAAGGGCTATCACCCTATGAAGTTTGAAGGCTCTGGGTCAAAGTGTACTTGAATTATTCAGCAAAAACGGTTTTCACTCTTACAGCCCCGGTGACCTTGACCTTTGACCTACTGATTCCAAAATCAATAAGGTTCTTTTACTCAATAAGGGCTATCACCCTATGAAGTTTGAATGCTCTGGGTCTGAAGTATCTGTTAGAAATAATCTTATGAATGTAAAAGTGACCAGTGCATATTCTGATGACACCGCAGGGATGTGCTAGTTGATCTGGATCTACACTGTTCACCCATGCATTCAAGGTATCTGTTAAGCCGGAGGGGTTAATATTTCAAATTTAATTGATCAACCGTTTTCATTTGTCAGAAGGAACACTCGGATCATTCAAGCTACGCAAAGGGCAGCAGGTTCCTGTCACAACACACCAAAAAACTAGGATGTGAAGCCAAAATTATAGTAACCGAAATCTTGATGTTCAGTCAAAATGAGGTAAATTTAAGTACAGTGTAATTAACATCATTTTGATTTACAAAGTAGTAACAATGTTATTACATGAATTTTTACTATACATTATAACTAATAATTTTTTCAACATTGAAAAAAAAACAAACAATTGCGTTGCCTTTTCATCTATATGTAGACTGTTTTACATGAATAGAACAATAAAATCATTTGTATTTAAAAAAATGGAAATAACAATCTGGAATATTGTCTTTATTTTCATATAACTGAAATTTATCACCTTAAATATAGCAAAAAGAGTGTTAAAAGTAAAGACTTTAAAGCAACCATTGAGAGATATTTGCATGTTTTCTTTATTGATATTCATTACCAAAAATAGAAGTATCCGTATCTTTTCATTTATTTACACATACCAATATCTGATTTTTTATTCCAAAGAGTCCTCAAGGAAAGCACGAAAGAGATAAAGTATCCAAAACTCTTCATACTTCAATACTTGAAGGGAAAGCCAGTGGTGAAAAGTGTTTCCTAGTGAAGTTTCCCAGTATAGAAGAGCATTCTAATCACCCAATAGGAGAGGTATTTGAAGATTCCAAAACAGACAATTTAATGTTTAAATATACAAATATATTTCTTTCAATGAAGTCAGTAAATGTTCATACTTAATATTGAAATTGAGGTATAAAATTTATTCAGTAATTTTATGATAATAAATAGAAAAAAATATATGAAAATATTCTTGCTGTTATTTTTTGGAAATTTCAATTTCAACAAAGCTGTCAGTTTTTGTCTTATAATACAGGAATCTCCACCTAATTACTTTTATGAAAAATTGAATGCAAGAACTTTTGTATGCAGCTTGCAGGTCTGACAGACACAATTGATCCTCTGTTAATTAACAAGATCAAACAACTATGTGAAGAGGGTGTTACCAGTATAGATGAAATGAGGAGGCACCTTCAGGTGTATGTAAAGGGGATGTCCTTACCGAATCCCATTTTCAACAACAAGCGGTTCAATCCAACCGATAAAACAATCCGGAATCACATGTATCTGTATCAGATAAAATCTGCACTTCCGAAGAATGACCAGGAAAATGTAGATATTTTCGTAAGCAATTACAGTACTGTATTTTATTCAGTATTGAATAATCTGACCATTTACTCCTTATAAATGCATTTTTACACGTGTCCACTGCCGTGTGATATTGATCAGCAATAGTTGCTTCTTGGACAGATACAACTTAAGGAATCTCTATGTAAATTGTTTAGGTCCGGATAATAATTCACTATGTGCCAGCTGAAAAGGCACAATGTATGTTTTGCCTCGCATTTGATGTTTAACTTAAGAGAACAGTGTTGAGAATTTGAGAATTTAACAGGTGAACAAATCCTGAATTTATATACACGAAGTTATTTTCTACCTATATGATACGTAATAAAATCTTGGATACTGATGGCCCTGAATACCTTGGTAACATATCAAACAATTTGATTGTGTGCTATTGGTCATCGAGCTATGCTTAATTCACTATAACCTTTTATTGAATTAAAAAAAAAATATATAATTTTTTAACTTAATTCAGTAGCATGAAAATATTTATGTATACAGATATAAAAATATATATTAACAGGTTAAAAACTGGCAAAAAGATCATCCTGAGGATGTGCTGTTTTACAGAATGAAAGAGGACACAGCAGTGGTAAACTAGTCAAATCATTTAACTCGACAGAGCGTATTATATAATTAACACATGCTTATAATTAAGGATGGTTTTTAAACATACAGTTTTATAAAAATCACTTCATGAGTAATTTCCATGAGTAAACTATTTTTATATTTGCTTAGGCCACCATCTTTTTACAATTACTACAGAATTTTTGTATTTGTCTATTGGTATACTTCTTGGTTTTATGTAATTTGTTTGTTTGTTACAGACTACATTCGGTCATGTTCCCAATGGCAAAACATATACTTTTTTCCTAATTAGAAGAAAATTGTTCCCTATTGAGTTTTTAAAAAATTCGGATGAAAACCAAAACAATATGCATCAATTTTTCTTTAACCCATTACATTATTATAAATGTGTATGACAATGAATATTAATTATAGCCGATAACAGTGTTTTTTTCCCAAAGTGTTTTGAAATTGCTCCAAGTTCTGGCAAAATCATGTGAAATTTCCAATGCACGCGGTATGTGTCATATTCCCATAATTGTGTAAACAAGCCCTATGAAGTATAAATATTGTTAATTAAATACTGCAAATATTATTTTTCGTGTTCAATTTTTCAGAAGAACTGTCTTTGTGCTATCAAAAAAATATTTTTCAAAATCAAATTGAAAAAAAAAATACTGCAATACTTGAATAATTCTTGTTAAAATTGATACATTCCTTTCATATTTTAGGACTCAAGGCCAAACAAGTTCCTGTTTGTCTATCAATCACAATGGATGAAGCGAATCCTGGAAAGGTATGGGGGCCACCTTATCCTTTTAGACGCCACATACAGAACCAGCAAGTTCAGTCTTTCTCTTTTCTTTTTAGCAGTGAAAACAAACGTCAATTATCAGGTGGCTGCATGCTTTCTTACTGAAGACGAACAAACAGACACCATCACCGAGGAACTGCAAATCCTGAAGGAAGCAAATCCCAATTGGTCACCGCAGTACGGTATGACCGATTTTGATGAGCAGGAAATAACAGCACTGGAATCGGTATTTCCAAGTAGCAAAACCTTGTTCCTGAAAAACAATTAATCACTTAACACTTGAAACTATTTCAATTTATTTAAGTCATTTAAGGAAGAGTTAAGGATTACTGTCAAAACATTTTGCAGTAAATGAAAACCATCAAGTATCAATTAAATCCTTCATTACTCAGTGCAATATCATTTGGTAAGACATTGTTAAATCTGTCAATTCATTAAACATGAGACAGAGGTAAAATTAGACAAGTAATATCAGTCACTGTGGTTTTGTTTTTTTTTCGATGTAGGAATGCATGTGTTCATTTGTTCCTTTCACCGAGAGCAAGCCTGGGAACGTTGGATAAAGAGAACTAAAAACCAAATTGATGACAAAGAGGGAGCTCTATCAGACCTGCGAGACATTGCAAATGCCACAAAGAATGAGGAATTTGTGAATTTGGTGGAAAAGTTCCAAATGTCAGCACACAGTGACAAACTGAAAGCATACTTCTCTAAAGTTTGGTTGCCAGTGAAGGAAGTAAGATTATAAAACCTAATATGAATATTTCATATCTTCATTTATAATCAATACTCAATATCATTTTAAACAAGAGCCAGTCGGAAACGACTGCACTCTCGACTATCCGAATAGTCAGACATATTTAATCACATTTTAAACTGGGCTTCATTTAAACTGGGAATAGATGAAAATGGAACTTTGAAAGCCACCGAACACGACAAATATGAAAATACTGCAGGCTCGATTTGATTGAGCCTGTTCAAGGGCAGTAATGGTAATTCATATTACTGCCCACGCCGCCTAGCCCCGGGTTGAGCGCAACTCAATATTTACACCAATAAACAGTACAATTTCAATCCATCCCAAACGATGGTATGCATATGGCGGTGAACATGGCACCTTCAAAGAGGTATTTTCAGATTAATACCATTCCTTGTTCAGCGGCGTATGGTCCCCAGATAAAAGAATGGGTGTGCCCTACACGAGAAAATAATTGGCTTAACTAAACAGAATAGAATTTTGACAGGGGATCTTAGAATATAAATTCTGCATATCACAGACAACGCAAAAGGCAAAATTTAAAAAGCAGGAAGTATATCCCTGGGGGTGATTGGACAATATCCAAAACCCTTTTGCCTGGGATATTGAAACCACCTATCTTTGAACTGGTCGAAATATTAAAACAAAAGTAATTTTATAAGTACTATTAACATAGTACATAAGTATCGTGCTGAACGACACTCAAAAGACGTAACTGATAACAGCACTGATAGTAAAGTATAGTACAGTGCAGTGCAGTGCAGTGCAGTACGGTACGGTACGGTACAGTACAGTGTGGCAGTGTGGTGTGGTGTGGTGTGGTGTGGTGTGGTGTGGTGTGGTGTGGTGTGGTATGGTATGGTATGGTATGGTATGGTATAGTATAGTATAGTATAGTATAGTATAGCGGTGTGGTGCGGTGTGGTGCGGTGTGGTGTGGTGTGGTGTGGTGTGGTGTGGTGTGGTGTGGTATGGTATAGTATAGTATAGTATAAACGACATACCCCAATCTAATAACCAGGATTTTTCTAAAGAAAACCTGGTTTAAAAAGGGGCCTAACTCCATGAAATGTGACCTTGACCTAACGAGTTTGGCATCATCATGAGCGTGTTGTCATAAGCAAAATAATTTGAAAGTTTCATGAAGAAATATTAAGAAATGGCAAAATTACAGCCAACGTTAAGTTTTCATGACAGACGGACGGACGGACTGACGAACGGACGGACAGACAGACGGACAAAGCGATCCCTATGTATCACCATTTCTTCAAAAGGGCGACGCAAAAATTTCAAGGTGAAAAAGGGCAAAAAATAAAATTTAAACAGCAAGGATGAGTTATGGGTCTTTAAACATGGCTTGATTGTTACCCATAGTTTTCTCTGATCTGGCGATCTATCATTACACTCACAATCTATCATTATCCGCGATTCTCATTGTCTGGGTACATACCGTGCTTATGATTGAGACACATATTTTTAGCCTGAGTCTGAGTGATGTTGCTAGATTGTATGGTTTCAAATTTATTAGAACTCATATAGCTTATTACAAAACTTCTTACATTTATTCCAGAGATGGGCATCATGCTACAGAAGTAGCCTTCAATTTAACATCAATACCAACAATGGCCTAGAGAGGCAACACCAGATTTTCAAGACTCAGTATCTGAAAAATAAAACAAGACAGACATTAATAATTACCATTAAAACACTTCTACAGAGATTTTTTCCAGATAGACAACAGAGGTATGTATCAATGTAAAATTAAGTGAAGAAGTTGTAAGAGTTCTATGAGATACTGATAGATTACGAAACATATCGTTTGTAAGAAGTCTCCATTCAATGTTTTCATGTAAAAAATCATTTGGCAATATTGTATAATGACATTCATTGTTATCAGGGATTCAATCCCAACAGCAAAATTATTAACAGTTTGAATGAGAAATCTGTACTTCATGCACAGAGTGCAATGATCTTAAAGTTCAAGTTTCCGGTGTAATGTTTAAACCTAATATTAAAAACCTAAATTTCAACTGAAATCGACAATCAAATTTTCTAAGAAAAGTTGATGTCAGTAGATGTTCCTGTCAATCACTGAAAAATTCCATCAAATGTAATTTATTTTATTTCAACAGAAATGACAACACAACAGAGACAAATTTCTTGCACTATTCTATTACACGATTGTATTAATTTTCCAATAAGATTGGCAAATTGTAAAACAAATTACATTTATTTCAGATCACTCATGGTAAGTTGTTAAAGAAATGCACCTTATAATCTTTTAGTAGACATATTTCCCTATGCTTTGCATTCACCTTTCTAATTCCTGCCATAATTTGGTGTTGGTCTAATATCGGTGTTAGATCATATATTCCGCTAACATCATGTCAATAAGAATAAATAATGCATGCAAAAGAAGAATAACTCTTTAATAATCAGTGTTGGTACACATAACCTGAATACTTGCACTAAGGGCCATCCATGCTTTGAATTGGAATCCTAATTTGTCCGTAAGACCATACTTCCAGGTGTACAGCCAGGAATGAGTTCCATATTCTGTTCACAAACTGAATGTTCCTCTATCTTCTAGGTGTTGAACTGTTGGCTAAGTTACGTAAAATTACGAGTATAAGCAGATGTGTTAAAGTTTATTTAGTCATGAAGACAAGAAGGGATAAATTCATTTTCAATGTCAAATGTTTTCATCCTACGAAATTCAATAGGATTACAGACTATTCAACTAAAATATGATACAAGCTAAATGCAACTTCCAGAAACTTCTGAATCTTTTTAACACTAGTTTTATTCGTAAACAGGCAGAGATAAGATAGAAATAACAACTTGAACCAAGTGTGACTATTTGTGAATATTTTAGAATTTGTAGAGGTTCATAATATGTTAATTCATACAAGATAATTACATAAATCACGTAAAGACTGTTGAAATTTAAATGAGAAATTGAAAAACAATTCTTACAGTTACACAAAGCTTAATCAAAGCCTAGCAAGAGGTTACAGGCAGTACAACAAAGAAGTTCCAGAATTTCTACAAGAAAAACCAAGACACTTTGTGAAGCACTGCATGGAGAAAATAGAATTATCCAGTGAAATAAATCCGTGAGTTTTTAACAATGGTGCAAAGTATCATGTCGAATCCAAATATTTACACTTCAACTAGAAAATGTGTGGCTACAGTGAAAGCCGTTCACAATAAATTGGCTGGTGCTTGGTGTTCTGACGTGTGACGTGAACGAGCACGCATGTTTTGCTCCTCGCACACTTTAAACAACCCAACTGTTCTCCATACTCAATTGAAAATCATCAAATATCGATTCGATCCTTAATTGAATGAAGTTTCTAATATAAATAAAATTTTAATTTTAAGTGATCAACAATTTCAAACATATTTCAACTTTTGATCTGTATACAATCGCTGGTGACACAAAAAATAAATCATTTGCAATAAATGTTTCTTCTGTATTTTCAGAGATTCTATTGATCAGCTAGATGAGTTCACTTATAAAGTTGATCGTGGATATGCGATTTATAAAGTTTGCATGGGAAATGATAATACCCTTCCTGCATGTGACTGCCGAGATTGGCAAAGAAATCTGATGCTATGCAAACACATGTTTGCTATCATGAGGAATGGAGATTTGTTTAAATGGGAGATGTTGTCATCTCGGTATAGATCAACTCCCCAGCTGAACATCGACTTGGAAGTTGCTGGATTTTGTACGCCTTTTTAAAACACAAAAAGCTTGCAAGACAATGGTAATTACACTCATTAATCAGCCAAAATAGAACATTGCTGTTCCTCGGAAAAACCTTTGTCGCCTAATATTGTATTTGTAAGGGGATGTTATCTAGAGTGGACTCCTTAAGTCACATCAGTCTAGTTATCAATTTCCATCTGGCCTGCCAAATCTCCGGATTTTATCCGAAATCTCAGGATTTTATGTTTCTTCTCCGGATCTCCGGATTTAGTCAAAATCTCCGGATTTCTATGAAATTGCAAAAAATATTGATTAATTTAACCTAATTTAAAAGTTGTGCAATGAACATTATGGTTATTCTACTGCAGTCACGCATTGCCTGTTTATTACGATATAACGAGATAACAATGACGTGATCAGTGACATGCTGCCTCATTGCCTCTGTCACAACTATACAATAACCGCGCGTCATAAACTAAACAAGGGCTTAGATGTTACACCTGGCTTCATCTATTTTAATTGCATGTTCATTCTAGTATTGCCAAAAACCGGTCTTAACAGGGTAAACCGGTTAAAAAAGGAAATATAAAGTAGACAAAAACTCATTTTAGAACAAGTCCTTTAACAATTTTTAACAAAATCGGCGAAATTCATTTATAAAATTCTTTGAAGAATATAATTATAAAGAAGAATATCATCATCATCATCATCATCATCATCATCATCATCATAGTCACAATCATATTGAACAGAAGCAACAAGACATTAAAACATCATCAACAACAGCATCATTGACATATTCAGACAAATCTCTGGATTTTTAATGAAAAAGTTTTGGCAGCCCTGTTCCATTAACTGATTAAATGGTTATATGCTATTTTTGAACTATGCAGAATGTCAATCGTTTACAATAATTGCATTACCTAGGCGTACATAAACTATCCTTTTATGTAGGATATCACAGTGTATAAGCGTACAGTTGCTCGAAAAGGAAGTTGCTGATCTGTATGCTGATGATCACATAGTTGCTTACAGAAAAAGATGCGACATCGGCTTTTGATTAATTTTGTAAATATATTAAAATTAAATGTGTTTTTGCAGAAATTATTTCTATAACAAGTAAATCGTTGATTAATAGTCTTACTGTGATCTTGAAGTCTTGAACTAGCGGCTTGTTTATTTGCAATCTGTAATCTTTTTACACTTGATCAGTATTTTATCATGTATATAATGGAAAGGTCTATATTTGAATTCCCGTGAACAAAAAATCAGTTCCCACGCTCACGCCGACATTAATTGATAGATTTCAGGGATTACATTCATCTGATTGCAGTATTCTATGAAATCTTTAGAAACTATGGTTGAAGTACTGATGCCTATTTGTCCAACTATATTATGGCTTCTACTGTTCGCTCTTCAGAGAAGAAATGAAAACATTACAGCGGGCCTCTACATATCATATACGGTCTGACCACTGATACAGCTCGGTTGAACAATAGTTGTTTTTTTCTATACGATCACAGCAGGACTAACAATTAATGTTGTACTTACCACAGAAATACTTTTTTTCCAAATGCACATTAAATTTCATTTTATTTACCAATAAATAATTCGATGTCGCAGGTTTTTCTGTGAGCACCTATGAGTTAATCGGCTTACAGAGCAACTGTATGCTTATACACTGTGGATACGGATAGTTATGTACTGTGTTTGTCCATGGCAAGTTTGGCCTGGCCATGCCACTTTATCTTTATGGCTTTTTGGTATTACCTTTTCATTACTTATAACAAGACTGGTTGGTCAATTGTTGTCATATCTAGTTTTATAACTGGTTTTGATTTTGCAATGATTTAATACTTAGAGGAATAACATATAACTTTAAATGCATATTACCATTAAGTAAAATTAAATGCAATCATTAAATGTTGTTTTCAGATAAAGCATGTAATGCTTTGATGAAAGAAGATGAGCCTGTATTTGTTCCTGCTGGTGATGAAAAAGGTAAATGTTTTGCCGGATCATACCACAATAGTGATTAAATTTCTGTTTTAAAATTTTAACATTTGTGATATTACCTGATTACATGTAAATATGAATGTAAATATCAATTTATTAAAAAAACATTTTTAAAAAACTTCACAAAATCAATTAACCTTATAGTTCCTGCGTCTATCAATGAATGATATGATTTAGGTAATTGGTAAATACTTTCTTCACCTTTTACAACTAGAATTATCACTGAAAGTGATTAAATACCCCCACATGTGTGCTTGATA